>JARQOD010000004.1:263891229-264023612 GCA_033576555.1 Oophaga sylvatica | reverse complement strand
TGTGACTATCTCGATCCTGAAATTCAGGCAAAATCCGTTAGGACAACATTGACTCAATTATAACCTATTCCCTGGCAATACTCAATAGATGATCCTTTTGAAAAAGGTCAATCTGACCCCTATCTTTATGAGATTATGCACCAAGGACAAATATACATAAACACTAATTGTAGTATTGCCACAAGAAAAACCATAAAGACAATGTTTAAAAATTAATATGGAACAGTCTCACCCATATTTCTAGGTGTCAGGTGTGTCCTTTTACCTTTTGGACTCTGGGTACGTCAGGAACATGCAGGATCTCATCCTATTAAGCCCTGTCTGAGCCACTATATCCTGACCCCATGACTCCCGCCCTTGCAAGGGCAGTCCACAGCTGACCCTCAATGTTAGAAGCCCTGTTTAACCCTGTGCATCCCGACGCGTTTCGTCATTCACTGACTCCTCAGGGGACAAGCCAGCACATTTTGGGCATAACTGAGAAAGAACCAGGCTGCCTCTCTAATGATAGTAGTCTGTCGGCGCCTGGTATGTCCATCTACATATAGCAGATAAACGATTGCACATTGTGCTCACTTGCGTCCTGGAACGCACGCCATCCACCCACTCTCTGAGACGCATACCTCATTTCCGGTTCTCGCGTTCAGGAAGTGGTTGCGTCGTCATCTGGGACGCGTCATTCGACTCCGCCCATCAAAAAAAACTACCCAATATCCAAATCGCCAATTGTGCCACAGATGCGTTCAAAATCATGACGCATCTCATATCGCAACTGCGTCCAGAACCATTTCGCGTCCAGAATATAACGCAAACATCAATCCCCAAATGAATTCAAAATCGACACATATAAGACCTCTTTCGTTACGCACGCCAACTAAGTTCTAAATTCGCCGCAAATGAGGTCTCTTTAATGGCGCTGATGCGTCCTAAAATACAACGCACCTCTTACAGAGATGTGAAATAAGCCACTCTACCAGAAGACCCTATTACAGTGCGGAGGAGAGTTTTGAGAGACAAGCAGGGGAATTGAGAGAGATTCTTGGAGAGAGGTTACTCCCCTGATGTGTTAAAAAGAGCATACAATGAGGTAAAAAGGAAAACCAGAACGGAGCTTCTAAAACCGGTACACAAAAGATCAAATGGAAGTGAGATGAGAATTGTAACCACATATGATAATAAAGCAAAAGAAGTTTGTGATATTTTGAACAAACACTGGTCTGTCCTCCGTATGGATCCAGATGTTGGTAAACAACTAAGTGAGAGACCATTAATCACCTAAAGAAAGGGTCGTTCATTGAGGGATAGACTAGTAATGTCATGTGTGCATCGCCACGAAGATCGTCGCGGTTGCACATTCTGACTTCTCACAGCTGAGTTGCTGTTTCTTTGTGTTTGGCAGTTAGGGAGTTAATTCTGTCTGTGCTCAGTTCTGGGACTGGGTGCAGTTTTTCTCCCGGCTGCAATTAATTATTTGTTGATTGGTTTCCTTTAAATCTCTGGTTGTCTGTGTTGGGAGTTGCCAGTGAAATTCTTCATGCAGACCACAGATAGGATTGTATCTGTATAGACTTAAGTTAAAGAGCTCCTTAGTTGTTTTAAGCTCACCTTGCTTAGAGTTTAATATCCCAGATCATTTATGTTCCTTCTGTGTTTGAGTGTGTATGCAAGTCTGTGTTTTCTCCAGTCTGTCTTATATGTCTAATCTGTGTATTTAGCAGAGATCAGCCCATATCCCTTTGGTGGTAATCAGAATCCTTCTTAGGACTGATTACAGGGTTCAGGGACTGATAGGAGACAGGGTTAGGCTGGAGACTTGGACCTCTGAACCATTATCAGTACCTCCAAGGTGAGGGATTAGTTAGGACCCCAGTTTAGGGTCAGGTTAGACCCCGGTCCTCCTCTTTCCTGTGACAGTGTATCAAGTCCTCAAGATTAACCCTGAGTTCAACGGATATCGTGTCAGGTAAATCTATTCTATATTTACATGCTGATGTTGCTAATCTATATGTTGTATAGAGTGTTGTTCTTTTAAGAATAGTTTACTGACATCGTACACATATCATAAGACCGCGTGACATTTTCACTGGCCATAAAATTATTCCCAGTTGCCATGGATCCAGTAGCCCAGCTGGCTCTGCAGTTGCAGGGATTATCCATGGAGCTGACGGACATTAAGTCCAAAGTTTTGTCTCCCTCGGAGCAAACCAGATTTGAACCTAAAGTAGCTCTCCCGGACAGGTTCACTGGTGGGCGAGACAAATTTTTTACCTTCAGGGAAGCATGTAAATTGTATTTTCGGCTTCGGCCTCGATCATCAGGGAGTGAAGAGCAGAGAGTGGGAATTGTTATCTCGCTCCTACAAGGGGACCCTCAATCCTGGGCCTTCTCCCTTCCTCCGGGATCCCCGGCTCTACAGTCAGTAGATCGATTTTTTACTGCCCTGGGTTTGGTATATGATGACCCAGATTTGGGTCTCTCTTGCTGAGACAAAATTACGTAAGATACAGCAGGGAGATCGTCCGGCGGAGGAATTTGCTTCTGAGTTCCGTAGATGGGCCACAGATACTCAGTGGAATGACCCAGCTCTTAGGAGCCAGTTTTGTCATGGGCTTTCTGACAAATTAAAGGACGTTTTGGCTCAGTATGATTCTCCTCCATCACTGGAGGCTGCTATGGCCTTAGCTATCCGTACTGATAGACGGCTCCGGGAGAGGTGCGAGGTAACTCCCCCCCCTGTTGTTACTCCACCTACTACTAAAGTCCCTTATGTTGAGGTTCCCCTTGTCTGTTCGGAGGAGCCTATGCAGTTGGGAGGGACATCATTTCGTAGGAGGGGATTGGCGGTACGCCACAGGACTAGAAGGTGTTTCTTCTGCGGGAAAGAGGGACATTTTGTTGGGGGATGTCCATCCCGTGCCTTGTTGAGCAAAAATTCGCCGGAAAACTGTTAATCCCAGGTTGTGTGGTGGACGACAACCTGGGAGTATGTATTTCGTCCGCTAGTTCTTCTCAGTTCCTTGTACCAGTGGAGGTGGTGGTTGGTACGAGAGTGGAGAGATTTTCTGCTCTTCTTGATAGTGGGTCCAGGGCTAATCTGGTTGACGCTCAGTTTGCTCAGGCTCAAGGTATGCATCTGAGTGTATTGGTCAAACCGATCCCTATATTCTCCATTGACGCCAGGCCTCTCGGCCAAGGTAGCTTTGTTCATGAGGTTCATAACATTGACCTTCGGGTAGGGGCAATACATAGGGAACTATTATCTTGTTATGTGTTGGAGGGTCTACCTACTCCTATTGTGTTGGGACTTCCTTGGTTGGTTAAACATAACCCTGTGATTAATTGGCAGTCCAGAGATATAAGCCAATGGGGGGAGTTTTGCAAAAGTAACTGCATGAACACAGTCATCAGTGCGGTCGTGCCTAGTACTTTGCCTCCTTTTTTGGAGGACTTTGGGGATGTGTTCTCTGAGGAGGGGTGTCAGGAGTTGCCTCCTCATCGCGTGTATGACTGCTCTATTAATTTACTTCCTGATGCTAAGTTACCTAAAGCTAGGTTATATAACCTTTCTGGTCCTGAGAGGCAGGCTATGAAAGATTATATTTCGGAAAGTCTGGCCAAAGGGCATATTAGACCTTCATCTTCCCCAGTGGCCGCGGGGTTCTTCTTTGTGAAGAAAAAAGATGGAGGCCTACGCCCTTGCTTGGATTTCCGCGAACTTAATCGGATTACTGTTCGAGATCCGTATCCACTCCCTCTGATTTCTGATCTCTTCAATCAAATTGTTGGCGCCAAATGGTTCTCTAAATTGGATCTCAGGGGGGCGTATAATCTGATTAGGATAAAAGAGGGGGATGAGTGGAAAACGGCGTTTAACACGCCGGGGGACATTATGAGAACCTTGTCATGCCTTTTGGTCTGACTACTGCACCAGCAGTATTCCAACATTTTGTTAATGACATTTTTCGTCATCTGGTGGGGCTGTTTGTGGTCGTATATTTGGATGACATTTTAATTTACTCACCAGATCTTGTGTCTCACCAGGAGCATGTGAGACAGGTGTTGCAGATCTTGCGAGACAATAAACTATACGCCAAACTGGAAAAGTGTGTATTCGCCGTACAGGAACTTCAGTTTTTGGGTTTCTTGGTGTCAGCCTCCGGTTTCCGTATGGACCCTGAAAAGGTGAGAGCAGTGCTTGAATGGGATCAGCCAGAGGATCTTAAGGCTCTGCAGCGTTTTCTGGGGTTTGCTAACTACTACCGGAAATTTATTTGTAATTTCTCATCTGTTGTCAAACCTCTCACTGACATGACAAGAAAAGGGACGGATTTTTCTAAATGGTCGGACAAAGCTTGCCAAGCTTTTTCCTCTTTGAAAAAATGTTTTGCTTCGGCACCCGTTCTCATCCAACCAGATGCATCACAGCCGTTCGTTGTGGAGGTGGACGCGTCTGACGTAGGGGTGGGTGCAATATTGTCCCAGGGTCCGTCCCCTGGTAAATGGCATCCGTGCGCTTTCTTTTCTAAAAAATTGTCGTCCGCCGAAAGGAATTATGATATCGGCAATAGGGAACTTTTGGCCATTAAGTTGGCTTTTGAAGAATGGCGTCACTTTTTGGAGGGGGCAGTCCACCCGGTCACCGTCATTACTGATCACAAGAACCTGCTGTATTTGGAATCTGCTAAGCGTCTGAATTCCAGACAAGCTCGATGGTCGTTGTTTTTTACCAGGTTTAATTTTGTTGTCACTTATCGCCCTGGATCTAAGAATGTTAAGGCGGATGCCTTGTCTCGCAGTTTCCCAGGGGCCGGGAAAATGGATGACCCGATTCCCATCCTTCAGGAGGGGGTGGTAGTGTCGGCTGTATGTTCTGAGCTTGAGGAGGAGGTGTTCGAGGCTCAGGGGACGCCCCTGCAGGACCTCCAGGGAGACTGTTTGTCCCAAATCAGTTGAGACAAAAGGTTATTGAGGCACATCATAATTCTGCTTTAGCAGGACATCCAGGGAGTAAGGCTACTTTAGATCTCCTTTCTCGCCGGTTTTGGTGGCCTAACGTTAATAAAGATGTTTTAACTTTGTCACGTCCTGTGGGGTTTGTGCTCGCTCTAAGACCCCTCATACCCGTCCGTCTGGGACCCTCTTACCCTTGAAACTTCCGGAGCGTCCATGGACTCATTTGTCTATGGACTTCATCACGGACCTTCCTCAGTCGTCAGGGAAGACTGTCATACTGGTGGTTGTTGACAGGTTCAGTAAGATGGCACATTTCATTGCTCTTCCTGCCCTCCCTAATGCTAAAACTCTGGCGCAGGTGTTCATTGGGGAGATTGTGAGACTTCATGGGTTGCCTTCTGATGTGGTGTCAGATAGGGGGTCTCAGTTTGTGTCCAAGTTTTGGAGGGCATTTTGTTTACGTCGGGGGATGCAATTGTCATTTTCCTCGGCTTTTCATCCGCAGACCAATGGTCAGACAGAGCGTCTGAATCAAAGCCTAGAGACTTATCTTCGGTGTTTTGTCTCAGAGAACCAGGAGGACTGGTCTTCTTTCTTGCCTCTGGCAGAGTTCGCTCTTAACAACAGGCGGAGCGAGTCCACTGGTAAGTCCCCGTTTTTTGGGGCATATGGTTTTCATCCCCAGTTTTGTACATTCAATGGGGGGGGCCCTTCTGGGGTTCCTGAGGAGGAGCGTTTCTCGTCGTCACTTGCTTCAGTGTGGAGAGGTGTATTGAATAATCTGAGTGCTATGGGGAACCGTTATAAACGTATGGCTGATAGGAGGAGAGTTTCTGGTCCAGATCTTAATGTGAACGATCTGGTATGGTTGTCTACCAGGAATATAAAACTTAAAGTTCCCTCCTGGAAGCTGGGCCCCAGATTCATCGGGCCGTACAGGATCAGTTCCATAATTAATCCTGTGGCATTTCGTCTGGACCTCCCTCCTACGTTTAAAATTCATAATGTGTTCCACAAGTCATTACTTAAGAGGTACGTGGCACCAGTCATACCATCACCTCTACCTCCTCCTCCAGTGGTGGTCAATGGTAACTTGGAGTTTCAAGTGTCAAAGATCATTGACTCACGTCTGAATCGCCGGTCCCTTCAGTACTTGGTGCATTGGAAGGGGTATGGTCCAGAGGAGAGGACGTGGGTTCCTGCGTCTGACATTAATGCAGATCGTTTGGTGCGGACCTTCCACAGAACTCACCCGGGCAAACCTGGCCCTGAGGGTCCGGAGGCCCCTCGTAGAAGGGGGGGTACTGTCATGTGTGCATCGCCACGAAGATCGTCGCGGTTGCACATTCTGACTTCTCACAGCTGAGTTGCTGTTTCTTTGTGTTTGGCAGTTAGGGAGTTAATTCTGTCTGTGCTCAGTTCTGGGACTGGGTGCAGTTTTCTCCCGGCTGCAATTAATTATTTGTTGATTGGTTTCCTTTAAATCTCTGGTTGTCTGTGTTGGGAGTTGCCAGTGAAATTCTTCATGCAGACCACAGATAGGATTGTATCTGTATAGACTTAAGTTAAAGAGCTCCTTAGTTGTTTTAAGCTCACCTTGCTTAGAGTTTAATATCCCAGATCATTTATGTTCCTTCTGTGTTTGAGTGTGTATGCAAGTCTGTGTTTTCTCCAGTCTGTCTTATATGTCTAATCTGTGTATTTAGCAGAGATCAGCCCATATCCCTTTGGTGGTAATCAGAATCCTTCTTAGGACTGATTACAGGGTTCAGGGACTGATAGGAGACAGGGTTAGGCTGGAGACTTGGACCTCTGAACCATTATCAGTACCTCCAAGGTGAGGGATTAGTTAGGACCCCAGTTTAGGGTCAGGTTAGACCCCCGGTCCTCCTCTTTCCTGTGACAGTGTATCAAGTCCTCAAGATTAACCCTGAGTTCAACGGATATCGTGTCAGGTAAATCTATTCTATATTTACATGCTGATGTTGCTAATCTATATGTTGTATAGAGTGTTGTTCTTTTAAGAATAGTTTACTGACATCGTACACATATCATAAGACCGCGTGACAAGTAAATAGTCATTTTGTGAAACCCTCCACTACGACGTGGCAATCAAGTGACATCAAGGGATGCTTTAAATGTGGTCATTGTAGTGTGTGTTCCCACATAAATCCCACCAACAAGTTTGTAGGGAGTGTTTCCCACCAAGAGTATACAATCAGAGATTTCATCAATTGTAGTACTAAGGGGGTTATTTACAAGGCAAACTGTGTGTGTGGAAAGGAATATGTGGGAAAGACAATCAGAGATTTAGACGAAGGATTGGAGAACACTTGAGAGACATTGTCCACAAAAGAGACACCCCAATAGCACGACACGTTAATGCTTGTCAAAGAGGAGATACTAATGCCATTAAATTTATAGGGATTGAGAGAGTCAAAAAACCACCAAGTGGTGGCAATTGGGATAGGATCATACTTCAAAAAGAAACTCGATGGATTTTTCAATTAGGGACGGTGGCTCCAGCAGGACTTAATGAGCAACTTAACTTTGGCTGCTATATATAGGAATTTCTAGAATGTTGGTTTGCATAATTCAAATGTTTATTTTGGCATTTAAACTGTTAATATCTGTTCTCTTTGAATTAATTGGCTACCTCATTAATCTTTATTCTGAATTGTTCACTAACGCCATTTAAACCAAACTCTATACCCTTATCCGTAGTGTCGTATAATGAAATTGTTTAATACTGTTCCCTTTTGAATAATTTGGCTGAATAACATTGTCTAATATAGATCGCAACTGCAATCCTAACCAGGAAATTGAAGTGATCTATAATGTAGCGCATCAGTGCGCGGTATCACTGGATGTTGAATTAATACACACTGTAACAGGGTCTTCTGGTAGAGAGTAGAGTTGAGCGATACTTTCCGATATCCTAAAGTATCGGAATCGGAATGGTATCGCCGATATCACTAAAATATCGGCGATACCCGATACCGATACCGGAAGTCCCATGTAAGTCTATGGGAACAAAATATCGCAACTAAAAAAACCCCATTCTTTCCTTGTAAACACTAAATATACACACATAGAATACATATATATATATATATATATACATGTCATTGTGACATATATATATACATATATGTATAGTTTATACACTTCTACATAGTAAAATATCCTTTGATTCAATTGCCGGGTAAAGCCGGCTTCAGTGAAAAGACAGAAGCACCCGACATGAAATGACACTTGGTGTACATAGGGTTAACCATGTCTTTTCATGTCCTTTGCTATCTAATTTGCACAAACAATTAAATCAGACTATGTGTGCAAAATTTCACACCTGTAGGGGTTAATTAAAGGTGTAAATTCGTTGTAAAAAAAACGGACTTTTTTGCTACGAATTTACACCTTTAATTAACCCCTACAGGTGTGAAATTTTGCACACATAGTCTGATTTAATTGTTTGTGCAAATTAGATAGCAAAGGACATGAAAAGACATGGTTAACCCTATGTACACCAAGTGTCATTTCATGTCGGGTCACCCGACATGAAATGACACTTGGTGTACATAGGGTTAACCATGTCTTTTCATGTCCTTTGCTATCTAATTTGCACAAAGAATTAAATCAGACTATGTGTGCAAAATTTCACACCTGTAGGGGTTAATTAAAGGTGTAAATTCGTTGTAAAAAAAAACGGACTTTTTTGCTACGAATTTACACCTTTAATTAACCCCTACAGGTGTGAAATTTTGCACACATAGTCTGATTTAATTGTTTGTGCAAATTAGATAGCAAAGGACATGAAAAGACATGGTTAACCCTATGTACACCAAGTGTCATTTCATGTCGGGTTCTGCATTTTCACAAAAGCCGGCAATTGAATTAGCGGCTATTATACTATGTAGAAGTGTATGAACTACAAATATAAATATATATATATATGTGTCACAAATTCAATGACATGTATATATATATATGAGGTGTAAAATTGCTGAAAAAAATGCGTGGGCTCCCGCCCTATTTTCGCAACCAGACAGACAAAGCCAGTGAGGGGGGGCAGATAATAATAGCCCAGAGAGGGACCATTATTTTTGCCCCCCCCCGGCTACTAACATCTGCCCCCAGACACCCCAGGAAAGACAAATCTATAATTAGATTCGCCCTTTCTGGCACTTTGCCCGTCTATTCCCATTGCCCTGTAGCGGTGGCGAATGGGTTAATATGGGGTTAAAGCCACCTTGCTATTGAAAGGTGACCTTAAGCCAGGTTAATAATTGAGAGCTGTCAATTAGACAACTATCAATTATTAATCCTATTGCATGAAATAAAAATAAAACACACACACTTTAATTAAAAATCATTTTAATGAAATAAAGACACATGTTTTTGACCATCTTTTATTTGACTGCAAAAACCATTTCCTGTAATAAAAATAAAATAAAAAAGCAAAATTATTCTTACCTATCCCATGCACAGTCAGGTCCCACGGTGTAATCCTTCAGAAAGGGTTAATGTTTACTGCAGGGACCGCAGCTAATGCTGCAGCCTCACAGTAAACCCCAAATGAATGAGTTCCTCTCCTGCCTGACAGGAGAGTAAAGGCTGGGTGTCACATAACGATACACCAGCGATCCCGACAACGATATGCACTTGTCAGGATCGCTGGTGTATCGCTACATGATCGCTGCTGAGCTGCCAAACAGGCAGCTCAGGCAGCGATCTGGGACAGCGACACTGCGGGTAACATCGCTTAAGGGCCCGTCTCACATAGCGATATCGCTACCGAGATCGCTGCTGAGTCACTAGTTTTGTGACGCAGCAGCGAGCTCACCAGCGATATCGCTGTGTGTGACATTCAGCGACGATCAGCCCCCTGCCGGGTATCGCTGATCGTCGCAGAAATGTCAGGACCTTTTTTTGATCGCTGGTTTCCCTCTGACAGGCACGCATCGCTGCGTGTGACAGGCGGGAGACCAGCGATCCGCTGGTAACCAAGGTACACAGCGGGTTTCCAGGCACCGCGCAGCGCTTGGAAACCCGCTGTGTACCTTGGATACCAGCTCCCTGCATCAGGGCGCTGGTATCCAAGGTACACAGCGGGTTTCTAGGCACAGCCCCGCGCCTGGAAACCCGCTGTGTACCTTGGTTACCAGCGGATCGCTGGTCTCCCGCCTGTCACACGCAGCGATGTGTGCCTGTCAGCGGGAAACCAGCGATCAAAGGTCCTGACATTTCAGCGACGATCAGCGATACCCGGCAGGGGGGCTGATCGTCGCTGAATGTCACACACACAGTGATATCGCTGGTGAGCTCGCTGCTGCGTCACAAAACTAGTGACTCAGCAGCGATCTCGGTAGCGATATCGCTATGTGAGACGGGCCCTTAAGTGGAAAGCTTAATTGATTGCTTTCCACTTTCACTTCAGGTCAGCCAGGGACACAATCAGTGACGTCAGAGGGAACTGATTAACAAAAATAGGGGTTCCCTTCGAAAAAAAAATGGCGTGGGGTCCCCCCTATTTTTGTTAACCAGCCAGATGAAGCAGACCGCTGAGGCCTGGATTTTCAGGCTGTTAAGGAGCCAAGATCCATGGACCTTGCCAGCCTGATAATACCAGGCCACAGCAGTCTGTATATCTTGGCTGATTAACAAAAATAGGGGATCCCCTCGAAAAAAATTGGCGTGGGGTCCCCCCTATTTTTGTTAACCAGCCAGATGAAGAAAACCGCTGAGGCCTGGATTTTCAGGCTGTTAAGGAGCCAAGATCCATGGACCTTGCCAGCCTGATAATACCAGGCCACAGCAGTCTGCATATCTTGGCTGATTAACAAAAATAGGGGATCCCCTCGAAAAAAATTGGCGTGGGGTCCCCCCTATTTTTGTTAACCAGCCAGATGAAGCAGACCGCTGAGGCCTGGATTTTCAGGCTGTTAAGGAGCCAAGATCCATGGACCTTGCCAGCCTGATAATACCAGGCCACAGCAGTCTGCATATCTTGGCTGATTAACAAAAATAGGGGATCCCCTCGAAAAAAATTGGCGTGGGGTCCCCCCTATTTTTGTTAACTAGCCAGATGAAGAAAACCGCTGAGGCCTGGATTTTCAGGCTGTTAAGGAGCCAAGATCCATGGACCTTGCCAGCCTGATAATACCAGGCCACAGCAGTCTGCATATCTTGGCTGATTAACAAAAATAGGGGATCCCCTCGAAAAAAATTGGCGTGGGGTCCCCCCTATTTTTGTTAACCAGCCAGATGAAGCAGACCGCTGAGGCCTGGTTTTTCAGGCTGGTAAGGATCCAATATCCATGGACCTTGCAAGCCTGATAATACCAGGCCACAGCAGTCTGCTTAGCTTGGCTGGTTAACAAAAATAGGGGATCCCCTCGAAAAAAAAACGGCGTGGGGATCCCCCCTATTTTTGTTAACCAGCCAAGTAAAATGCAGACTGCTGCGGCCTGGTATTAAAAGACTGTCAAGGCCCATGGATTTTGGCCCTCAACAGCCTGATAATACCAGGCTACAGCAGCCCCACATTTGGCGCATCAAAAGATGTGCCAATTGTGGCACTTTACCCGGCTCTTCCCACTTGCCCTGTAGCGGTGGCAAGTGGGGTAATAAGGGGTTATTGTCACCGTTGATTGCACGGTGACAATAAGCCCGGTTAATAATGGAGAGGCGTCAATAAGACACCGATCCATTATTAATCCCAAAGTTTTTAAATGTTTAAAAAAAAGACACAGCAAGAAAAAAGTATTTTAATGAAATAAAAGAGACAACACAGTTTTTATTTCTTTTATTACTCTCTCATTCCTGCGACGCCATCGATCTCCTGTAAAAAAAGAAAAAAAACAAACCAACAGTATACCACCTGTCCGACGCAGTCCATAGTAACGAGTGTCCCACGACGATCCAGCTCTGCTACATCGCAATGACAGGCAGAGCCTGTCATCGCGACGCAGCACAGCTGATTACCTGCTTCCCCGGCGGTGACGTCATCGGACTGACTGCTTTACGGCCGGGATTACCCAGCAGTCACTGCAGTTATCGCGAGAAACTGCATGTGACCGCCGGGGAGAAGAGGATGGCGGCCATGAAGCAGTGCAGGACGTGACCGCCGGAGATCTTCTGCCAGGTAAGTGCCGCTGACTCCTGACAGACCCGACCGACGGACACTGACAGTGACAGTGACAATCCCGATTCCGGTATCCGATAAGACGAAAATATCGGAACTCGAAATCGGAATTCCGATACAGCTAATATCGTCCGATACCCGATATTTGCAGTATCGGAATGCTCAACACTAGTAGAGAGGCTTATTTCACATCTCTGTAAGAGGTGCGTTGTATTTTAGGACGCATCAGCGCCATTAAAGAGACCTCATTTGCGGCGAATTTAGAACTTAGTTGGCGTGCGTAACGAAAGAGGTCTTATATGTGCCGATTTTGAATTGAATTGGGATTGATGTTTGCGTTATATTCTGGGACGCGAAATGGTTCTGGACGCAGTTGCGATATGAGATGCATCATGATTTTGAACGCATCTGTGGCACACTTGGCAATTTGGATATTGGGTAGTTCTTTTGATGGGCGGAGTCGAATGACGCGTCCCAGATGACGACGGAACCACTTCCGGAACGAGCGAGAACCGGAAATGAGGTATGCGTCTCAGAGAGTGGGTGGATGGCGTGCGTTCCAGGACGCAGGTGAGCACAATGTGCAATCGTTTATCTGCTATATGTAGACGGACATACCAGGCACTGACAGACTACTATCATTAGAGAGGCAGCCTGGTTCTTTCTCAGTTATGCCCAAAATGTGCTAGCTTGTCCCCTGAGGAGTCAGTGAATGACGAAACGCGTCGGGATGCACAGAGTTAAACAGGGCTTCTAACATTGAGGGTCAGCTGTGGACTGCCCTTGCAAGGGCGGGAGTCATGGGGTCAGGATATAGTGGCTCAGACAGGGCTTAATAGGATGAGATCCTGCATGTTCCTGACGTATTAGAAAGACCACAGAAAAAAACAGTGCAAAAAGTCCATATTCAGAAAAATACAACTTTATTAATTTAAAAATGATACTATCAATGGTAGCAAAGGAGCTGAATAAAGTGACGTGCATAAGTCACCACATGAATTTGAACATAGCAGGGATACCAAAACAACGTCCATATACACGTATAGGTATAATCGCAGATATAACACTTAAGCATAGTCGATATATGTATCACCCATAATTACATATTTTAGATAAATTCCACATGTGAAGCATATTGATGTCATCAATTCACATAACGGGCAAGTGCCATTACATAAGGTGAACACACAGAAAAAAAAAAAAATCACATGTGTAGATATATAAACGGTCTATATATAGGGCAACATGGTGCTACCAATAATTATAATGGGGCAATGCCACTCTTATAGAGAAGACACACATGTAAGCACAGATTACATATAAACACATGTGGGAGCAGACATACCCACTGGCAAATACCAGGACTGATATATGGGCACAGATTATGAGACACATATGGAAGCGAACATACCAGCTGACAATTTCCTGGACAAGACCTTGGACCCCTACCTCCCCAACGCGCGTTTCGGCATACAATGCCTTCCTCAGGGGCTGACGTACCCAGAGTCCAAAAGGAAAAAGGACACACCTGACACCTCCTAGAAATATGGGTGAGACTGTTCCATATTAATTTTTAAACATTGTCTTTATGGTTTTCTTTGGCAATACAATTAGTGTTTATGTGCATTTGTCCTTGGAGCATAATCTCAAAGATAGGGGTCAGATTGACGTTTTTCAAAAGGATCATCTATTGAGTATTGCCAGGGAATAGGTTATAATTGAGTCAATGTTGTCCTAACGGATTTTGCCTGAATTTCAGGATCGAGATAGTCACATGTATATGTGCACTCTAGTCCGATGGTGGAATTTTGTTGGACTCTTGAGCACATAGTCTGTGATACTTTGATAGAGTGATTTTTAAATTCACTATATTCATTTATCATTTGGTAGCTTTTATTTGGTTAAACATTAAAGGTTATGTTTTATATTTATTCTCTATTGCTGAATCTATTATATTGGGAGAATATTATGGTGGTTTATCCACTTTTTGCTGGAACTGAAAACTGGATGTTCCACACTATTAAGCAGGCCAGAGTTTTCAAGTAAAATGGGAAAGAAAAAGGATCTCTCTGCTGCTGAAAAGCATCAAATAGTGCAATGCCTTGGTCAAGAGATGAAAACATTACATATTTCCCGAAAACTTAAGCGTGATCATCGTACTGTTAAGAGATTTGTGGCTGATTCTGAGCACAGACGTGTTCGTGCTGATAAAGGCAGAATGAGGAAGGTTTCTGCCAGGCAAGTTCATCGGATTAAGAGAGCAGCTGCTAAAAAGCCATTACAAACCAGCAAACAGATATTTGAAGCTGCAGGTGCCTCTGGAGTCCCTTGAACCACAAGGTGTGGGATCCTTCAAAGGCTTGCTGTGGTGCATAAACCTACGATTCGGCCACCCCTAAACAGTGCTCACAAGCAGAAATGGTTGCAGTGGGCCCAGACATACATGAAGACTAATTTTCAAACAGTCTTGTTTACTGATGAGTGTTGAGCAACCCTGGATGGTCCAGATGGATGGAGTAGTGGATGGTTGGCGGATGGCCACCATGTCCCAACAAGGCTGCGACGTAATCAAGGAGGTGGAGGAGTCATGTTTTGGGCCGGAATCATAGGGAAGCAGCTGGTAGGGCCCTTTAAGGTTCCTGAAGGTGTGAAAATGACCTCTGCAAAGTATGTAGAGTTTCTGACTGACAACTTTCTTCCATGGTATAAAAAGCAGAAACGTGTCTTCAGGAGCAAAATCATCTCCATGCATGACAATGCACCATCTCATGCTGCAAAGAATACCTCTCTGAGTCATTGGCTGCTATGGGCATAAAAGGAGATAAACTCATGGTGTGGCCACCATCTTCCCCTGACCTCAACCCTATAGAGAACCTTTGGAGTATCATCAAGCAAAATATCTATGAGGGTAGGAGGCAGTTCACTTCAAAACAGCAGCTCTGAGAGGCTTCATGCAAAGAAATACAAGAAGAAACTCTCCAAAAACTCACAAGTTCAATGGATGAAAGAATTGTGAAGGTGATATCAAAGAAGGGTTCCTATGTTAACATGTAACTTGGCCTGTTAGGATGTTTTGGAGTTAAGTAGCTTTTTTGTTCAGTGAATGTGACCTCCTAATGCTGCAAATTCCACAAATGAGCATTTTCAGTTCTTTAAAACATATCAAATGTTCAGAAATTCTACTGTGCCTAATAATTTGGAACAGTGTTATGTTTCGGTAGCTGAGGAGAGCAGGTAAAAAAGGCAATACACCAGAGCAGTTGGAATCTATGAGATTGCAGTACCCTGACTAACCACCACAACTAGAGGCAGCCGTGGAGCGTTCCTACGTTGGTCCTAGACGCCTCGTCACAGCCTGAGAAACTAACTACATCTAAAGATAGAAAGAGGAAAGCTATCTGCCCCGGAGCAGATCCCCAAAGAACATAGAAAGCCCCCAAACATGTAATGGCGGTTAGACAAGAAGAAATACTGACACAGACAGAAAATAGTATGAGCAAACGTTGGGGCCCAAACTACCTAAATAGAAAAGGATAGGAAGGGCACTTACTGCAATCCCAAAAAACCCTGAAAAGCACCAACTCTACTAATTTCAAAAACCCCTGAGATCACACGAACTCTACCACCTAAATTAGTTCGCTGGTGTAACAAAATCAAAACAGCAGCCACTGAAAAAAACTGGAAAAAGCAAATGTACAAACATCAGTGGCTGAACTAAACTGAGAGGGCAAAAGCCCCCGGAGGGAACCCTGAAGGCCCCCACAGAAGTGCAGGACAAAATGCAAAAATCAAGCACAAAAACAAAAAGAAGAAAATGTCTTATCTGTTAGCAGGAGATGCAGACACGACACAGCAGGCTACAAAGGAAACAGGAATCAAGGATTGAGACCAGAACAATTGATCACCGGCAACCCTGATGGGAAGGCGACTCCCTTATATAAGACCAGTCAGTAACACCTGATTCCCAATCCTCACAATCTTCACTGGACAGTCCAGTACCGCTAGTAACCACCAGAGGGAGCCTCTGCTCAGAACTCATTTCAAGCCCATTCACAACAGAACAGTGCATTTTGAGTTTTTATTCATTTTGGAGATTATACTGTTATCATTGGGAGGTTTCTGCAATAAAATTTGATGTATACTCTAACGGGTGATGGCTTTTATTAGACTGACTGTCATTTGCACCGACCACTTAGGAAAATCAGAGAAAAATATCATTTGCATAATAATTTTTAACATAGTGTACTAGGATCGATTAATGGCACCACTCCAGCAGAGAAATAATAATAAAAAAAAAAAGCAAGCATGATAGAGTGGTGCTTTAAGACCACTCATTTACCCTTAGGCTGGAGTTACACAGAACTTTTAAAAAAAAGGTCCGATTTTGTAATGCGATAATCGCACAACTGTTCTCCGTATGTTCATCCGTATGTTATCCGTTTTAAATGCGAGGATGCGATTTCCTCGCATGTCAGGATCCGTGTGACATCCGTATGGTGTCCTTATGACTTTTCATTTCTCACTGCTTTTCCCCTTTGAATTTAATGGCTCAATGGGCTGTAATGAGGAAAATATGTGCGTATTTCTCGCAAGTCACACTGATGGTCCGTGTGATGTCCGTTTTTTTGTCGAACAAATAGACTTGCATTGGCAATTCTGAGCCGAGATACGCGTACAATCGCAGCATGCTGCGATTTCACTCGCGCGTATAAAACGTGCGAGAAAAAAATCGGCTGATGGGACTTGCCCCATAGAATAACATTGGGACGAGTGCTAGGCGATATTTTATCGCCTAGCACTCATCCGTATTATACGGTAGTGTGACTCCGGCCTTATACTTCAGTGTTAATGCAGCATTATGCCATGGTCATATCCTGTTATAAGACCAGCTTGAATGACATTTTGCCTTGTTGCCCTCTGTTTCACAATGTAAATATGACAAAAAAAAAATACAAAAAAATTGTACACATTACCAGAACATAAAAATATTATGTGAATATATCCTTAAAGTGCCAAACATAATAAACTATTGTATTGTAAGTCTTTTAATGCAAGTAATACTTACAGATCCTGCTGCACATCTTAAGTAGTCCATTTCTGAAGGGAAAACATTTCCTAAGTAAAGTGAAAATCCTGATACAGCAAGAAGACAACTCTGCAACAAAACAATGCAAAATGTTGAACAGTTCTGATGCGTACTAAACTTAACAGCATAACCACAAAAAAAAGGACTAAAAATCCTCCAAATATTCAAGAATTAGTTAAAGGGGACTTGTCACCCCCCCAGGCCGTTTTGAATTAAAAGTCGCCTTCAGCAGCACTAAGGCAGCAGTCTCTGAAGGTGGCTCTTTTTTTTTTTTTTTTGTACCCCTGCAACGCAGAAATATTCACTTTTAAAAATCGGTCCCCATACCTTATTTGTGTCCCTGAGGTGCAGCTTCTGCCCGGGACTCCTCTCCCCCCCCCCCAGCCGTCCATCAAGGCGCTTCAGCGTCGCCGCGCCTCCAACAGCGTTTTTTCACTTTACTTTCTGTTGTGTGGGGCGCCTGCGCTGTACTAACAGTCCTCGGGCATGTGCAGTGCGCGCTGCCCGGGAACTGTCAGAACACTATTGCGCTTGCGTCTCTGTGGTTCCACAGCTCTCTCCCCGCAGTGTGAATACATGATAACACAGGATGCAGCAAACCCATATAGTAAAGATGGCAGCAACACAGGTGCAAAATACTGACAAGACATACTACCAATTCATAGAGGGGATGACTGCTTAGTATATGGTTGCACAAAAGAGGTTTTTATAGGGTACTATTCACATGCAGGCAATGCACAATATCTGGTTTACAGCCTATTAGTGACGCCCATACTATTCGATAAGGCGTGTTGCCCAGCACTATCTAAATGTATCCCATGATTACAGACACCCCAGTTTACAATACCAAAAGTGCTGTGCTTGGCTGCACCCTGAAAAATAAAGTGAAAAAAAATACCTATAAATATGTGAGGTATTGGTCGATATTTTGGTATATTGGTAGATATTTTGGCCTAGATATGCAAGCTTGCAACCCGTGTCAAGGTTCTTCACACTTGTGAGTCCTACCACTAAACTTAATAGCAAAGCCACAAAAAGAGGACTAAAAATCCTCCAAAAATTCAAGAATTTTATAAACTGGGGTGTCTGTTCACATGGGATGCATTTAGAAAGTTGGGGATATAATACTGGGCGACCCCAACAAACTTTGTTCCAGGTAATCCCTTAGGAAGTTGTAAAAGAAAACTATTGAACTTTTATAGTAAACTGTTGCTGTAGTAGCAAAGAAATAAAAATTAAAACTGCGGCATTAGCATTTGGTTTCCCTGGCAAACAGCTTCAAAAACATAAATTAAACCTGGGCATGAATTTTCAATAAAAATATTTCAATACATATGGAATATAAATAAAATGTCACAGTGGCAATATTAAAAAACAGCAAAAATGTAAGAAAGAATATAAAAATTAAGTTAGGAAGTCTAATAGCAATCTAATGAATTCTGTTATGTTTCGGTAGCGGAGGAGTGCAGGTAAAAAAGGCAATACACCAGAGCAGTTGGAATCTATGAGATTGCAGTACCCTGACTAACCACCACAACTAGAGGCAGCCGTGGAGCGTTCCTACGTTGGTCCTAGACGCCTCGTCACAGCCTGAGAAACTAACTACACCTAAAGATAGAAAGAGGAAAGCTATCTGCCCCGGAGCAGATCCCCAAAGAACATAGAAAGCCCCCAAACATGTAATGGCGGTTAGACAAGAAGTAATACTGACACAGACAGAAAATAGTATGAGCAAACGTTGGGGCCCAAACTACCTAAATAGAAAAGGATAGGAAGGGCACTTACTGCAATCCCAAAAAACCCTGAAAAGCACCAACTCTACTAATTTCAAAAACACCTGAGATCACACGACCTCTACCACCTAAATTAGTTCTCTGGTGTAACAAAATCAAAACAGCAGCCACTGAAAAACTGGAAAAAACAAATGTACAAACATCAGTGGCTGAACTAAACTGAGAGGGCAAAAGCCCCCGGAGGGGACCCTGAAGGCCCCCAGAAGTGCAGGACAAAATGCAAAAATCAAGCACAAAAACAAAAAGAAGAAAATGTCTTATCTGTTAGCAGGAGATGCAGACACGACACAGCAGGCTACAAAGGAAACAGGAATCAAGGATTGAGACCAGAACAATTGATCACCGGCAACCCTGATGGGAAGGCGACTCCCTTATATAAGACCAGTCAGTAACACCTGATTCCCAATCCTCACAATCTTCACTGGACAGTCCAGTACCGCTTGTAACCACCAGAGGGAGCCTCCGCTCAGAACTCATTTCAAGTCCATTCACAACAGTACCCCCCCCTTGAGGAGGGGTCACCGAACCCTCACTTGAGCAACCAGGTCGGTCAGGATGAGTTCTATGATACGCACGGATGAGTCTCCTAGCATGGATGTCCGAAGCAAACACCCAAGAATTGTCTTCCTGACCATAACCTCTCCACTTAACCAAATACTGGAATTTCCGTCTAGAAAAACGAGAATTCAATATTTTCTCAACCACAAACTCCATATTGGCCTCAACCAGAACAGGGTCAGGAGGCAAAGCAGTAGGAACCACTGGCTCAACAAACCTCTTCAACAAGGACTTGTGGAACACGTTATGGATCTTAAATGTCCCTGGAAGAAACAAACGAAAAGAAACAGGATTAAGAATCTCCATGATCTTATAAGGTCCAATGAACCTAGGCTTAAATTTAGGAGATGCCACTCTCATAGGAATATTTTTTGAGGACAACCAGACCAAGTCCCCCACTTTAAACCAATGACCATCAGTCCTATGCCGGTTAGCAAACCGCTGGGCCCTCTCCTGAGAGAGGGACAACCTCTCCACTACATGGTACCAAATCTGTTGCATACGCTCCACAACAGAGTCAACACCTGGACAGACAGAAGCCTCCGTCTGTCCCGAAGAAAATCGTGGATGAAACCCAGAATTACAGAAAAATGGAGACATCAAAGTGGCAGAGCTAGCCCTATTATTAAGAGCAAACTCAGCCAAAGGCAAAAAAGAGACCCAGTCATCCTGATCAGCAGACACAAAGCATCTTAGATAAGTCTCCAATGTCTGGTTTGTTCTCTCAGTTTGACCATTGGTCTGAGGATGAAACGCCGAGGAAAAAGACAATTGAACACCAAGTTTAGAACAAAAGGTCCTCAAAAATCTGGAAACAAACTGGACTCCTCTGTCAGACACAATGTTCTCAGGAATGCCGTGTAAACGAACCACGTGCTGAAGGAACAAAGGCACCAATTCAGAGGAGGAAGGCAACTTAGGTAATGGCACAAGATGTATCATCTTGGAAAACCTATCACAAATCACCCAGATGAAGGTCATTCTCTGAGAAACAGGGAGGTCGGAAATGAAATCCATAGAGATATGGGTCCATGGTCTCTTGGGCACAGGTAATGGCATCAACAAACCACTAGAGCGAGAGCAAGGCTTGGAGCGAGAGCAAGTCCCGCAGGACTGCACAAATTCCCTGACATCACGAGACAAGGTAGGCCACCAAAAGGACCGACTAACCAAGTCTCTGGTACCAAAAATTCCGGGATGACCGGCCAACGCGGAACAATGAATCTCAGACATCACACTCTTTTTCCACTGGTCCGGGACAAACAATTTCCCAACAGGGCAGCGCTCTGGCCTATCCTCCTGACACCCCTCCAGAGCCAGTCTCAAATTGGGCGAGATGGCGGAAAGAACTACACCTTCTTTCAAAATAACAGAAGGATCAGATACCTCAGGAGAGTCCGCAAGGAAATTCCTCGAGAGGGCATCCGCCTTAACATTCTTAGTGCCAGGAAGAAAGGAAACCACAAAATTAGAACGTGTGAAAAATAAGGCCCACCTGGCCTGTCTAGGATTAAGTCGCTTGGCAGATTCCAGATAAACCAGATTCTTATGGTCAGTAAGGACCACCACCTGATGTTTGGCTCCCTCCAGCCAATGTCTCCACTCTTCAAAAGCCCACTTCATGGCCAATAACTCCCGATTACCCACGTCATAATTACGTTCAGTAGGAGAAAATTTTCGAGAGAAAAAGGCACAAGGGTTACTTTTAGAGGTCTCTGGATCTCTTTGGGACAAAACGGCACCTGCCCCAATTTCAGAGACATCAACCTCCACCTGAAATGGCAGAGAAACATCAGGCTGCCGTAGAACAGGAGCAGAAGTGAGTCTCTGCTTAAGTTCCTGAAATGCAGAGACTGCCTCAGGAGGCCAATTCACCACATCAGAACCCTTTTGGTCAAATCAGTTAATGGTTTAACAATAACCGAGAAATTACCAATAAATTTACGATAAAAATTGGCAAAACCCAAAAATCTTTGAAGAGCCTTTAATGAAGTAGGTTGGACCCAATCACAGATGGCCTGAACCTTGACCGGGTCCATTTCAATAACAGATGGGGACAAAATGAATCCCAAAAATGAGATCCTCTGTACGCCAAAAAGACACTTTGATCCCTTCACATACAGAGCATTCTCTCTCAAAATCTGGAATACAGTTCGAACATGTTTCACATGAGAGTCCCAGTCATTGGAAAAAATCAAGATATCATCCAAATAAACAATCAGAAATTTATCCACAAAATCCCTGAAAATGTCATTCATGAAGGACTGGAAGACAGAAGGAGCATTAGTGAGCCCAAAGGGCATCACAAAGTACTCAAAATGCCCCTCAGGGGTATTAAATGCCGTCTTCCATTCATCCCCGTGCTTAATGCGAATAAGGTTATATGCCCCCCTGAGGTCAAGCTTGGTAAACCAAGTAGCGCTTTTCACCCTGGAAAACAGGTCAGAAATCAAGGGTAACGGATATTGATATTTCACAGTAATATTGTTCAAAAGACGATAATCAATACACGGCCTTAATGAACCATCCTTTTTGGCCACAAAGAAAAAACCGGCACCTAAGGGTGAAGAGGATGGTCTGATATGACCCTTCTCCAATGACTCCTTGATATAAGACCGCATAGCGTCATGTTCAGGTACAGACAAGTTAAAAAGGCGACCTTTAGGGAATTTACTACCAGGCACTAATTCAATAGCGCAGTCATAGCTCCTATGGGGAGGCAAGGATGCAGATTTACTTTCGCTAAACACATCAGAAAAATCAATCAAAAAGTCAGGAACATCCTGAGCCTGGGGGGAGGCAGAAAAAACAGGAGTGTTGGTATTAACACATTGGCAGCCCCAACTGGTTACAGACACAGATTTCCAATCCAAAACAGGATTATGAGACTGTAACCAAGGGAAACCCAGTACGATAATGTCATGCAAATTATACAGAACCAAAAATTTGCAGCTCTCCTGATGATCAGGTTCAACCCTCATTATCACCTGAGTAGAGAACTGAGGTTTATTCTCAGCTAAAGGGGTAGAATCGATCCCCAGTAGGGGAATAGACTTCCGTAGGGGTATCAAGGGAAACCCACAACGTTTAGCAAAATCAAAATCCATCAGGTTAATAGCTGCTCCCGAATCAACGAAAGCCTGAGCAGAAAATGAGGACAGAGAGCATATCAGAGTAACAGTTAATAAAAACTTAGTCTGAACACTACCCAAGACAACTGAGCGTGCAAAACGTCTTCCCCGCTTAGGGCAGACTGAAATAGCATGAGAGGCATCACCACAGTAGAAACATAACCCATTGCGCTTTCGAAACTCATGACACTGTGCCCCAGAAACCACTCTATCACACTGCATGGATTCAGAAGCAGGTTCACAAGGAAACACTATTCCACGCATACTTCTCCGCTCACGCAAACGTCTGTCAATTTGAATCGCTAATGACATAGAATCACTGAGACCAGAGGGGACAGGGAATCCCACCATAACATCCTTTACATTATCTGACAGACCCTTCCGAAAAAGGGCTGCCAAAGCGTCGTCATTCCATTTGGTCAGGACTGCCCACCTACGGAACCTCTGACAGTATAACTCAGCATCATCAAGCCCCTGATTTAATGCCAACAAGGCTTTTTCAGCTTGATCAGTGACATTAGGCTCATCGTACAATAACCCCAAGGCCTGAAAAAATGCATCAACATCACTCAAAACAGGATCCCCAGGTGTCAGGGAAAAAGCCCAATCCTGAGGATCGCCGCGCAGGAGAGAGATGACAATTTGAACCTGCTGCGCTGCGTTCCCTGAGGACTTAGATTTTAAGGCAAAAAACAATTTACAATTATTTTTGAAATTCAGAAACTTGGCTCGATCCCCCAAAAACAAATCTGGCATGGGAATCCTAGGTTCCACAACAGGCAACCTAGCAAGCTAGGTAGCAATACTCCGAACCTCAGTGGCAAGCTGATCCACACGGCCAGACAACTGTGCAAACTCCATTGAGAGAAAAAATCCTCCCCAGCACCCAGAGATACAGAGGGAAAAAGAAAAAAAAATGCAACAAACAGAAAAATATCTCTGACAACTCTGACAACCTTTTTTTTTTTACAATATTTTTCCCTTCTGTGAGTACCATACAATTTTCAATTTTTAGACCGGTGATACTGTTATGTTTCGGTAGCTGAGGAGTGCAGGTAAAAAAGGCAATACACCAGAGCAGTTGGAATCTATGAGATTGCAGTACCCTGACTAACCACCACAACTAGAGGCAGCCGTGGAGCGTTCCTACGTTGGTCCTAGACGCCTCGTCACAGCCTGAGAAACTAACTACACCTAAAGATAGAAAGAGGAAAGCTATCTGCCCCGGAGCAGATCCCCAAAGAACATAGAAAGCCCCCAAACATGTAATGGCGGTTAGACAAGAAGTAATACTGACACAGACAGAAAATAGTATGAGCAAACGTTGGGGCCCAAACTACCTAAATAGAAAAGGATAGGAAGGGCACTTACTGCAATCCCAAAAAACCCTGAAAAGCACCAACTCTACTAATTTCAAAAACACCTGAGATCACACGACCTCTACCACCTAAATTAGTTCTCTGGTGTAACAAAATCAAAACAGCAGCCACTGAAAAACTGGAAAAAACAAATGTACAAACATCAGTGGCTGAACTAAACTGAGAGGGCAAAAGCCCCCGGAGGGGACCCTGAAGGCCCCCACAGAAGTGCAGGACAAAATGCAAAAATCAAGCACAAAAACAAAAAGAAGAAAATGTCTTATCTGTTAGCAGGAGATGCAGACACGACACAGCAGGCTACAAAGGAAACAGGAATCAAGGATTGAGACCAGAACAATTGATCACCGGCAACCCTGATGGGAAGGCGACTCCCTTATATAAGACCAGTCAGTAACACCTGATTCCCAATCCTCACAATCTTCACTGGACAGTCCAGTACCGCTTGTAACCACCAGAGGGAGCCTCCGCTCAGAACTCATTTCAAGTCCATTCACAACAGAATTCACTGACGTAGTCATCCATTATATTTATAAATCCCATCTAATATTTGCATATTTTATTGCAGCAAATTTAATTTAACCTCTTAAAAAGGGGTCATCCACATTTTTTTTTCTACTGTGTGCCTAAAAACTAACAGGCAGATTGTTGCTAACTACCTGCCTATTCTACCCTGTGTCTACATAGAGTAGTCATTGACACCCCTTGACGAAGATTTTGCTGCTCCAAATCAACAGAGCAGTTCTTTCTCTTCCTAGTTGCTCTGTCGACGGGGCGTGACTGCCAATGTCATACTGACTGACAGCCAGCTCCCCACAGTTAGGCATCTGGAAGTCGGTTGACAATCAGCATGATGTTGGTAGTCACGCCTGGTCAACAGAGCAACCTGAAAAAGTAAGAGTTTGAAGTGACATTAGTGGAAGCTGTTGAATCGATGGCAGAAGCACACTACTACCGCTCCGTGCCAGCAGATATCGATGCCGCTCACAGATAGGTAGGTAGCAGCTACCTTCCTGTTAGTTTTTAGGCCTATAGTAAAAAATAATAATAAAAAAAAAAAAATGTCCTGGACACCCTTTAAGGACACAGAATTTTGGCTTGTGAATAAAGCCTGATTTTTCAAATCTAGAAGCAGTATAGATGCACAGCCTCACCATAGGGTGCCCCATAATATATCAAAATTGGATACCAGTCAAGAAGAAGAGAAACATATTAGTAATGTGCATACCTGAAAAATACAAAATTATTTTATTGAAAAAAGACTAAGTGACATAATAAAACCACAATAAAATCACACGACATCAGACTCAATTCACATTGAATACAGCATATTATAAGCTAATTTGTACAGTACAGGTGACCAACGGGTATATTGCACAGTACCCAAAGAACATGAAAACATCATGGAGAATGGACTGGAACAGCATAAACCTGTGTAGAGTAAAATATATAGCGAATCTTAACAGGGCTGATGGTGGCCTGTAAGTTGTGAGCATATGCTAATCCATACAAATATATTGGGAAGACATGTGATATGTATGCTAGGGAAATGAGACAGACACACTTAAGTATAATAACCAGAAATTCCCAACATAGACGTTTTACAGTCTATCCAATGCTCATCATAGACCCCTGTATATGGTAGCAAATCCAGGTCACCCCCCACAGGTCAGAACGCTGTATTTGTCAGACCCCCAGGTAAAGCAAATCAAAGTAATATAATACCAGAGCTCTAAAATGGAGACTTAACAACAACCATGTAGAGTCTACAATAAGGCACAACACCAGATGGATAAAGTATAATAGGCAATAGAAACCTGAAACAATATTAAGACAAAAGATAGCCATAGTACATGTTAAATGAGCTATTTGATACAACTTGAGCGGTAGCAATTGCCCTGATGTTTCGCATCTAGCTTCTTCCTTTTCACATCTACTTATTCCTCCAGGAAGAAGCAAGGTGAGAAACGCGCGTTGGGGCAGTGTACCACTCAAGTTGTAGCAAATAACCATAGTGCATGTTAAATGGGCTATGTTTTGTCTTAATATTGTATCAAGCAATAAATGTATTTTGCTACTGATGTCTAGGCGTAGCATGAACTGTCTGTGCGCACTATTTAAGTGAGACTTCTTTCTGCACAGCACCTTTTGATAGGTCTTTCAACTATGGTACTTTATTAATAACCTGTGGAAATTAATTTGAGAGGAAAAGTTTTTCTTCCTTCTTATATGAATGTACACCCCATTTAGCAAGGGCTTGTTTTGCATTCAGTATTTAATCTAGTATTCTATCAGAACAAAACAACGGAGTTTGAAACATACATAATATGGTTACATTTGGCACCTTTATTGTCTATTTAAAGAGCTAGTGCATGTGTTTCTATTGAGTAGTATAATTGCCATATTGGATGTTCTTCTGCACTGGGCTTGTTAGAAGGGCTATTTTTGCAGGAGTCTTTGCATATATTTCCCTTTTTGCAGTTTATTTATTTTGATTTTTGTACTAAAAAATAAATTTTTCATATTAAATTTATTACGCGTGAGTTTTCCTTCTTCATAGGTTTTTTGGCATAGTTTGGAAGTGCCCCTAGTACCTTGCTGGGTCATTATTTTTGGTTTATATGGTTGTCATTAAGTCTCTGTTGGGTATTGCATCCCATCGATCAGATACTGATCCTAAGGCTAGGCCATCAAAGTAAAGTCCCAGACAACCACTTTAATATTGCCATAAATATGTACCTTTTTTATCTTGTGTAGATGATAATGATAAAGTCCTGAATCTGCCATTGCTTTTTTGTTTCTGTGCCTTTCTGTTCCTGAAATATGATCACCTCTTCCATTCATGTAAATGTAGTTATTTTATCCAAGGGGGCGATGTTCTAAGGCTACTTTCACACATCAGGCTCTTTGAATCAGGCGGCATCCGTCCTATGCCTGAAAGGACGGATCCGGCGCTGATTTAAAAAAACTGATGAAACTGATCAGGTTTTTTGGCTGATCCGTCCTGACCTTTTGAACCCGGAAAATATAACATTTTCGAGAGAGAGAGAGAGAGAGAGAGTGAAGATGAGAGAGAGAGAGAAGAGAGAGAGAAAGAGAGAGAGAAAGAGAAAGAGAAGAGAGAAAGAGAAAGAGAAAAGAGAAAGAGAAAGAGAAAGAAAGAGAAAGAGAAAGAGAAGAGAGAGAGAGAGACCTTGGACTCCGGATCAGTTTTCTGACGGATTTGTCAAAAATCTGGTCCGGCTCCATAGGTTTGCATTGTTTCCGGCCGCCTGAAGTGCCGATTCAGGCACTGTCAGGTGCCTCCGGAAAAAAAAAAAAAGTTACAAAAACCGTCTTGTCCGGCCGCCGGAATGTACAATTCCGACGGATCCGGCCAAAAACGGATGCAACGCAGTGACATCAGGCGCGATCCGGCGCTAATGTAAGTCAATGCTAAAAAAAACGGATCCGGTACCGGATCCGTTTTTTTAGAAACACGCCGGATCGCGCCTGATTCAAAAAGCCTGATGTGTGAAAGTAGCCTAACTCTTCTGTTAGAGTCTACTTGAGGACCTTGCCAAGTTGGGTAAAAATACTAGCATTGCATACATGGAAGAGAGGGTTATATTACAAAAACAGATATATGCCTCTATGACAAAGACGTTGCCCTGCATCTTTTTGCCCTTCAAACCACATTTTCTCTTCATAACAGATAATTTTGGACATTTTTAAAGGTTTATACAGAAGTTAGCTAGGGTCCACATTTACAACATTGAGATTTACAGAATAAAATGCATGACACTAATATATTCTATATATTCGAGTATAAGACAAGTTTTTCAGCACTTTTTTTGTGCTGAAAAATGTCCCCCTCGGTTTATACTCGAGTCATTGAGCCAGAAGATGGAGGAGCAGCAGCAGCAGAGCAGCGGGTAAAAGAAGCAGGAGCCGGCTGCTGCGGTTAACTCCTGTGCCCGCTGCTAAAGAGAAATGAATATTCACTGCGCTGGCAGTGAATATTCATTTCTCTGTAATAGCGCACACAGTGTCAGCCACAGCTGCCGATTTCCAGCATTGGCCGGGCGATCACGGGAGCCCGTTACTTAAGAGAAATGAATATTCACCTCTCCACACCCATAGGCATGGAGAGAGGTGAATATTCATTCCCTTAAGTAGTGGGGACACGTGACCAGACGGCGGCTGCAGCCGACGCTGTGAGCGCTGCTTAATAGCAATGGATACTCACTGCCCTCCACGCATATACTGGAGGGTAGTGAATATTCTGGTAGCTGTGCTCTGCTTGTAAGCAGCACATCACGTCCCTGCCATGCGCTGCTTACAAGCATAAAGCAGCTGCTGACACCGGAACAAAACGCTGGAAGGGTAAGTAAGATTTAATATATATATTTTTTTAGGCTTTTTTGATGGGAGCCACGCATACCAGGATAGGTATGAGGGTGCCATGCATAAAAGGATAGGGATGAGGGGGCCATGCATACAAGGATAGGGATGAGGGGGCCATGCAAACAAGGATAGGGATGTGGGGGCTGTGCATACCAGTATGGGGATAAGGGGGCCATGCATACCAGGATGGGGATGAGGGGGCCGTGCATACCAGGATGGGGATGAGGTGGCCGTTCATACCAGGATGGGGATGAGGTGGCCGTGAATACCAGGATGGGGATGAGGTGGCCGTGAATACCAGGATGGGGATGAGGTGGCCATGCATACCAGGATGGCGATGAGGTGGCCATGCATACCAGGATGGGGATGAGGTGGCCATGCATACCAGGATGGGGATGAGGTGGCCATGCATACCAGGATGGGGATGAGGTGGCCATGCATACCAGGATGGGGATGAGGTGGCCATGCATACCAGGATGGGGATTAGGTGGCCGTGCATACCAGGATGGGGATGAGGTGGCCGTGCATACCAGGATGGGGTTGAGGTGGCCGTGCATACCATGATGGGGATGAGGTGGCCGTGCATACCAAGATGGTGATGAGGTGGCCGTGCATACCAGGATGGGGATGAGGTGGCCGTGCATACCAGGATGGGGATGAGGTGGCCGTGCATACCAGGATGGGGATGAGGTGGCCATGCATACAAAGATGGGGAAGAGGGGGCAATGCATATACGGCTTATACTCAAGTCAATACATTTTTCCAGTTTTTCGTGGCAAAATAGGTGCCTAAGCTTATACTCTGGTCAGATTATACTTGAGTATATGCACAAGTGGTCAAACAGACGCCCCCGGAAGAAGCTAGGGCGAAACGTGCATTGGGGTGCGGGGGGTTTCTTGGTCGTCACGGGCTCAGTCTCTGGCATTGGTTGCGCTTCTGCACCACTGAAGGTAATGTTTTCAACTTATGTTTACTCTTTGCTGGGAACCCTCTTTCTAATGAGTTACTGAGGAATTTTTCCTGGTATATGTTGAATCTTTACCGCATCTCTTGTTTAGTTATATATGTATAGAATGATTTATCTCACCTTTGCAGCAGCCTCTGGTTGGGGACATTTGTAGCTCTATATTTCTAATTACTATTGTAACTTTACTTTCTAACCAATAATTGATATTTACTGTATACTGTGATCTTGGTATTGGTCAATTTAGGAGCTGCTCAATGACTATTCTCATCGCATTTAGCTATTGATGCCGTACTCAGGGCCCCCCTACTGGACACTTTTTGTTCTTTTATCTTTTTGTCTTGTATATTTTAATAATTTCTAATAAAGTCTTGTGCTTTTAAATTTTATGGTTAGCTTCTTTGGACCATGGATTTGGTAGGTCTGTTAATGTTTGTATATTGTTTTTGAAGTGCCATACTTATTGCGATTTATAGTGACGTATTTTGGTATTAAGTGGTTAAACTTGTTGGTACCACTCGTCTAATGACAGAAAAATCCACAATGTTCACAGAAATAACTTAAATCTGACAAAAGTAATAATAAATCAAAAATCTATGAAAATGAACAAATGAAAGTCAAACATTGCTTTTGAACCATGATTCCACAGAATTTAAATAAAACTCGAAGGTGTGATCATCAAAGAAGCTCCGTAATGACAGGCACCGGAGTCATCAGCTAAATCTCGGCTGTCATGGTAACCCATCTGTGACAAACAATTAAATGACAGGGGTGCCAAAGGGCGGTGAGAACGACGTGCACGCATTCCGATGCATGTTAAATGCTACTGTCAGAGATTTAAGGGATTAATTAAATAATGGGTATATTAATATTGATGTCTGGCATTTACTCCCTTTTTATGCACAAAAACGTGGCAGACCACGTGCATGTCTGAAAAACATGAACACTGCCAAGATGGGAGACCAGACAGCGTCCAAAGTGACTCCATTACAGTGAACTTCTGTTGGTATTTTGCTATAAACCGTTTTTTTTTCCAGAGATTTAGACAAACAGCCAACACACTTCTAGAGAAGAACTCTACATCGCTATGTTCACATGTTGCCTTTATGCTGCGTTTTTTTTTTTCACAGGCAAAACCTGCTCTCTAGACAGTAAAGAATCTCCTTACAAAAAGCCGGTTTTGTTGCATTTTTTTTTATTGTCTCCTGCACATGCTGATAAAAGTTTAGTGCCTGCCAAAACAACATGATGCAACTTCCTTAAGGTTTTTGCACAAAAAAAAAAAAATAATGCAGAAAAACCTGATCCCTGCATTTTTTTGCAGCGGTTTTGCACTTACTCATTGCATTATATGGGCGAAAAAAATACTGCAAAAAATGCTGAAAGAAGTGACATGCTGCAGTTTGCAAAAACAGAGCAGCTGTATAAAAAGGAAAGAAAATGAAGAACGACAACATACTAGCTATAGACTGTGCACAATAGGAACACTTACCCCGATTAGCAGAGAAAACATCCAAGTCTTATACTTAACACATGGGTGTATACCGTCCGACGATTGCAAGTCTGCATGGTACAGTCTCCCTTCCTGCATCCCAAGCTCTAAAGTAGCCATCCTATCATAACCAAATTCTTCATTATATCTCTCTTCTTTGGTCATACTGTTCTAAAAAAAAAAAAAAAAGTAGAAGTTAGTGACATTTCTTAGGTAAAGTTAGATGTCTTTACACACTTTTTTTGAGGAAATATGCAAACAATTAATAATATATGACTACAATAGTATGAACGTACATATAAAGAAAACAAAAGCAAAGAAGAACCAATTGCAATGTTTGAAGTTTAGTGGCCTAAAGTGAGTGCAAGAGTCGGGACATTGTTGTTCTTAATAAAAAAATATCATCAAGTCTTTAATACTGGATGCATAAGGCTACTTTCACACATCATTTTTTGTGAATCAGGCACAATCCGTCCTATGCCTGACAGGACGGATCCGGCGCGGATTTAAAAAACTGATGCAACTGATGAGAGAGAGAGAGAGAGAGAGAGAGAGAGAGAGAGAGAGAGAGAGAGAGAGAGAGAGAGAGAGAGAAAGAGAGAGGAGAGAGAGACCGACCTTGGACTCCGGATCAGTTTTGTGACGGATTTGTCAAAAGACTGGTCCGGCGCCATAGGTTTGCATTGTTTCCGGCCGCCTGAAGTGCTGATTCAGGCACTATCAGGCGACTCCGGAAAAAAAAAAAAAACGTTGCAGCAAGCGTCTTGTCCGGTCGCCGGAATGTACAATTCCGACGGATCCGGACAAAAACAGATGCAACGCAGTGACATCAGGCGCGATCCAGCGCTAATGTAAGTCAATGGTAAAAAAACGCATCCGGTACCGGATCCGTTTTTTTTAAAAACACGCCGGATCACGCCTGATTCAAAAAGCCTGAAGTGTGAAAGTAGCCTAAGTTGGATGTCCTTGACCAGATGGATACATACCTAACTTTGGATATTTGTCAGGATGAAAGTGCAGAGAGGAACTGGAGAGATCCTGTCTGGGTGTTTTCTCGGCTCACAGATTCATGATGCATTTGAAAACTTTGCTCTCCTGCGAAACAGCATCTATTCACATGTAGACAAAGGAGGAGAAGAGCGGTATACGGGCCAGAGAACACAGACGCCTCTCGAATTCTAATGAGAAGATAGAAAATGGTTGGATGAGGTTATTAATCTTCCACCAAACTATTCAGAGGAAAGACCATTTCTATCTGCTTTTCATTTTCCATATGCACAAAAAGCAATTTCCTTTGCTGCAGAAATAATGTGCCTACTATATGACTCCCCTTATACCAGAACTAACGGCACACATTGCTAATTGCATCAATCTAATAAAGTATTTCTAATTATTCCAGGTTTCATGAGCTATTCCCTCCACTGCGACAATTCCAGTAACGATCGGCATAGGCTCTGTGCCCACAATGAGTTATTGATGCTGCGTTTTTTCATTGTGTCAACAATACAGCATCTTACAGTCCCAGCAAAATGGATGGAATTTATAGAAATCTCATGGTCACTGTGCATATTTTTTATTCAAGGTAAAATTAACTGTGGTGCGAGTTTCAGATCTGCAACATGTCAATTTCTCTTGCGGGTTTTCCACACCTAATGCAAGGAAAAATCAGCAGGTAAAAAATACATATGGGTTTTTAGTGCATTTAATTCAGAAAATCTGAAACATGAAAGGCTCATCATGAGAACCAGCCCTTGGGTAGGTTCACATGACCAATTTCTTCACATCTGAAAAAAACAGTTCAAGTTGTCTGATCAGACACTGAACAAACTTTACTCGGATGTTGACAGGAACAAAATTCTACACCTTCTATATACTGTCAGTCCGTGAAAATTGGACCACACTCGGATGTCATCCAAGTGGTGCCCGATTTTTTTTAGAATAACATATGTACACGTGCAAGACTGCAGTGCACCTCTTTTATCAAAAACCAAAGTGTAAGGGTATTTGCAGACGATTAAGAGTTGCTGCGGGTTTAACGCTGTATACTTATGCAGTGTCAAGCACACAGCGTCCAGATGCTACAGTGTAGTGGATGGAGTTTCAAGAAATCCCATGCCCAGTATGCGTCCAGAGACGCCCGTGTAGACGGACATGCTACTTCTGCTGCTAATTCCGGATTGTGTGTACCCAGCCTATAGAGGTCAAAGCCTCTGCCAGTATGATCAGGAGATTGCAACTCCAAACACTAGAGATTAGCTTTAAAAAAAAAAAAAATACAATTAAGGCCTCTTTCACACATCAGTTTTTTGCCATCAGTCACTCACAATCAGTCATTTTTTGAAAAACACGGATCCGGCGCAGATGGTGAAAGACTGATGCGGATCTGTCGCATCAGTTCTTTCATCTGTTTCTTCCGGTTTTTGACGGATCCAGTTTTTTAAAAGCCGGCAATTCAGTGCGCTGTACAGTAAAATCACACTGACATGTTTAATAAAGAATAGATATATACACATAGAATACACACACATATATATATATATATATCTATATCTATAGATAGATATCTATATATATATCTATATATATATACACACACATATCATTGAGACACAGAGTTCTACATAGCATAATAGCTGCTAAATCAATTGCCGGCTTCAGTAAAATCATTGCCGAACCAGACATGATATGACACGGTGTACTTTTGGTAAACCATATCATATCAAAACGATTTATATATGTCAGTGTTTAATCAATTTAGTAGTTTGTGTGAGGAAAAATTGGGAACTTTAGGGGTTAAATTTAAGGTTATAATCGCAGAAAAAAATTGTGTGGGCTCCAGTGCTATTTTCTCCGCCAGAGAGGGAAAGCCAGTGAGTGAGGGCAGATATTAATAGCCTAGAGAGGGACCATTGTTTTTGGACCCCCCCCCGGCTAGAAACATCTGGCCCCAGCCACCCCAGAAAAGGCACATCTATTAGATGCGCCTTTTCTGGCACTTAGGCCTCTTTCACACTTCCGTTGTGTGACGTCCGCCCATCCGTGAAAATGGCGGATCCGTCAGAAAAGTAAAAAAACGGATGCAAAACTGGTCAGTTTTCTGACGGATCCGCCAAGAAGATGAGAGAGAGAGAGAGAGAGAGAGAGAGAGAGAGAGAGAGAGAGAGAGAGAGAGAGAGAGAGAGAGAGAGAGAGAAGAGAGAGAGAAGAGAGGAGAGAGAGAGAGAGAGAGAGAGAGAGAGAGAGAGAGAGAGAGAGAGAGAGAGAGAGAGAAGAGAGAGAGAGACCCCGGACACTGTTTTCTGCATTTTACTATGGTTTTCAATAGAGGCGACGGATCCGCCGGCGGATTCCGTCAAAAATGGATGCTGGCGGATCCGCCGCCCATAGGTGGCCATTATACAAAATGGCGGATGCGGCGGATCCGCCGTTGTCCGCCATTTTGGCGGTCAAAAAAAACGTTGCATTGGACGTTTTTTTAAAATGACGGACGCCAATTTTTTGGCGGATCCGTCCAAAAACGGACCTAACGGACGACCATCCGTCAAAATCCGTCACTAATGCAAGTCTATGGGAAAAAAAACGGATCCGCCAAAAAAAAATGGCGGATCCGTTTTTTTCACATTTTGACGGATTTTGACTGACGTCGCACGACTGAAGTGTGAAAGAGGCCTTAGCCTCTCTCTTCCCATTGCCTTTTGCAGTGGCTAATGGGTTAATGTCACCTTGCTATGGAAAGGTGACATTAATCTGGGTTAATAATGGAGAGGTGTCAAAAAGACAACTATCCATTTTTAATCCTACAGTGGTAAAGGGTAAAAAAAAAAAAAAAAAAGACACACATTAATTAAAAATTCCTTTAACCCCTTCCTGACCGGTGGCGCAGCGTATGAGTCATGAAATCCTGTGCCATCCAGACCTGTGACGCAGCATATGCGTCATGGTGGGATCGCGTTCTTACAGGTCGGGTGACCGGGGTCACTGAAAGGTCACCCAACCAGCAGGCACAGGAGGTTTTGAGCTTCACCCAGGGGGGGTGGCTTTGCCCCCCCCGTGGCTACGATCGCTCTGATTAGCTGTTGAAAGTGAAACAGCTAATCAGAGCGATAGTAATATTTCACCAATGAAACTTGGTGAAATATTACAATCCAGCCATGGACGATGCTGCAACATCATCGGCCATGGCAGGAGACACTAATCTGAGCCCCCGACTGACGGCGGCGATCTGCCGCCGCCATCATTATCTGCTCCCCCTCCTCTTCCGATCACCCCCACGGTACTTTCTGAGGCACGATGTCCCGCCATCATCGGTGATGGGCACCGCTATCTTCCAAAATGGCGGGCCCATGCGCAGTGCACCCGCCGAATCTGCCAGCCGGCAGATTCATTTATTCACCGCAGGTACATTTTGATCACTGTGATAAGGTCTATCACAGTGATCAAAAAAAAAAAAAAAAAAAAGTAAATAACCCCCCGCAGGTAGGGACAAATAATAAAATAAATAAAATATATTTATTTTTCCATTAGGGTTAGAATTAGAGTTGGAATTAGGGTTAGAGTTGGAATTAGGGTTAAGATTAGGGGTGTGTTGGGGTTAGGGTTGGGATTAGGTTTGTGGTTAGGGCTTAGGGGTGTGTTGGAGTTAGAATTGAGGGGTTTCCACTGTTTAGGCACATCAGGGGCTCCCCAAACGCGACATTGCGCCACCATTGATCCCAGCCAATTATGCGTTCAAAAATTTAAACGGTGCTCCCTCCCTTCCAAGTCTCGACGTGTGCCCAAACAGTGGTTTACCCCAACATATGAGGCATCAGCGTACTCAGGAAAAATTGCACAACTTTGGGGGTCTAATTTCTCCTGTTACCTTTGGGAAAATAAAAAATTGGGGGCTAAAAAATTATTTTTGTGAAAAACAAATAGTTTTTTTATTTTCACGGCTATGTTATAAACTGCTGTGAAGCACTTGCGTGTTCAAAGTTCTCACCACACAACTAGATAAGCTACAGTACTTGGGGGGTCTAGTTTCAAAAAGGGGGTACTAGACCCACCGGAAATTATGTTTCCAGGAGTCCATCCTGACAGCACCTTGGGGACATCCTCCTTCTCCTTGCTGGGACAGGAAACACACGAGAGGTTAAAAGGCCCCTCCCCGCCCCCTTTCCCTCAGTGTTGTACCAAGAACCACGACATGTATATTGCACATAACACTTTAATGAATGAAAAATCATATTACAACATATGACATATTCAAAAGGGAGGGAGCTACCAGTGCTGTCAGGATGGACTCCAGGAAACATAATTACCGGTAAGTCTAATACCCCCTTTCCAGGACGTCCCTCCTGACAGCAACATGGGGAGTACCAAAGAAAGCTCATTAGGGTGGGATTACTGCCTGCAGGATTTTCCTGCCGAAGGCTGTCTGTTGGCCAGAAAGCACATCCATCTTATAATGCTTACAGAATGTATCAACTCTGGCCCATGTTGCCGCCTTACAAATCTGTTCCAGTGAGGCGCCTGCCCTTTCAGCCCAAGAGGCTGCTACTCCTCGGGTTGAGTGGGCCTTTAGACCCGTTGGGGGGCCATTCCCCTCAGCCAGATAGACCTCCGAGATTATGGATGTTATCCATCTAGCGATGGAAGCTTTAGACGCCTTTCTACCCCTATACCTTCCTCCATAGAGGATAAACAGGTTTGGATCTATTCGCCAATCTTTAGTGGCTTCGATATAGTCTATGACCGTTTTCTTGACGTCCAACGAATGGAGCCTCTGTTCCTTTGCGTTGGAAGGATTGTCACAGAAGGAGGGTAGGACAATCTCCTGATTACGGTTCCGGGTAGATGCTACCTTTGAGATGAAAGCAGGGTCTAATCTTAGGACTATGCTATCCTCCCTAACCTGAAGGTACGGATCTCTGGTGGATAGGGCCTGGATCTCCGCTATTCTCTTGGCGGTGGTAATTGCTAATAAAAATGCCGCCTTCCTGGGAAGGAGATAGACATGTTGTTGTTGTCGGCGTATGGATCTTTACATAGTGCCCTAAGTACCAGGGTAAGGTCCCAAGGTGGGAGGCATTGTCGAATAGTGGGGCGCAGCCTCAGTGTTGCTCTAATGAATCTTACTATCCAAGGGTGGGAAGCTAGTGGATAGTCAAAGAAGGAGCTTAATGCTGCAGCCTGAACCTTCAGGGTGCTGGGCCTGAGCCCCTTGCTAAAGCCTGCCTGAAGAAAATCTAGAATTTTGGGGATGTCTGGCGTGCCTGCCACCAAGTCGGACCTGCCACACTCCAGGCAGAACCGCTTCCAGATTTTAAGGTAAATTGCCGAAGGCTTTCTACTGGCTTGGATGGTAGATATGACCTGGTCTGATAAGCCCTTCGCTCTCAGGGTATTCCTCTCAGGATCCAGGCTGAAAGGTGTAGTTTTCCTGGATCCGGATGGTGGATTGGACCCTGGTGGTTTAGATTCTCCAACAGGGGAAGTTCTACCAGGTTCCCGACAGTCATGTCTATTAACAATTAGAACCAGCTCCTTTTCGGCCAATATGGGGCTATCAATATAACGGTAGCCTGAATCCTCTCTGATCTTTCGTAGCACAGCTGGGATGAGCGCCAGTGGTGGGAATGCATACGAGAGGTGTTTCTCCCACTTCTCACTCAAGGCGTCCAGCCCTTCCGGGGCGTCCAGGGAGAAGAATCTCGGGACCTTCGCGTTTCTTCTGTTTGCAAATAAGTCTATCTGGGGTGTTCCCCACTGCCGACAAAGTTCTCAGAAGATGTTCTGGTTCAGTTCCCACTCGGTTGGGCTGACCTCCTTCCTGCTTAGGTAGTCTGCCACCACGTTCTGAGATCCTTCCAGGTGAACTGCTGTTAGGGAGAGGACTGTACGCTCTGCCCAGGCGAAAATCCTCCCTGCCAGGTCCCGGAGGGGTCTATGCCTGGAGCCTCTCTGGTGGTTCAGGAACGAGACTGTTGTTATATTGTCGGAAAAAAATCTGACATGCTGATCGTTGAGCCTGGAACGGTTTCTTCTTATAGCCTCCCACCCTGCGTATAGTTCGCTGAAGTTGGAGGATTGGTCCCTGATGTCCTCGGGCCAACTGCCCTGCAGAATTCTGCCATGTAGATGAGCTCCCGAACCCCACGAACTGGCGTCCGTGGTGACTGTTACATAGGGGGAGGCAGACCACAGTACCCCTACCCTTAGGTTGCAGGTCTGTGTCCACCAGAAGAGTGACTCCTTTACGGCTCGTGGTAGGTGAAGCGGCTCGTCCACAGAGGCGCAAGACCAATCCCATACAGACAGAAATTCCCTCTGCAGAGGTCTTGAGTGGGACTGCACCCATCTGACGCATGGGATACAAGCTGTCATCTGTTCTAAGACCTGCATGGCGGATCTCACGGAAGTTCGATGCTTCACCAGGTACCCTGCTAGGTTGCACACGACCTCCTGCTTCCTTTCCGGCAAGTATGATATTCTGTATCTGGAGTCTAGGTGTACGCCCAGGAAGGTCTTTCGCTGACCGGGTGTTAGGTCTGACTTTTGCCAGTTTATGGCCCAGCCCAGATATTCCAGTATCGCGATGCATCGGTCTTTGTGCCTGACCAGCGCTTCCTCTGATTCTGCCACAATAAGAAAATCATCCAAATATGGAACGATAATGGTACCCAGGTTCCTCAGGAAGGACACTACCTCCGATACCAGTTTTATGAATATTCGGGGGGCCGATGCCAGCCCGAAGGGTAGTCACTGAAACTGGAAGGTCTGGGTCTGCAGCTCTACCGCAAATCTTAGGAATCTTTGAGACAAGGGATGAATTGGGACCTGATAGTAGGCACTTTTCAGGTCGAGCGTGCACATGACTGCATCCCTGTCTATGAGGTGAACTGCAGACTGGATTGATTCCATCCGGAATCTTTTGTACCTGACCCAGTTGTTTAGAGGTTTTAGGTTTATGATAGTACGGGTTTCTCCTGATGGCTTTGTGATGGTGAATAGGAATAAATAGTGACCCCTGCCTATTTCCGCCCGGGGAACCGGAATTATAACAGAGGAGTTGACCATTTCTTGAAGGTAGAGCCACATGGCGGAGTCCGCCGGGACTACTGTGGGGGGGGGGTATCTTTCGGGTGGAGGGGAATATAGCTCTATGGTGTAGCCCTCCGCGATGGTTCTGCGGACCCACTGATTTTATGTAATCTGGGCCCATATTGCTGCAAAGAGATGGAGCATTCCCCAATGGGGGTGGCGTCATTGTCTCTGTTTTAGGGAACGAGCTAAAGAAGGTACTCCTGTTCTTTCCCCCCTGGGAATGGGAGCTCCGGTAGGGGCCTCTACTCGGCCTATCGTGGCTTCTAGGGTCATTGCTGCTTTCCGGGAGGAGGGGGAAGGGTCCCCTCCGAAAGGCCTGGGGTCGTCGAGTTTTATCTTCAGGAAACCCCCTTTTTACGTCCGCTACCGACTCTAAGATGTTATCTAGGGTCGGCCCAAAAACACTTAACCCTGAGAATGGGATAGAGCACAGTTTGGTTTTAGAGGCATTATCTCACGACGAAGATTTCAGCCAGACGGCTCTCCTAGCTGCGTTAGATTTTCAGCCAGAAACAGCTCCCTATATAACAGATTCTGCGGACAAGTCGGCTAGAAATGCCGTGGCTGATCTCATAATAGGTAGAGAGGCCAGGATCTCTGCTCTGGGGGTCTTATTGAACAATTGTTCCTCCAACTGACCCATACAAAGAAACATGGATCTAGCCACTGAGGTGGCCACTATGTTAGTTCTAATCAGGGCCACAGATGTTTCCCAGGCCCTTTCTAAGAGTAAGTCGGCCTTTCTGTCCATTGGGTCACGCAGGTTAGACGAGTCCTCAAAGGGGATGGCAGTCTTTTTTGCAACCCTGGCTACTGGGACGTCGATCTTAGGGATCTCCTCCCATAGCCTGACTTCCTCCAGGTCAAATGGTAGTCGCCCCCTGAAGTCCTGGGATAGTACAAGATGCCGCTCCACATTTTTCCACTCCTCCAGAATCATAGCCCGGATGTGTTCGCTAACAGGGAATACCGTCTGCTTCTGAGATATAAGGGCCCCGAACATCAAGTCCTGTATGGACTGCGGTCTGGGAGTCTCCTCAATCTGCATAGTAGTCCGTACAGACTGAACCAGATCGTTAGTGGCCTCTGCCTGGAATAGGAATTTCCTACTCCGGTCCTGGGTGTCAGGTGGAAGTTCCCCTTCTTCCCCAGAGTTGGAGTCGTCTATGTCAGACCTGTCCTCTGAGCGCGGGTCCTGCTCCCCTGAGTCCGCCTCCCACCTGTGACGCTTGCATCCGGGGGTGGGGCTGGATGTCCACTGGTAAGTGTGGACATAGAGGCCTGGACTTCTTCGCGTATCATATGCCTCATCTCAGATAGTAGTGAGGGCTGTTCTTCCCTCATAACCTTAGAAGTACAGGTAGCACAGAGGGTCTTGTCATGGCCATCAGACAGCTTTACGTGGCAAACAGGGCATCTGGAGGATTTCGCAGATGCCTTGCCGGTCTTTTTTGCTGTCGAGGGACCTGTTGGGGTTCCCTTATCCTAAATAGTACGAGACAGGGACCTGTCAGGTATGCTTCCTGAGTGGGGGGATTCCAGGGTACGTGGGTCAGGGTGGTCTGCGCCAGGCGCACTTACCCCTCCACCTTCTGCTGCGTCTGTTTCCATGCTGGAACAAGGTAGGCTGTGCACAATCCGGAGTCCGGCGACCTGATGCAAGAATCATTGCCTGCAGCGGTTACAGGTGAGCATTTTGCAGATGAACGCCCAGCGCTTACAGGTGAGCGTTCAGCGGTCTTACACGTTCGGTGCTGAACAGGGCCCAGATATGACGTCACCGAAAGTGCGGGACCGGAAGTGACACGCGCCCTGCCGACCGCTGCCTGTGTCAAGCTTCCTCCTGCGTCGCCGGAGCATAGAAGCGTGGAGGTACCACCCGCAGAAGCCGGCTGGGGAGTTTCGGCCCTGGGCCACTTGACAGGGGGAAGGATCTGGCGGAGACTCACGATCCCCCTGAGCCCGGTGAGTTGTCATAGCTCAACTCGTGCGTCCCTCCATGCAAGGACAGGAAAAACAATGAGGGAAAGGGGGCGTTTCCTGTCCCAGCAAGGAGGAGTACGTCCCCATGGTGCTGTCAGGAGGGACGTCCTGGAAAATGGGGTCACTTGTGGGGGGTTTCTACTGTTTAGGCACATCAGGGGCTCTCCAAACACGACATGACACCCACAGACCATTCTATCAAAGTCTGCATTTCAAAACGTCACTACTTCCCTTCCGAGCCCCGACGTGCCCAAACAGTGGTTCCTCCCCACATATGGGGTACCAGCAGACTCAGGACAAACTGGACAACAACGTCCAATTTCTCCTGTTACCCTTGTAAAAATAAAAAATTGCGCGCTAAACAATCATTTTTTGAGGACAAAAAAGATTTTTTATTCTCATGCCTCTGCGTTATAAACTTCTTTGAGGCATTTAGGAGTTCAAAGTGCTCACCACACATCTACAGTCATGGCCAAAAGTTTTGAGAATGACACAAATATTATATTTTCACATGATCTGCTGCCCTCTGGTTTTTATGTGTATTTGACAGATGTTTTTATCACAGACAGAAATATAATTGCAAACATATGAGTAACAAAAGCTTATATTGACAGTTAGAATGAGTTAATGCAGGAAGTCAATATTTGCAGTGTTGACCCTTCTTCTTCAGGACCTCTGTAATTCTCCCTGGCATGCTCTCAATCAACTTCTGGACCAAATCCTGACTGATAGCAGTCCATTCTTGCACAATCAATGCTTTCATTTTGTCAGAATTTTTAGGTTTTTGTTTGTCCACCCGTCTCTTGATGATTGACCACAAGTTCTCAATGGGATTAAGATCTGGGGAGTTTCCAGGGCATGGACCCAAAATCTCTATGTTTTGTTCCCTGAGCCATTTAGTTATCACCTTTGCTTTATGGCAAGGTGCTAAATCATGCTGGAAAAGGCATTGTTGATCGCCAAACTGCTCTTGGAGGGTTGGAAGAAGTTGCTCTTGGAGGACATTCTGGTACCATTCTTTATTCATGGCTGTGTTTTTAGGCAAGACTGTGATAGAGCCGATTCCCTTGGCTGAGAAGCAACCCCACACATGAATGGTTTCAGGATGCTTAACAGTTGGCATGAGACAAGACTGGTGGTAGCGCTCACCTTGTCTTCTCCGAATGAGGCGTTTTCCTGATGTCCCAAACAATCGAAAAGGGGATTCATCAGAGAAAATAACTTTACCCCAGTCCTCAGCAGTCCACTGCCTGTACCTTTTGCAGAATATCAGTCTGTCCATTATGTTTTTTCTGGAGAGAAGTGGCTTCTTTGCTGCCCTCCTTGAGACCAGGCCTTGCTCCAAGAGTCTCCGCCTCACAGTGCGCGCATATGCACTCACACCTGCCTGCTGCCATTCCTGAGCAAGCTCTGCACTGCTGGTAGCCCGATCCCGCAGCTGAAACACTTTTAAGAGATGGTCCTGGCGCTTGCTGGTCTTTCTTGGGCGCCCTGGAGCCTTTTTGGCAACAATGGAACCTCTCTCCTTGAAGTTCTTGATGATGCGATAGATTGTTGACTGAGGTGCAATCTTTCTAGCTGCGATACTCTTCCCTGTTAGGCCATTTTTGTGCATTGCAATGATGACTGCACGTGTTTCTTTAGAGATAACCATGGTTAACAGAAGAGAAACAATGATGCCAAGCACCAGCCTCCTTTTAAAGTGTCCAGTGGTCTCATTCTTACTTAATCATGACAGATTGATCTCCAGCCATGTCCTCATCAACACCCGCACCTGTGTAAATGGAGCAATCACTGAAAAGAGGTTAGCTGGTCCTTTTAAGTCAGGGCTGCAATGATGTTGAAATGTGTTTTGGGGATAAAGTTCATTTTCTAGCCAAATATTGACTTTGCAAATAATTGCTGTTAAGCTGATCACTCTTTATAACATTCTGGAGTATATGCAAATTGCCATTAGAAAAAGTGAAGCAGTAGACTTTGTAAAAATTAATATTTGTGTCATTCTCAAAACTTTTGGCCATGACTGTAGATAAGTTCCTTAGGTCTAGTTTCCAAAATCGTGTCATTTGTGGGGGGTTTCCGCTGTTTAGGCATATCAGTGGCTCTCCAAACGTGACATGGCATTTAGCCAATTCTGCATTGAGAAAGTCAAACGGCGCTCCTTCCCTTCCAAGCTCTGCCATGCACCCAAACAGTGGTTTACCCCCACATATGGGGTATCAGCGTACTCAGAACAAATTGCACAATAACTTTTGGGGTCTTGTTACCCTTGGGAAAATAAAAAATTGGGGTGAAAAGATCATTTTTGTGGAAAAAACATGATTTTTTAATTTTACGGCTCTACGTTATAAACTTGTGTGAAGTACTTGGGGGTTCAAAGTGCTCACCACAGATCTAGATAAGTTCCTTAGGGGGTCTAGTTTCTAAAATGGGGTCACTTGTGCGGGGTTTCCACTGTTTAGGCACACAGGGACTATCCAAATGCGACATGGCATCCAATCTCAATTCCAGCCAATTTTGGTTTGAAAAAGTCAAACGACGCTCTTTCCCTTCCGAGCCCTGCCGTGCGCCTAGACAGTGGTTTTCCCTCACATATGGGGTATCGGCGTACTCAGGAGAAATTGCACAACAACTTTTTCTGTCCATTTTCTCCTTTTACCCTTGTTAAAATAAAAAAAAATGTTTGTAAAAGATCATTTTTGTGACTAAAAAGTTGCTTCAGCTCCTGTGAAGCACCTGAAGGGTTAATAAACTTCTTGAATGTGGTTTTGAGTACCTTGAGGGTGGAGTTTTTAGAATGGTGTCACTCGTGTATTTTCTGCCATATAGACCCCTGAAAGTGACTTCAAATGTGAAGTGGTCCCTAAAAAAATGGTGTTGTACATTTTGTTATAAAAATGAGAAGTCGCTGGTCAACTTTTAACCCTTATAACTTCCTAAAAAAAAAAAAATTTGGTTACAAAATTGTGCTGATGTAAAGTAGACATGTGGGAAATGTTATTTAGTAACTATTTTGTTTGAGATATTTCTCTGTTTTAAGGGAATAAAAATTCAAAGTTTGACAATTGCAAAATTTTCGCCATATTTCCATTTTTTTCATAAATAAACGCAAGTTATATTGAAGAAATTTTACCACTACCTTGAAGTACAATATGTCACGAGAAAACAATCTCAGAATTACGAAGATCCGTTGAAGCATTCCAGACTTATAGCCTCATAAAGAGACAGTGGTCAGAATTGTAAAATTTGCCCGGTCATTAATGTGCAAACCACCCTTGGAGGTTAAGGGGTTAATGTCCCCATCCGAGACCCCAATGTTCACTTTAATAAGGTCCGCATCCTGGGCCACTTCCAGCAATAATGTCCCCATCCTGGGCCCCTTTATTCAATGTCCATATCCTAGGCCAGTGATGGCGAACCTTTCTGAGACCGAGTGCCCAAACTGCAACTTAAAACCCAATTATTTATGACGAAGTGCCAACACGTGCCAAATGTCCCATCATGATCCCCTTCATGTAGAAATATGCCCCATCATGATCCCCTTCATGTAGAAATTCCACCACCTCCATCATTTCCTCCTCCCCATCACCCTATCATTGCCCTCTCCTCCACCACCATCATTGCACTCTCCCCATCACTCCCTTCATTGGCTCTCTCACCATCACTCCCATCATTGGCCCTCTCCCCATCACTGACCCTCTCCCCATCCCGACCCCTCTCCCCATCATCTCTCCAGTGGCCACACTCAGCACACACACACCACAGCGGCCACACACACACACCACAGCGGCGGCCACACACACACAGCGGCCACACACATACACACCACAGCAGCAGCACTCACCACACACACAACAGCTTCACTGGCACAGCAGCCACACTCACCTCTCCGCGCCGGCAGCTTCCTTCTTCTCACATACTGAGCGACGCTGCCGACCGCGGCTGGATGACATCATCTTTCAGCTCCGCGGCCGCGCCATTCAATGTGTGAGAGGAAGCTGCAGTCAGGGAAAAACGATGAGGCGAGGTCGCGTGCCAGCTGAGAGGGCTCTGCATGCCCTCTCTGGCACGCGTGCCATATGTTCGCCATCACTGTCCTAGGCCCTAATGTCCATTTTAATAATGTCCCCTCCATGGGCCCCTACTGTACAGCCACTACCTTGCCCAATCACGGGGGGGGGATTCTATTCTCCTCACCTTCTTGCGCTCTCCGGCGTCCTCTAGTAGCTTCATATTTGAAGTGGTCATTAAAATGGCTGCTGACTGCAGCTATGACAGGGTGCTCTGCTCTGTAACAGGCTGCACGCTGAAGTCACACAGCAGTAACATTGAAAGGCCGCCTGCCTATCAGAGGCTGCATGAGAAATTTAACGTAACTGCTATGTGACGTCAACGCATGACCTGTCACAGAACAAAGTGCCCTGTCATAGCTGCAGCCGGCATTCATCTTGATGTGCGTCATCGGCAGGGTTGGCTGCAGGTTTTCGTGGACCTCGGGCAAAAGAGTATCAGTGGGCCCCTTTAAAACATGCTACGAATCCTGATGCACAGATACAAAAACATACAGGTATAGTACAATATATGGGCACCACATAGTCCTCCATACAGTATTATGGGCTCCACATAGTCCTCCATACAGTATTATGGGCACCACATAGTCCTCCATACAGTATTATGGGCACCACATAGTCTGCCATACATTATAATTCTCACTCATACAGTATATCACAGTCCCCATGTAATGGTCCTTCATACAGTACATCAAGGGCCCCATGTAATGCTCCTCCACGCAGTACATCATGGGCCCCATGCTCCTCCATACAGTATTATGGGCCCCATGTAATTCTCCTCCATACAGTACTATGGACCCTATGTAATGTTTCTCCATTCAGTATTATGGGTCCCATGTAATGAGCCTAAAAAAAAAACAAACAAAAAAAACACATACTCACCTTTTCCGATCCCGCCGCAGGTCCGATATACTCAGCGTCTCTCCCGACTCTGCAATACTCAGGACATAGAGGCTGAGCACACAGTGATGACATCATAGCTCCCTCTGCCTTGAGACATCGCAGACTCAGAGGGCGCTGAAGACAGTACATTTGCCAGGAACAAGGAAAGGAGAGGTGAATATCAGAGGGGGGCCCATGCCATCGCTGGCTCATGGACCAATAGCGTGTCCCACCCCCGTTCGCCCAGTGCCCCAGCACTTATCTAGGTTCGCCGGGTGGTGCCGCCGGTCCTGGTCATTGCGGTGGGTAAGGACTGCATGCACACACTGAGCACAGGCTGGAGTCACACACTGAGCACAGGCTGCACACTCCACAGGACAGAGTCACACACTGAGCACAGGTTGCACACTGCGCAGGTCGAAGTAACACTGAGCACAGGCTGCACACTGCGCAGGACGGAGTCACACACTGAGCACAGGCTGCACACTGCACATAGGTCGTAGTCACACACTGAGCACAGGCTACACAGTGCACACAGGTCGAAGTCACACACTGAGCACAGGCTACACAGGTCGAAGTCACACACTGAACACAGGCTACACACAGGTCGAAGTCACACACTGAGTACAGGCTGCACACTGCGCACAGGTCAAAGTCACACACTGAGCACAGGCTGCACACAGATCGAAGTCACACACTGAGCACAGGCTGCACACTGAGCACAGGCCGTACACTGAACTGGCCGGAGTCACACACTGAGCAAAGGCCGTGCACTGCACTGGCAGGAGTCACACACTGAGCACAGGCCGCACACTGCACAGATCGAAGTCACACACTGAGCACAGGCTGCACACTGACCACAGGCCGTACACTGCACTGGCCGGAGTCACACACTGAGCACAGGCCGTCCACTGCACTGGCAGGAGTCACACACCGAGCACAGGCCGTACACTGCACAGGCCGGAGTTGTACACTGAGAACAGGCCGTACACTGCACTGGCAGGAGTCACACACTGAGCACAGGCTGTACACTGCACAGGCCGGAGTCATACACTGCACAGAATGGAGTCACACACTGAGCACAGGCGGGACTCACACTGAGCACAGGCTGCACACTGGCCGAAGTCACACATTGATTACAGGCTGTACACTGCACAGGCCGAAGTCACACTGAGTACAGGCTGTACACTGCACAGGCCGGGGTCACACACTGACTTCGGCCCGTGCAGTGTACAGCCTGTACTCACACACTAAGTACAGGTTGGAGTCTCACAGTGAGTACAAGCTATACACTGCACAGGCCGAAGTCACACACTGAGTACAGGCTGTACACTGCACAGGCTGGAGTCACACACTGAGCTCAGGCTGTATATTGCACAGGACGGAGTCACACATCGAGTACAGGCTGTACACTAAACAGGCCAAAGTCACACTGAGCCAAAGTCAAACTGAGCACAGGCCGTACACTGCACAGGTCAGAGTCACACACTGAGCACAGGCTGCACACTGGTCGAAGTCACACACTGAGCACAGGCTGTACACTGCAGTGCACAGGCCGAAGTCACACGGAGTACAGACTCTACACTGCACAGGCCAAAGTCACACAGCAAGTGCAGGCTGTACACTGCACAGGCCGAAGTCACACACTGACTACAGGCCGTACACTGCACAGGAGGGAGTCATACACAAAGTAAGTCCGCAAGGACAGGGTCCTCTCCCCTCTGTACCAGTCTGTCATTGTAAATTTGTTTACTGTAAACGATATCTATAACTTTGTATGTAACCCCTTATGTACAGCACCATGGAATTAATGGCGCTATATAAATAATAATAATACACCAAGCACAGGCTGCACATTGCACAGGAGAGAGTCACACAGCAAGTACAGGCTGTACACAGGCTGGACTACCACTGAGCACAGACCAGAGGCACACACTGAATACAGGCTGTATACTGCACAGGCCGAAGTTACACACTGAATACAGGCTGTGTAACGAATGGAAGCGGAGGCAGAGATGGTGAAGTTCACATTCGTCTTTATTTTTTAATGTGGAACCTCGAGACCGCGGTCCGGGGGGCTCCGAAGGGGGCGTGACTAATGAGCCCCGGGTACCTGTAGTAAGGCCCCTCGAACAGGATCAGAATGGAATACCCGGAGGACACAGGTGATACCTCCAGTTAGACCCGGACACGTGGCAGCTGTCCCAGAGGGACCAAAAGGATAACAGGTATATACAGAGACCGTGGAGGGTTCTTGACAGAGATGAGTAAGGTCCTGGTCCAGAATCGATGGTGGCAGGCTGGCTCTAGTGACCTGTCACAGTACATGGGTACGGATGGCTGATGGCGGAACGGGATGACACTTGCGCCAGTAATAACCGAGATTGTCCAGGTTAGCCAGATACGGGTTAGCAATGATTTGTGGAGACAAATAGTATAAGCGAAGCACAGAGACTGCAGACGCAGCGCAGACAGATCAGGAACAGAACCGGATGTAGCAATGATAGAACACGGTGCTCCGGCACTCCCCTTATGGTGGAGTGACCAGATATAGTACTGAGTGCGCTGCCATTGGTTAATTGGCTATTTCAAAAAATGCACGCTGCCCCTTTAAGAGAAACGGTGGGCGCGGCCTGGCGTCCTAAGCAATCTATCTGGAGGCCTGCTAGCAGCGTGCCAGGAACTGGAGGAGGACACAGGACGCTGAGGAGCAGATGGGACAGGAGACCTCAGCCTGCGCGCAGACTGCTGCAGAGGGACAGCTAGAGAAGCAGGTGAGTGACCAGGACGGAGTGCAGAGCCAGCACGGGGACCGAGTATAACAGTATCCCCCTCTTTACCCCCCCTCTTTTTCAAGCCTGCGTGAAATCTTTTAAGAAGAGGAGCCTGGATGTTCTCTTTAGGCTCCCAAGACCTCTCCTCAGGACCAAAACCCTTCCAGTCCACCAGGTAATAGATCCTACCTCTTACTTTCTTAGAGGCCAAGATATGTTTTACCTCAAAAACATCATCCTCAGAAACCGGATCTGGAGTGGTACCCGGGTCCTTAAAGAAGGAGCTCAACACTACTGGTTTGAGGAGGGAAACATGAAAGGAGTTAGGTACACGTAGAGAATTAGGCAATTTCAGTTTGTAAGAGATCGGGTTGATTTGTCTCAAGACTTCAAAGGGACCAATGAAACGGGGACCCAATTTGTACGATGGTAACTTCAAACGGATGTACTTGGAGGAGAGCCATACCTTGTCTCCTGGATGAAAGATGGGAGCCTCCAAACGTCTTTTGTCCGCATGCGTTTTCATACGTTGAGAGGCTTTCTCCAAAGCAGACCTGGTATCTCTCCAAATGTTCGAGAAATTCTTAGACAAGGTATCGACTGCCGGAACATCAGACAATCCATAGATAGGAAGAGGAATCCCGGGTTGGAGTCCAAACACAATCTGAAAGGGAGACTTTCCAGAAGATTCACTTACTTGGTTGTTGTAGGAGAATTCCGCCCAGGGCAGTAATTCTACCCAGTCATTATGATGAGCGTTGATGAAGTGACGCAGGTATCCAGCCAGGATTTGATTGATCCTTTCCACTTGCCCATTAGACTGGGGATGGTATGCAGAAGAAAAATCTAGTTCAATTTTTACCATTTTACAGAGTGCTCTCCAGAACTTAGAGGTGAACTGGACGCCCCTGTCGGACACGATGTGGAGAGGAAATCCATGTAGACGGAAGATGTGCTGAATGAAGTGAGCAGCCAGTTCTGGAGCAGACGGGAGACCAGATAGCGGAACGAAGTGGGCCATTTTAGAGAAGCGGTCCACCACAACCCATACCACTGAGCAGCCAGAAGAAATGGGAAGATCCGTGATGAAATCCATCGCCATGTGCTGCCAGGGAGCGGACGGAATCGGAAGAGGCAGAAGCCTGCCGGCTGGTAGATGTTTAACAGTTTTGTTACGGGCACATGAAGGACAAGCTGCGACGAACTCCTGGATATCCTTGCCCATGGTAGGCCACCAGTAGTAACGGGAGATGAGTTGCTGCGTCTTTTTCTGACCAGCATGGCCAGCCAACTTAGAAGAATGACCCCACCGCAGAACACGACTACGATCAGAAGCGGACACGAGAGTCTTCCCTGGAGGAAGCCGGGCAAGATCAGTGGAGGCAACAGAGACTAACTTAGAAGGTTCAATAATGTGCTGAGGTTCTTCCTCCAGTTCAGGAGGCAAAAAGGCTCTGGAGAGTACGTCTGCCTTGATGTTCTTGTCAGCTGGACGGAAATGAAGTACAAAATTGAAACGGGCAAAAAACAATGCCCAACGGGCCTGACGGGGATTCAGCCTTAAAGCAGATTGGAGATGTCTCCATTCTTGCAGAGCCAATTTGATGGCCAACAGTTCGCGATCACCGACAGAGTAGTTCCTTTCTGCGGGAGAAAAAACCTTGGAAAAAAAAACACACGAGATCATCCGCCCGGTAGACGACTTCTGGGTGAGAACTGCTCCTGCACCTATGGAAGAAGCGTCAACCTCAAGAAAAAATTGCTCATTCGAATTAGGACGATGGAGAACGGGTGCGGAAGCGAAGGCTTTTTTGAGAGAAACAAAGGCCTCTTCTGCCTCGGAGGACCATTCCTTAGAGTTTACACCTTTCCGGGTTAAGGCTGTGATAGGAGCCACTCGGGTGGAAAAGTGTGGAATGAATTGCCGGTAGTAGTTGGCAAACTCTAGGAACCGTTGTATGGCTTTTAGCCCAGATGGACGAGGCCAGTTGAGAACTGCAGACAACTTCTCCGGGTCCATCTTTAATCCTGTGGAAGATACAATGTACCCAAGGAAAGGCAAGGAAGACTGCTCAAAGAGGCATTTCTCATATTTGGCATATAGCCTGTTCTCTCTCAGTCTTTGTAAGACCAGGCGTACTTGCCTCCGGTGTTACGCCAAGTCTGCAGAGAAAATCAAAATATCGTCCAGGTAGACCACGACACAAGTATAGAGCAGGTCCCTGAAAATGTCATTAACAAATTCCTGAAAGACCGCAGGTGCATTGCTTAGGCCAAATGGCATTATCAGGTATTCATAGTGGCCGTCACGGGTGTTGAAGGCTGTTTTCCATTCGTCTCCCTCTCTGACTCGGATCAGATTGTAGGCCCCTCTGAGATCCAATTTGGTGAAGATCTTGGCCCCTCGGAGACGATCAAACAGCTCTGAAATAAGAGGTAATGGATACCTGTTTTTTACCGTGATCTGATTTAGACCCCGGTAGTCGATACAGGGCCGCAAGGACCCATCCTTCTTCACAAAGAAGAATCCAGCTCCTGCCGGTGATGACATTCGGATAAATCCTCTAGCCAGATTCTCTTGGATGTAGTCCGACATAGCCTGAGTCTCTGCCTGTGAAAGGGGATAAACTCTCCCGCGAGGAGGAGATGCTCCAGGAAGAAGCTCTATCTGACAGTCATACGACCTGTGTGGAGGTAGTCTCTCAGCCTCCTTTTTCCCAAAGACGTCAGAGAAGGACCAATAGGCGGAAGGCAACCCTGGCAGGGTATCAGGCTGGACTGGAGGTGAAACAGGTTGAATCCGGGTTAAGCAACGATTCATGCAGGTATCTCCCGAACGCAGAACTTCTCCAGTTTTCCAATTAAGGACTGGTTCATGCATCTGGAGCCAAGGTAAACCTAAAAGCATGGGATGGGACAAACCGGGATATACATAAAATCGCATTAGTTCAGCATGCATTAGACCTACCCGGAGTTCCACCAACTCGGTTTGAAACTGGACGGGCTCGGTCAGTGGTTTGCCATCTACGGCGGTCACCTGCAACGGATCAGGAAGACGCTGGACTGGTAAGCGGTAATGATCCACAACCGCCTGCTGGATGAAGTTCCCTGCAGCTCCAGAATCCAGTAGACAATGTTCGGAGAATTTTATAGCTCCATAGGACACGGAGACTGAGATTTGTAATGAGGGAGAGGACTGTTCACTACCTAGGTTAGCCCGTCCTACCGAACCTAGGCACTGGAGTTTCCCGACTTTTTAGGACAGAAATGAATCTGATGCTCAGAACTACCGCAGTAGTAACAACTTCCCTCCTTGCGACGTGCCTCCCGGCGGCGGTTGGACAAACTTACACGGTCTACCTCCATGGCCTTGGAGGAGGAAGGCGAGGTACCTGTTTTGAACAAACCAGAGTCCAGGTGATAGGACCTTTTGTCCCGCTTGATCTCCATGGAACGCTCCTGAAAACGCAGGTCGATTCGGGTTGCCAAGGATATTAGCTCTTCCAAGATGGTAGGTCTGTCCCGTCCAGCCAGCTTATCCTTGATTTTTCCGGATAGGCCTTCCCAGAAGTTAGCTACCAAAGCCTCATTGTTCCACGACAATTCAGACGAGAGGGTGCGGAATTTAACAGCATACTGAGCCACCGTGAGAGTACCTTGGCGCAGGCGGAGCAAGGCAGAAGCGGTCGAAGTGGTGAGACCAGGTTCATCGAAGGTCCTGCGAAAAGCCTCTAGGAAAGATTGAAGATCATTAACCAGCGGATCCCCTCTCTCCCATAGCGGGTTTAGCCAGGCGAGGGCCTCTCCTCCCAGGTGTGACATGATGAAGCCCATCTTGGCTCGGTCAGAAGCAAACATATGCCCCAAGATTTCGAAGTGTAGAGTGCACTGATTGAGAAAACCCCAACACAGAGTAGGATCACCCAGGAAACGGGTAGGAGCCACCAGGCGGGGACCTTTACTTGCCATGGGAACTGGTACCTGAGTATTGATAGAAGAGTCAGATGCAGACGAGAATCCCAAGGAATCCATGCGGGTAGACAAGCTGCGTAGATAAGTTGTGATCTTGTCCTGTTGAACTCCTAAACGGGCCACCTCCTGGCACAGATCCGTGGCCGGAGGTCTCTGGGATCCAGCGGGTTCCATCGCCGGAGCAATCTGTAACGAATGGAAGCGGAGGCAGAGATGGTGAAGTTCACATTCGTCTTTATTTTTTAATGTGGAACCTCGAGACCGCGGTCCGGGGGGCTCCGAAGGGGGCGTGACTAATGAGCCCCGGGTACCCGTAGTAAGGCCCCTCGAACAGGACCAGAATGGAATACCCGGAGGACACAGGTGCTACCTCCAGTTAGACCCCGGACACGTGGCAGCTGTCCCAGAGGGACCAAAAGGATAACAGGTATATACAGAGACCGTGGAGGGTTCTTGACGGAGATGAGTAAGGTCCTGGTCCAGAATGGATGGTGGCAGGCTGGCTCCAGTGACCTTGTCACAGTACACGGGTACGGATGGCTGATGGCGGAACGGGATGACACTTGCGCCAGTAATAACTGAGATTGTCCAGGTTAGCCAGATACAGGTTAGCAATGATCTGTGGAGACAAATAGTATAAGCGAAGCACAGAGACTGCAGACACAGCGCAGACAGATCAGGAACAGAACCGGATGTAGCAATGATAGAACACGGTGCTCCGGCACTCCCCTTATGGTGGAGTGACCAGATATAGTACTGAGTGCGCTGCCATTGGTTAATTGGCTATTTCAAAAAATGCACGCTGCCCCTTTAAGAGAGACGGTGGGCGCGGCCTGGCGTCCTAAGCAATCTATCTGGAGGCCTGCTAGCAGCGTGCCAGGAACTGGAGGACACAGGACGCTGAGGAGCAGATGGGACAGGAGACCTCAGCCTGCGCGCAGACTGCTGCAGAGGGACAGCTAGAGAAGCAGGTGAGTGACCAGGACGGAGTGCAGAGCCAGCACGGGGACCGAGTGTAACAGGCTGTAAACTGCACAGGCCGAAGTCACACTGAGTACAGGCTGCACATTGCACAGGAGGGAGTCACACACTGAGCACCGGCTGTACACTGCACAGGCCGGACTCCCACCGAGCACAGACTGCACAGGCCAGAGTCACACAGTGAGTACAAGCAGTACACTGCACAGGCGAGACTCACACACTGAGTACAGGCTGCACAATGCACAGGCCAGAGTAATACAATGAGCACAGACCGTACACTGCACAGGCCGGAGTCACACACTAAGCACAGGCCGTACACTGCACAGGCCGGAGTCACACACTAAGCACAGGCCGTACACTGCACAGGCCGGAGTCACACACTGAGTACAGGCTGCGCACTGCACAGGCCAGAGTAACACACTGAGCACAGGCCGTACACTGCACAGGCCAGCGTAACACACTGAGCACAGGCCGTACACTGCACAGGCCAGAGTCACACACTGAGTACAGGCTACACATTGCACAGGCAAGAGTAATACACTGAGCACAGGCTGTACACTGCATAGGTCGGAGTCATACACTGAGTACAGGCTGTACACTGCACAGGCCAGAGTCACACACTAAGCACAGGCCGCACACTGCACAGGCCGGAGTCACACACTGAGCACAGGCCGAAGTCACACTGAGTACAGGCCGGGGTCACACACTGAGTACAGGCTGTACACTGCACAGGCCAGGCCGGGGTCACACACTGAGTACAGGCTGTACACGGCATAGGCCGAAGTCACACTGAGTACAGGCTGTACACTGCACAGGCCGGAGTCACACACTGACTTCGGCCCGTGCAGTGTACAGCCTGTACTCACACACTGAGTACAAGCTGTACACTGCAGAGGCGGAAGTCACACACTGAGTACAGGCTGTACACTGCACAGGCCAAAGTCACACTGAGTACAGGCTGCACATTGTACAGGAGGGAGTCACACACTGAGCACAGGCTGCACATTGCAAAGGAAGGAGTCACACAGCAAGTACAGGCTGTACACTGCACAGGACGGAGTCACACACTGAGCACAGGCCGTACACTGCACAGGCCGGAGTCACACACTGAGCACAGGCTGTATATTGCACAGGACGGAGTCACACATCAAGTACAGGCTGTACACTAAACAGGCCGAAGTCACACTGAGCACAGGCCAGAGTCACACACTGAGCACAGGCTGTACACTGCACAGGCCGAAGTCACACTGAGTACAGACTCTACACTGCACAGGCCAAAGTCACACACTGACTACAGGCCGTACACTGCAAAGGAGGGAGTCATACACAATGTAAGTCCGCAAGGACAGGTTCCTCTCCCCTCTGTACCAGTCTGTCATTGTCAATTTGTTTACTGTAAACGATATCTATAGCTTTGTATGTAACCCCTTCTCATGTACAGCACCATGGAATTAATGGCGCTATATAAATAATAATAATGCACCAAGCACAGGCTGTACATTGCACAGGACGGAGTCACACACTGAGTACAGGCTGCACATTGCACAGGACGGAGTCACACAGCAAGTACAGGCTGTACACAGCACAGGCCAGACTCCCACTGAGCACAGACTGCACAGGCCAGAGTCACACACTGAGTACAGGTTGCACACTGCACAGGCCAGAGTCACACACTGAGTACAGGTTGCACACTGCACAGGCCAGAGTCACACACTGAGTACAGGTTGCACACTGCACAGGCCAGAGTCACACACTGAGTACAGGTTGCACACTGCACAGGCCAGAGTCACACAGCAAGTACAGGCTGTACACTGCACAGGCTGGAGTCACACACTGAGTACAGGCTGCACATTGCACAGGACAGAGTCACACAGCAAGTACACACTGAACACAGGCTGTACTGATGGACTCACACACTAAGCACAGGCTGTACACTGCACAGGACGGAGTCACACACTATGCACAGGCTGTACACTGCACAGACCGGAATCACACACTGAGTACAGGTTGCACACTGCACAGGCCAGAGTCACACACTGAGTACAGGTTGCACACTGCACAGGCCAGAGTCACACACTGAGTACAGGTTGCACACTGCACAGGCCAGAGTCACACAGCAAGTACAGGCTGTACACTGCACAGGCTGGAGTCACACACTGAGTACAGGCTGCACATTGCACAGGACAGTCACACAGCAAGTACACACTGAACACAGGCTGTACTGATGGGACTCACACACTAAGCACAGGCTGTACACTGCACAGGATGGAGTCACACACTATGCACAGGCTGTACACTGCACAGACGGGACTCACACACTGAGTACAGGCTGTACACTGCACAGGACGGAGTCACACACTATGCACAGGCTGTACACTGCACAGACCGGAATCACACACTAAGCACAGGCCGTACACTGCACAGGATGGAGTCACACACTATGCACAGGCTGTACACTGCACAGACCGGAATCACACACTAAGCACAGGCCGTACACTGCACAGGATGGAGTCACACACTATGCACAGGCTGTACACTGCACAGACCGGAATCACACACTAAGCACAGGCCGTACACTGCACAGGATGGAGTCACACACTATGCACAGGCTGTACACTGCACAGACCGGAATCACACACTAAGCACAGGCCGTACACTGCACAGGATGGAGTCACACACTATGCACAGGCTGTACACTGCACAGACCGGAATCACACACTAAGCACAGGCCGTACACTGCACAGGATGGAGTCACACACTATGCACAGGCTGTACACTGCACAGACCGGAATCACACACTAAGCACAGGCCGTACACTGCACAGGATGGAGTCACACACTATGCACAGGCTGTACACTGCACAGACGAATCACACACTAAGCACAGGCTGTACACTGCACAGGATGGAGTCACACACTATGCACAGGCTGTACACTGCACAGACCGGAATCACACACTAAGCACAGGCTGTACACTGCACAGGATGGAGTCACACACTATGCACAGGCTGTACACTGCACAGACGGGACTCACACACTGAGTACAGGCTGTACACTGCACAGGACGGAGTCACACACTATGCACAGGCTGTACACTGCACAGACCGGAATCACACACTAAGCACAGGCTGTACACTGCACAGGATGGAGTCACACACTATGCACAGGCTGTACACTGCACAGACCGGAATCACACACTAAGCACAGGCCGCACACTGCACAGGATGGAGTCACACACTATGCACAGGCTGTACACTGCACAGACCGGAATCACACACTAAGCACAGGCCGTACACTGCACTCGCTCCGCAGATTTCCCCTCAGCGGCCGAACTACCGCCTTTGCGTGACGTCACGGCATCAGAGGACTGTCTACCACGTGATCCCTGTGCCCTCACCGGAGCCTCCGCTTTCTATAGGGAGCGGCAGCCTGCAGGCCGTAGACATGCTGAGCCTGATGAAGAGCGCGGCCTCCTTCTTCTGGAGGGCAGCAGACACTAGTGATGACCGGAGGAGACCTAGCGTCGGTGAGAGCTAACGTCACGTAGAAAATCCACACCTGCGCCATGTTGTATGCGAGTTCCCAGAATACCCGCGGAGTTGTGCAGTGATATAACCCGCGCTGCTCCTCAGTATAACAGCAGGCCCCGACCACCAAGGGGGTCAGTGTCTGCAAAGCATGCGCAGACTGCGGCTGGTGCCGCCGGGGATTGCCGCACTATGTGACCTGGCTTTAGAACTTGCAGAGGCGTAGCTAGGGTTTCAGTTTAGGGGGGCGAAACATCTGAGTGGGCCCCTAACCAGAGAACCTCAGCAAATGACCGCGCTGTTGCCAAAAATAATCTATATATAAAAAGACCAATATTGATATCACCGCCATATGGTCAGTGGTAAATAACACCAGTCCTACAGAACATATAATAGATTACAGCACAGGTATAGATAATGACTTACCGCTGACGTTCTTTCTAATGGAATTGTTCACTTTTCATTTCTTTTCCATCTGGCCCAGACCGACATGACGACTCCTCCAGCCAGGACTCGACTGCAGAGATTACAACAAAGACACATTTCACTTCTCATATTTTCAGCACTGTCACGATCACCAATTGGACTATTCTCAACCTGCACAAACTCCTCATCCTGCTGATACCCCAATACTGAGCCGCTACTGCCGTATGTGTCCCTATTACTGCACCTGATACCCCAATACTGAGCCGCTGCTGTCGTATGTGTCCCTATTACTGCACCTGATTCCCAATACTGACGCTGCTGCCGTATGTGTCGCTATTACTGCACCTGATACCCCAATACTGAGCCGCTGCTGTCATGTGTCCCTATTACTGCATCTGATACCCTAATACTGAACCGCTGCTGCCGTATGTGTCGCTATTACTGCACCTGATACCCCAATACTGAGCAGCTGCTGTCATGTGTACCTATTACTGTACCTGATACCCCAATACTGAGCCGCTGCTGCCGTATGTGTCCCTATTACTGCACCTAATACCCCAATACTGAGCCGCTGCTGCCGTATGTGTCCCTATTACTGCACCTGATACCCCAATACTGAGCCGCTACTGCCGTATGTGTCCCTATTACTGCCAGATACCCCAATACTGAGCCGCTGCTGTCATGTGTACCTATTACTGCCCGATACCCCAATACTGAGCCGCTGCTTCCGTATGTGTCCCTATTACTGCACCTGATACCCCAATACTGAGCCGCTGCTGCCTTATGTGTCCCTATTACTACACCTGATACCCCAAAACTGAGCCTCTGCTGCCGTATGTGTCCTTATTGCTGCTCCTGATACCCCAATACTGAGCCGCTGCTGCCATGTGTCCCTATTACTGCACCTGATACCTCAATGCTGAGCCGCTGCTGCCGTATGTGTCCCTATCACTGCACCTGATACCCCAATACTGAGCCGCTGCTGCCATATGTGTCCCTATTACTGCTCCTGATACCCCAATACTGAGCCGCTGCTGTCATATGTGTCCCTATTACTGCTCCTGATACCCCAATGCTGAGCCGCTGCTGCCGTATGTGTCCCTATTACTGCCCGATACCCCAATACTGAGCCGCTGCTGCCATATGTGTCCCTATTACTGCACCTGATACCCAAATACTGAACCGCTGCTGCCATATGTGTCCCTATTACTGCTCCTGATACCCCAATGCTGAGCCGCTGCTGCCGTATGTGTCCCTATTACTGCCCGATACCCCAATACTGAGCCGCTGCTGCCATATGTGTCCCTATTACTGCCCGATACCCCAATACTGAGCCGCTGCTGCCGTATGTGTCCCTATTACTGCATCTGATACCCCAATACTGAGCCACTGCTGCCATATGTGTCCCTATTACTGCACCTGATACCCCAATACTGAGCCTCTGCTGCCGTATGTGTCCCTATTACTGCCCGATACCCCAATTCTGAGCCGCTGCTGCCGTATGTGTCCCTATTACTGCACCTGATACCCCAATACTGAGCCGCTGCTGCCATATGTCCCTATTACTGCACCTGATACCCCAATACTGAGCCGCTGCTGTCATATGTGTCCCTATTACTGCACCTGATACCCCAATACTGTGTTACGATCTGCTACAAGCACTAAGGAAAGAAGGGAATTCTGTCCCTACAATAGAACTAAGCTGGATCCCTACGATGTAACGGGGAACCTGATCCTGCGACCAGACGCGCTAAAGTCCTCAGCTAGTCTGAAGGAAGACCTATAGTTGTGAAGGAGGAATCCCTACAAGATCTAGGGACTGGGAGAAAAGGTGGACACCTCCTAACAGAAATTGTAGCAGGGATAATTAAACAGAAAACAAATTACTTAGAGATCCTAAGATCAAGCAAAACTGACTGAGTAAGGCACCTAAGCACCCGGCTAGCTTAAGAGTAGAAAATACAATGAAGTCCAGCAAAGCCAGAAGGGCGGAGCCAGACTAAATAGGGAAAAAAGGTCATGTGACCAGCAAACTGAAACAAAACCTAGCAAGAGGGTTCTAACAGTACCCTCCCTTCTAAGAGGATCCTCCGGATCCCCTAGGACTTAGGCTTATCCGGAAACCTCTTGTGAAACGCTCTGACATGTCTAGACGCAGAAACATCATCCGCCCTCACCCATGAGTTATCCTCGGGTCCATAACCCTTCCAAGCGACGAGGTACTGCAAACTCCCTCTATACCGTCTAGAATTTAGGATGCGGGAAATCTCATATTACCCGTCCTCCACCACCAGGGCAACAGTGGCCGAGACGTCTCCATCTGAGACCTCAGCTTTTTTCAAGAGAGAAACATGAAACACCGGATTAATCTTCCAGGAGGTAGGAAGCTCCAACTTAACAGCAGATTGGTTAATAACCTGAAGCACCTTAAAGGGCCCTACAAACTTGGGACCCAATTTCTTAGACGGAATCCTCAAGCGCATATTCTTAGAGGACAACCAAACCATGTCACCAATAGCAAACAAAACCTCTTGTCGTTTTCTATCAAAATACACTTTGGATCTTTTGTTAGCCTCCTGAAGATTACCACGCACATCAGTCCAAACTTTCTCCAACACACCAGAAAAATTCTCCTCTTCAGGTACAGCCGATCCCAACTTGGAAAATGACCCAAACGACGGATGTCTCCCAGTACAACAAAAAAAAGGAGAACAACCAGCAGAAGCGGATGTATGGTTGTTAAGAGCAAACTCAGCAAGTGGCAGAAACTCAGACCACCCCTCTTGATTATCAGTCACAAAACAACGCAAGAACTGCTCAACATCCTGGTTTTTCCTTTCTGTCTAGCCATTAGACTCAGGATGATATCCGGATGAAAACGACAAATGAACTCCCAACCTGTCACAAAAGGCGCGCCAAATACGAGCCACAAACTGAGGTCCCCTATCAGAAACAATGTCAGTAGGAACGCCATGTAGTCTGACAATTTCCTTGACAAAGGCCTTAGCGAGAGTCTTAGCGCAGGGCAGTTTGATGAAAGGAACCAAGTGACACATCTTGCTAAAACGGTCCACGACCACCCAGATGACAGTGAAACCCTCAGAGGGGGAAGGTCAGTAATAAAGTCCATAGCCAAATGTGTCCAAGGTGCACTAGGGACCTCCAGAGGGCAAAGCAACCCCGCAGCAGGAGTATGAGAAGACTTAGATCTAGCACACACAGTGCATTGACGCACCCACTTAATGACTTCCTTCTGCCATCCAGGCCACCAAAAGCTGCGACCCACAAGTCTCTTGGTCTCAGAGATTCCAGGATGACCTGCCAACCGAGAGTCATGACATTCAACAAACAAATCTCTCCTCAGGGTACCAAGCACAAACAACCTCCCATGCGGCATGTTAGATGGGGCATTCTCCTGTGCTTTAAGGATCTCATCTTCCAACACAGAGTCCAAAACAGCAATAACAACCCCCTCTTGCAAAATGTTTTCCTCCTCCTCAGTACCCACCATAGGAGAAAAGCTGCGAGACAAAGCATCAGCTTTAACATTTTTAGTACCTGGGATGTAAGTAACGGTAAAATTAAACCGCGAGAAAAACAGTGCCCACCTAGCCTGACGGGCATTCAAGCGTTTGGCAGCATCAAGGTAGACCAGATTTTTATGATCGGTGAAGACTTGAACGGGAAATTCCGCTCCCTCCAAAAAATGACGCCAGTGTTCAAATGCGAGTTTAACCCCTTAACCCCCAAGGGTGGTTTGCACGTTAATGACCGGGCCAATTTTTACAATTCTGACCACTGCCTCTTTATGAGATTATAACTCTGGAACGCTTCAACGGATCTTCGCGATTCCGAGATTGTTTTTCGTGACATATTGTACTTCACGTTAGTGGTAAAATTTCTTCCATATAACTTGCGTTTATTTTTGAAAAAAACGCAAATATGGCGAAAATTTTGAAAATTTTCCAATTTTCAAACTTTGAATTTTTATTCCCTTAAAACAGAGAAATATGTCACACAAAATAGTTAAGAAATAACATTTCCCACATGTCTACTTTACATCAGCACAATTTTGGAACCAAATTTTTTTTTTCTTAGGAAATTATAAGAGTTAAAAGTTGACCAGCGATTTCTCATTTTTACAACAAAATTTACAAAGCCATTTTTTTTAGGGACCACCTCATATTTGAAGTCACTTTGAGGGGTCTATATAGCAGAAAATACCCAAAAGTGACACCATTCTAAAAACTGCACCCCTCAAGGTACTCAAAACCACATTCAAGAAGTTTATTAACCCTTCAGGTGCTTCACAAGAGCTGAAGCAACGTGGAAGGAAAAAATGAATATTTAATTTTTAGCCACAAAAATGATCTATTACAAACTTTTTTTTTATTTTCACAAGGGTAAAAGAAGCAAATGGACAGACAAAGTTGTTGTGCAATTTCTCCTGAGTACGTCAATAGCCAAGATGTGGAGGAAAACCACTGTTTGGCAACACGGCAGAGCTCGTAAGGGAAGGAGCGCCGTTTGACTTTTTCAAACTAAAATTGGCTGGAATTGAGATTGGACGCCATGTCGTGTTTGGAGAGCCCCTGATGTGCCTAAACAGTGGAAACCCCCCACAAGTGACACCATTTTGGAAACTAGACCCCCTAAGGAACTTATCTAGATCTGTTGTGAGCACTTTGAACCCCCAAGTGTTTCACAAAAGTTTATAATGCCTGGGTCTGAAAAATAAAAAAAACAATTTTCCACAAAAATGATTTTTTAGTCCCAAATTTTTGATTTTTCCCAAGGAAATTGGACCCCAAAAGTTGTTGTCCAATTTGTCCTGAGTACGCTGATACCCCATATGTGGGTGGGGGAATCTGTTTGGGTGCACGACAGGGCTTGGAAAGGAAGTAGTAACGTTTTGGAATGCAGACTTGATGGGGGTCATGTTCCGTTTGCATTGCCCCAGATGTGCCTAAACAGTGGAAACCCCCCACAAGTGACCCCATTTGGAAACTAGACCCCCTAAGGAGCTTATCTAGATCTTTGGTGAGCACTTTGAACCCCCAAGTGCTTCACACAAGTTTATAATGCCGAGCATGAAAATAAAAAATCATATTTTTTTCCACAAAAATTATCTTTTAGTCACTAATTTTTTTTTTCCCAAGGGTAACAGGAGAATGGACCACAAAAGTTGATGTCCAATTTGTCTTGAGTACGCTGATACCCCATATGTGGGGGGAACCACTGTTTGGGCGCACAGCAGAGCTCGGAATGGAAGGAGCACCATTTGACTTTTTCCAAACAAAATTGGCTAAATTGAGATGGACCATGTTGCATTTTGAGAGCCCCTGATGTGCCTAAACAGTGAAAATCCCCCACAAGTGACCCATTTGGGAAACTAGACCCCCTAAGGAACTTATCTAGATCTTTGGTGAGCAATTTGAACCCCAAAGTGCTTCACACAAGTTTATAACGTAGAGCCGTAAAATAAAAAAAATCATATTTTTTTCCACAAAAATGATCTTTTCACCCCAATTTTTTTTTTCCCAAGGGTAACAAGACTCCAAAAGTTATTGTGCAATTTGTCCTGAGTACGCTGATACCCATATGTGGGGTAAACCACTGTTTAGGGTGCATTGCAGAGTTTGGAAGGGAAGGAGCGCGTTCGACTTTTTCAACACAGAATTGGCTGGATGCCATGTCGTTTTGGAGAGCTCCTGATCTGCCTAAACAGTGGAAACCCCCACAAATGACACCATTTTGGAAACTAGACCCCACAAGGAACTTATCTAGATGTGTGGTGAGCACTTTGAACCCCGAAGTGCTTCACAGAAGTTTATAACGTACAGCCGTAAAAAAAAAAATCTTTTTTTTTTTTTTACAAAAATGATTTTTTCGCCCCCAATATTTTATTTTCACAAGGGTAACAGGAGAAATTGGACCCCAAAAGTTGTTGTCCAATTTGTCATGAGTACGCTGATACCCAATATGTGGGAGAAAACTACTGTATGGGTACACGTCGGGGCTCGGAAGGGAAGTAGTGACGTTTTGATTGCAGACTTTGATGGAATGGTCTGGGGTCGTCACGTCGCATTTGGAGAGCCCCTGATGCGCCTAAACAGTGGAAACCCCCCACAAGTGACCCCATTTTAGAAAATTGACCCCACAAGGAACTTATCTAGATGTGTGGTGAGCGCTATGAAGTCCCAAGTGCTTCAGAGAAGTTTATAACGTACAGTCATAAAAACAAAAAAATCATTTTATTTTTAAAAAAAAAAATGATATTTTTACCCCCAGTTTTTTATTTTCCCAAGGGTAACAGAAGAAATAGGACAAATTGCACAATATCTCTTGGGGTCCAGAGTACGCTGATACCCCATATGCGGGGATAAACTACTGTTTGGGCAGAGCTCAGAAGTGAAGGAGCACTGTTTGACTTTTTCAACGCAGAATTGGCTGGAATTGAGATCAGACGCCATGTCACATTTGGAGAGCCCCTGATGTGCCTAAACAGCGGAAACCCCCAATTCTAACTCCAACCCTAACCCCAACACACCTCTAACCCTAGTCCCAACCCTAACCACAAACCTAACCCTAACACACCCATAACCCTAATCCCAACCCTAACCCTAATCCTAACTTTAGCGCCAACCCTAACCCTAACTTTTGCTGCAACCCTAACGGGAAAATGGAAATAAATACATTTTTTTAATTTTATTATTTTTCCCTAACTAATGGGGTGATAAAGAGGGGTTTGATTTACTATTTATAGCTTGTTTTTATGATTGGCAGCTGTCACGCTAAAAGACGCTTTTTATTGCAAAAAAATAGTTTTTGCATCACCACATTTTGAGAGCTATAATTTTTGTATATTTTGGCCCACAGAGTCATGTGAGGTCTTATTTTTTGTGGGACGAGGTGACGTTTTTATTGTTACCATTGTTGAGCATGTGACGTTTTTTGATCGCTTTTTATTTCGATTTTTGGGAGGTTAGAATGAACAAAAATCAGCAATTCATGAATTTCTTTTGGGGGAGGCGTTTATACCGTTCCGCGTGTGGTAAAATTGATTAAGCAGTTTTATTCTTCGGGTCAGTACGATTATGGCGATACCTCATTTATATCATTTTTTTATGTTTTGGCGCTTTTATAGAATAAAACCAATTTTATATAAAAAATTATTATTTTTGCATCGCTTTATTCTGCGAGCTATAACTTTTTTATTTTTTCGTTGATGCTTTATGGCGGCTCGTTTTTTGCGGGACAAGATGACGTTTTCAGCGGTACCATGTTTATTTATATCCGTCTTTTTCATCGCGTGTTATTCCACTTTTTGTTCGGCGGTATGATGATAAAGCATTGATTTTTTGCTTAGTTTTTTTTTTTTAAGGGGCTAGTGGGACAGTTTTATAGGGGGGTTGTTACGGACGCGGCGATACCAAATATGTGTACTTTTATTGTTTTGTTTTTTTATTTACAGGAAAAAATGAATTTATTGGGGAATTTTTTTTTTTTATGATTTTTTTTAAACAATTTTTATTTTTATTTTTTTAACTTTTTTACTTTGTCCCAGGGTGGGACATCACTGTATAGGGTCAGATCGCTGGTGTGACAGTGTTCACAGTACTCTGTCACACCAGCGATCGCTCTGGCATCGCTGCAGGCTTCTCAGTGCCTTCTCTCAGCAGGCACTGAGGAAGCCACCTCCCTGCAGGACCCGGATGGACCCCGGCGCCATCTTGGATCCGGGGTCCTGCAGGGAGGAAGGACCCTCGGAGCAGCGCAACACATCGCGCTGCTCTGAGGGTCTCAGGGGAGCGCGCAGGGAGCCCCCTCCCTGCGCGATCCTCCCCTGTGCCCCCGGTACACCGCGATCATGTTTGATCGCGGTGTGCCAGGGGTTAATGTGCCGGGAGCGGTCCGTGACGTCCGATCGCTGGGACGTACTATCCCGTCCATGGTCATATGGGCCCAGGTACCATGGACTGGATAGTACGTCGGATGGCAGTAAGGGTTAATTGCCAACAATTCCCGATTACCGATATCATAATTTAGTTCAGACTCAGAAAATTTCTTTGAAAAAAAAGCACAGGGATGTACTCCATCCGTCTTTTCCAGAGACAACACCGCGCCGACCCCCACAGAAGAAGCATCAACCTCAACCAAAAATGGTTTAGTCACATCAGGCTGCGTAAGGATGGGAGCAGAGCTGAACTTCTCCTTTAGCAACACAAAAGCCTCAATGGCCTCAGTAGTCCACTGAACCACATCAGCACCTTTCCTGGTGAGATCGGTCAGAGGTTTGGCAATCACAGAAAAATTTTTAATGAATTTTCTATAATAATTGGCGAACCCCAAAAACCTCTGTATTGATTTCACACCAATAGGTCTAGGCCAATCCTGCACACCTTGTACTTTCACCGGGTCCATCTCAAAACCTTCACTGGAGACAATGTAGCCCAAAAAACTAAGTCTCTGTACAGCGAACTCACATTTTTCTAGCTTGGCAAAAAGTGAATTATCACTCAGTAACTGTAATACTTCACGCACACTCCTCCAATGAGACTCCAAATCCGGTGAATAAATCAAAATGTCATCCAAATACACAACCACACTTCTGCCGATCAAAGGTCTAAGGATGTCATTAATAAGATTCTGAAAAAATGCCGGAGCACTGGAAAGCCCAAAAGGCATGACCAGATTCTCAAAATGACCCACTGGAGTGTTAAACGCAGTCTTCCATTCATCCCCCTCCTTCATGCGCAACAAATTGTATGCCCCTCGAAGATCAATTTTCGAGAACCACTTGGCCCCCACTAACTGGTTAAACAAATCAGGAATCAATGGCAGTGGGTAAGGATTGTGTACAGTAATCTTATTAATCTCACGAAAGTCTAGACAAGGCCTTTTTTTTTAACAAAAAAAAATCCAACCGCCACAGGAGACTTAGAAGGCCTAATGTGACCGGCGGCCAAGCTTGTCTGTATGTATTCCTCCAAAGCCTTTCTCTCAGGAATAGTCAAATTAAATAAACGACTTTTAGGAAGAGTCGCTCCAGGGACAAAATCAATTGCACAATCATAGTCTCTATGAGGAGGCAATAACTGCGATTCCTTATCAGAAAAAACTTTCAAAAAATCCTGAATAGGTACAGGTAACTCCCCCTTAACTACAGCAGCAATATGCCCGTTACAACACTTGTCATAACAATGAGGACTCCAGGACTTAATTTCTTTGGTAGACCAATCCAGTACCGGATTGTGCAATTTTAACCAAGGTAACCCCAAAATCACCGGTGAGGGCAAATTATTCAAAACTACCAAATCCAAATTCTCTTGATGAACACCATTAATAGTAAGAGGAAATTCACAGATATGGTGAGTAACATTTTTCAAGGGAGAACCATCCACAGAAACCACATTAATAGGGAAAGACAGAAGTTTGGGTTTTAATTTTAGTTTTTCCAAAAATTTCCCATCAATCACATTGAGAGTTGAACCACAATCCACAAATACCCGAAACTCCATTAATTCCTCCTCAACAGCAGTGGTAGCAGAAAGAAAGACACCTTTATTGTTTAAACAAGCTATACGGGCGAAACTGACCTCATTTTTTTTTTCTTTATTCATTCGAAGCGCACAGTTCTTAATAAAATGCTTAGATTTGCCACAATAGAAACACAAACCTTCAGCAAATCTGCGGTCTTTTTCCCGAGAGTGAGGTGCCATTGCTCCAATTTCCATCGGCTCTCCAATGTCAGTACAGTCCCTCTCCAGACTTGGAGCTGACAAGGCAGATTTACTCTCATTAAGCCTTGCACGCAGTCTCCTATCCACCCGTATGGCTAATTGCATAGCCTCTTGCAAGTTACCAGGTATAGGATAAGCAATCAGCAAATCTTTAACCCTTTCGCTTAACCCTGCAAGAAATAAACTTTTCAAAGCTGAATCGTTCCACCCCACCTGAGTGGACCACCTTCGGAAGTGAGTAAAATATTTTTCCACATTACCTGATCCCTGTCTCAAACGTCTCAATTCTGTCTCAGCTGATGAAATACGATCAGGATCGTCATACAATAACCCCAAAGCAGAAAAAAAACTCCACTGATCTAAAGCATGGATCACTAGGCTGCAGAGAAAAGGCCCAGTCCTGAGGTTCTTTGCGCAAAAGTGACATTATGAACCCTATGCGCTGTGATTCATCACCAGAGGATCTGGGTCTCAAACGGAAATACAACAAGCAAGCATTTTTAAAAGAAAAAAAATCTTGTTGTTCACCAAAAAATAAATCAGGCAAACGTACCTTTGGCTCCACGAAATGTGCTCCAGAACAACTACTCACGTGTTGCTGGATCTCAGCCACCTCCAGAGAGAGAGTCCCTGCAGGCATTGAGCCAAATCCTGAACCGACACCATGATGGAAACAGAAAATCTTTCCTTAGAGATTTTTTTTTCTCTGGGCTGGACTTACTGTTATGATCTGCTACAAGCACTAAGGAAAGAAGGGAATTCTGTCCCTACAATAGAACTAAGCTGGATCCCTACGATGTAACGGGGAACCTGATCCTGCGACCAGACCCGCTAAAGTCCTCAGCTAGTCTGAAGGAAGACCTATAGTTGCGAGGGAGGAATCCCTACAAGATCTAGGGACTGGGAGAAAAGGTGGACACCTCCTAACAGAAATTGTAGCAGGGATAATTAAACAGAAAACAAATTACTTAGAGATCCTAAGATCAAGCAAAACTGACTGAGTAAGGCACCTAAGCACCTGGCTAGCTTAAGAGTAGATAATACAATGAAGTCCAGCAAAGCCAGAAGGGCGGAGCCAGACTAAATAGGGAAAAAAGGTCATGTGACCAGCAAACTGAAACAAAACCTAACAACAGGGTTCTAACATACTGAGCCGCTGCTGTCATGTGTCCCTATTACTGCACCTGATACCCCAATACTGAGCCGCTGCTGCCATGTGTCCCTATTACTGCCCCCCATACCCCAATACTGAACCGCTGCTGCCATATGTGTCCTTATTATTGCACCTGATACCCCAATACTGAGCCGCTGCTGTCATATGTGTCCCTATTACTGCACTTGATACCCCAATACTGAGCCGCTACTGCCGTATGTGTCCCTATTACTGCACCTGATACCCCAATACTGAGCCGCTGCTGCCATGTGTCCCTATTACTGCACCCCATACCCCAATACTGAACCGCTGCTGCCATATGTGTCCCTATTACTGCTCATGATACCCCAATACTGAACCGCTGCTGCAATATGTGTCCCTATTACTGCACCTGATACCCCAACACTAAGCCGCTGCTGCCATATGTGTCCCTATTACTGCCCCCTATACCCCAATACTGAACCGCTGCTGCCATATGTGTCCCTATTACTGCACCTGATACCCCAATACTGAACCGCTGCTGCCATATGTGTCCCTATTACTGCACCTGATTCCCCAATACTGAGCCGCTGCTGCCATATGAGCCCCTAGTACTGCACTTGATACCCCAATACTGAGCCGCTGCTGCCGTATGTACCCCTATTACTGCACCTGATACCCCAATACTGAGCCGCTGCTGCCGTATGTTCCCCTATTACTGCACCTGATACCCCAATACTAAGCCGCTGCTGTCATATGTGTCCCTATTACTGCACTTCATACACCAATACTGAGCTTCTGCTGCCGTATGTGTCCCTATTACTGCACCTCAAACCCCAATACTGAGCCGGTGCTGCCGTATGTGCCCCTATTACTGCACCTGATACCCTAATACTGAGCTGCTGCTGCCGTATGTGCCCCTATTACTGCACCTGATACCCCAAATACTGAGCCGCTGCTGCCATATGTGTCCCTATTACTGCACCTGGTACTCCAATACTGAGCCGCTGCTGCCGTATGTGTCCTTATTACTGCACCTGATACCACAATACTGAGCCGCTGCTGCCGTATGTGTCCCTATTACTGCACCTGATACCCCAATACTGAGCCGCTGCTGCCGTATATGTCCCTATTACTGCACCTGATACCCCAATACTGAGCCGCTGCTGCCGTATGTTCCCCTATTACTGCACCTGATACCCCAATACTAAGCCGCTGCTGTCATATGTGTCCCTATTACTGCACTTCATACACCAATACTGAGCTGCTGCTGCCGTATGTGTCCCTATTACTGCACCTCAAACCCCAATACTGAGCCGCTGCTGCCGTATGTGCCCCTATTACTGCACCTGATACCCTAATACTGAGCTGCTGCTGCCGTATGTGCCCCTATTACTGCACCTGATACCCCAAATACTGAGCCGCTGCTGCCATATGTGTCCCTATTACTGCACCTGGTACTCCAATACTGAGCCGCTGCTGCCGTATGTGTCCTTATTACTGCACCTGATACCCCAATACTGAGCCGCTGCTGCCGTATGTGTCCCTATTACTGCACCTGATACCCCAATACTGAGCCGCTGCTGCCGTATGTGTCCCTATTACTGCACCTGGTACCCCAATACTGAGCCACTGCTGCCGTATGTGTCCCTATTACTGCACCTATTATGTGGTTCTCTGAGCCCTCTAAATTCTAAAGCACCCCTCTAGAATATAGTAATGCCGGGTGCAAGTGCCATAGAAAACAGAGCCCAGATTTTGTCCCCTAGAAAGTAATAATGCCGTGTGCCCTTTTGACAGTCACAGTAACCCGAGTTCCCCTATAACAATAAGTGCCCACTTTACATTTAATAATGTCCCGAGTCTCCCCCATGTACTGCTCCCCTATACACAGTGTGATGCCCCCTCACTGAATATATACTGACCCCTTAATATCCCCAAACTATTTATTTGTTCCAACACTGTATTATGGCCCCTAGATAGCATCCATATAGCATAATACACCAGATAGTCCTCAATATAGCATAATGCACCCCCATAGGCAGGCTCTATATTATAATGCACCCCCATAGGCAGCCTTTGTATTATAATGCAGCTCCCCATAGGCAGCCTTTGTATTATGATGCAGCCCCCCCATAGACAGCCTGTGTATTATAATGCAGCCCCCATAGACATCCTGTGTATTATAATGCAGCCCCCATAGATAGCCTCTGTATTACAATGCAGCCCTCCATAGGCACCCTCTATATTATAATGCAGCCCCACATAAGCAGCCTTTGTATTATAATGCACCCCCATAGGCAGCCTCTATATTATAATGCAGCCCCCCATAGGCAGACTCTATAGTATAATGCACCTCCATATGGAGCCTCTGTATTATAATGCACTCCCCTATATGGAGCCTCTGTATTATAATGCACTCCCCTATATGGAGCCTCTGTATTATAATGCACTCCCCTATATGGAGCCTCTGTATTATAATGCACTCCCCTATATGGAGCCTCTATTATAATGCACTCCCCTATATGGAGCCTCTGTAGTGTAATGCACTCTTCTATATGGAGCCTCTGTATTATAATGCACTCCCCTATATGGAGCCTCTGTAATATAATGCACTCCCCTATATGGAGCCTCTGTAGTATAATGCACTCCCCTATATGGAGCCTCTGTAATATAATGCACTCCCCTATATGGAGCCTCTAGTATAATGCACTCCCCTATATGGAGCCTCTGTAGTATAATGCACTCCCCTATATGGAGCCTCTGTAATATAATGCACTCCCCTATATGGAGCCTCTGTAATGTAATGCACTCCCCTATATGGAGCCTCTAGTATAATGCACTCCCCTATATGGAGCCTCTGTAGTATAATGCACTCCCCTATATGGAGCCTCTGTAATATAATACACTCCCCTATATGGAGCCTCTGTAGTATAATGCACTCCCCTATATGGAGCCTCTGTAATATAATGCACTCCCCTATATGGAGCCTCTGTAGTATAATGCACTCCCCTATATGGAGCCTCTGTAATACAATGCACTCCCCTATATGGAGCCTCTGTAATATAATGCACTCCCCTATATGGAGCCTCTGTAATATAATGCACTCCCCTATATGGAGCCTCTGTAATATAATGCACTCCTCTATATGGAGCCTCTGTAGTATAATGCACTCCCCTATATGGAGCCTCTGTAATATAATGCACTCCCCTATATGGAGTCTCTGTAATATAATGCACTCCCCTATATGGAGCCTCTGTAATATAATACACCCCTATATGGAGCCTCTGTAGTATAATGCACTCCCCTATATGGAGCCTCTGTAGTATAATGCACTCCCCTATATGGAGCCTCTGTAATATAATGCACTCCCCTATATGGAATCTCTGTAATATAATGCACTCCCCTATATGGAGCCTCTGTAGTATAATGCACCCCTATATGGAGGCTCTGTAATATAATGCACTCCCCTATATGGAGCCTCTGTAGTATAATGCACTCCCATATATGGAGCCTTTGTATTATAATGCACTCCCCTATATGGAGCCTCTGTAATATAATGCACTCCCCTATATGGAGCCTCTGTAGTATAATGCACTCCCCTATATGGAGCCTCTGTAATATAATGCACTCCCCTATATGGAGCCTCTGTAATATAATGCACTCCCCTATATGGAGCCTCTGTAGTAGTCTCAAACGTCTCAATTCTGTCTCAGCTGATGAAATACGATCAGGATCGTCATACAATAACCCCAAAGCAGAAAAAAAACTCCACTGATCTAAAGCATGGATCACTAGGCTGCAGAGAAAAGGCCCAGTCCTGAGGTTCTTTGCGCAAAAGTGACATTATGAACCCTATGCGCTGTGATTCATCACCAGAGGATCTGGGTCTCAAACGAAAATACAACAAGCAAGCATTTTTAAAAGAAAAAAAATCTTGTTGTTCACCAAAAAATAAATCAGGCAAACGTACCTTTGGCTCCACGAAATGTGCTCCAGAACAACTACTCACGTGTTGCTGGATCTCAGCCACCTCCAGAGAGAGTCCCTGCAGGCATTGAGCCAAATCCTGAACCGACACCATGATGGAAACAGAAAATCTTTCCTTAGAGATTTTTTTTTTCTGGGCTGGACTTACTGTTATGATCTGCTACAAGCACTAAGGAAAGAAGGGAATTCTGTCCCTACAATAGAACTAAGCTGGATCCCTACGATGTAACGGGGAACCTGATCCTGCGACCAGACCCGCTAAAGTCCTCAGCTAGTCTGAAGGAAGACCTATAGTTGCGAGGGAGGAATCCCTACAAGATCTAGGGACTGGGAGAAAAGGTGGACACCTCCTAACAGAAATTGTAGCAGGGATAATTAAACAGAAAACAAATTACTTAGAGATCCTAAGATCAAGCAAAACTGACTGAGTAAGGCACCTAAGCACCTGGCTAGCTTAAGAGTAGATAATACAATGAAGTCCAGCAAAGCCAGAAGGGCGGAGCCAGACTAAATAGGGAAAAAAGGTCATGTGACCAGCAAACTGAAACAAAACCTAACAAGAGGGTTCTAACATACTGAGCCGCTGCTGTCATTTGTGTCCCTATTACTGCACCTGATACCCCAATACTGAGCCGCTGCTGCCATATGTGTCCCTATTACTGCACCCCATACCCCAATACTGAACCGCTGCTGCCATGTGTCCCTATTACTGCACCTGATACCCCAATACTGAGCCGCTGCTGCCACATGTGTCCCTATTACTGCCCCCATACCCCAATACTGAACCCTGCTGCGCATATGTGTCCTTATTATTGCACCTCAAACCCCAATACTGAGCCGCTGCTGCCATATGTGTCCCTATTACTGCACCTGATACCCCAATACTGAGCCGCTGCTGTCATATTGTCCCTATTACTGCACTTGATACCCAAATACTGAGCCGCTGCTGTCATATGTGTCCCTATTACTGCACCTGATTCCCCAATACTGAGCCGCTGCTGTCATATGTGTCCCTATTACTGCACTTGATACCCCAATACTGAGCCGCTACTGCCGTATGTGTCCCTTTTACTGCCCCTGATACCCCAATACTGAGCCGCTGCTGCCATATGTGTCCCTATTACTGCACCCCATACCCCAATACTGAACCGCTGCTGCCATATGTGTCCCTATTACTGCTCATGATACCCCAATACTGAACCGCTGCTGCCATATGTGTCCCTATTACTGCACCTGATACCCCAACACTAAGCCGCTGCTGCCATATGTGTCCCTATTACTGCCCCCTATACCCCAATACTGAACCGCTGCTGCCATGTGTCCCTATTACTGCACCTGATACCCCAATACTGAACCGCTGCTGCCATATGTGTCCCTATTACTGCACCTGATTCCCCAATACTGAGCCGCTGCTGCCATATGAGCCCCTATTACTGCACTTGATACCCCAATACTGAGCCGCTGCTGCCGTATGTACCCCTATTACTGCACCTGATACCCCAATACTGAGCCGCTGCTGCCGTATGTTCCCCTATTACTGGACCTGATACCCCAATACTAAGCCACTGCTGTCATATGTGTCCCTATTACTGCACTTCATACACCAATACTGAGCTGCTGCTGCCGTATGTTCCCCTATTACTGCACCTGATACCCCAATACTAAGCCGCTGCTGTCATATGTGTCCCTATTACTGCACTTCATACACCAATACTGAGCTGCTGCTGCCGTATGTGTCCCTATTACTGCACCTCAAACCCCAATACTGAGCCGCTGCTGCCGTATGTGCCCCTATTACTGCACCTGATACCCTAATACTGAGCTGCTGCTGCCGTATGTGCCCCTATTACTGCACCTGATACCCCAAATACTGAGCCGCTGCTGCCATATGTGTCCCTATTACTGCACCTGGTACTCCAATACTGAGCCGCTGCTGCCGTATGTGTCCTTATTACTGCACCTGATACCCCAATACTGAGCCGCTGCTGCCGTATGTGTCCCTATTACTGCACCTGATACCCCAATACTGAGCCGCTGCTGCCGTATGTGTCCCTATTACTGCACCTGGTACCCCAATACTGAGCCACTGCTGCCGTATGTGTCCCTATTACTGCACCTATTATGTGGTTCTCTGAGCCCTCTAAATTCTAAAGCACCCCTCTAGAATATAGTAATGCCGGGTGCAAGTGCCATAGAAAACAGAGCCCAGATTTTGTCCCCTAGAAAGTAATAATGCCGTGTGCCCTTTTGACAGTCACAGTAACCCGAGTTCCCCTATAACAATAAGTGCCCACTTTACATTTAATAATGTCCCGAGTCTCCCCCATGTACTGCTCCCCTATACACAGTGTGATGCCCCCTCACTGAATATATACTGACCCCTTAATATCCCCAAACTATTTATTTGTTCCAACACTGTATTATGGCCCCTAGATAGCATCCATATAGCATAATACACCAGATAGTCCTCAATATAGCATAATGCACCCCCATAGGCAGGCTCTATATTATAATGCACCCCCATAGGCAGCCTTTGTATTATAATGCAGCCCCCCATAGGCAGCCTTTGTATTATGATGCAGCCCCCCCATAGACAGCCTGTGTATTATAATGCAGCCCCCATAGACATCCTGTGTATTATAATGCAGCCCCCCATAGATAGCCTCTGTATTACAATGCAGCCCTCCATAGGCACCCTCTATATTATAATGCAGCCCCACATAAGCAGCCTTTGTATTATAATGCACCCCCATAGGCAGCCTCTATATTATAATGCAGCCCCCCATAGGCAGACTCTATAGTATAATGCACCTCCATATGGAGCCTCTGTATTATAATGCACTCCCCTATATGGAGCCTCTGTATTATAATGCACTCCCCTATATGGAGCCTCTGTATTATAATGCACTCCCCTATATGGAGCCTCTGTAGTATAATGCACTCCCCTATATGGAGCCTCTGTAGTATAATGCACTCCCCTATATGGAGCCTCTGTAATATAATGCACTCCCCGCTATGGAGCCTCTGTAATATAATGCACTCCCCTATGTGGAGCCTCTGTAGTATAATGCACTCCCCTATGTGGAGCCTCTGTAGTATAATGCACTCCCCTATATGGAGCCTCTGTAGTATAATGCACTCCCCTATATGGAGCCTCTGTAATATAATGCACTCCCCTATATGGAGCCTCTGTAATATAATGCACTCCCCTATATGGAGCCTCTGTAATATAATGCACTCCCCTATATGGAGCCTCTGTAATATAATGCACTCCCCTGTATGGAGCCTCTGTAGTATAATGCACTCCCCTATATGGAGCCTCTGTAATATAATGCACTCCCCTATATGGAGCCTCTGTAGTATAATGCACTCCCCTATATGGAGCCTCTGTAGTATAATGCACTCCCCTATATGGAGCCTCTGTAATATAATGCACTCCTCTATATGGAGCATCTGTAGTATAATGCACTCCCCTATATGGAGCCTCTGTAATATAATGCACTCCTCTATATGGAGCATCTGTAGTATAATGCACTCCCCTATATGGAGCCTCTGTAATACAGTCATGGCCAAAAGTTTTGAGAATGACATAAATATTAAGTTTTACAAAGTCTACTGCTTCACTTTTTCTAATGGCAATTTGCATATCCTCCAGAATGTTATAAAGAGTGATCAGCTTAACAGCAATTACTTGCAAAGTCAATATTTGGCTAGAAAATGAACTTTATCACCCAAACACATTTCAACATCATTGCAGCCCTGCCTTAAAAGGACCAGCTAACCTCTTTTCAGTGATTACTCCATTAACACAGGTGTGGGTGTTGATGAGGACATGGCTGGAGATCAAGCTGTCATGATTAAGTAAGAATGACACCACTGGACACTTTAACCCCTTCATGACCTGTGACGCAGCGTATGTGTCATGAAAGGATCGCGTTCCTGCGGGTCGGGTGACCGGGGTCACTGAAAGGTTACCCAGCACGCAGGCACAAGACCCTTTGTGCTTCACCACAGGGGGGTTGGCTTAACCCCTACGTGGCTACGATCGCTCTGATTGGCTGTTAAAAGTGAAACAGTTCTCCTTTTATTCCGAGCCCCGACGTGTGCCCAAACAGTGGTTTACCCCCACATATGGGGTATCAGCGTACTCAGTAAAAATTGCACAACAACTTTGGGGGTCTAATTTCTCCTGTTACTCTTGGGAAAAAAAAATTGGGGACTAAAAAAATGATTTTTGTGGAAAAAAAATGATTTTTTATTTTCACAGCTCTGCGTTCTAAACTTCTGTGAAGAACTTGGAGATTCAAAGTGCTCACCACACATCTAGAGGAGTTCCTTGGGGGATCAAGTTTCCAAAATGAGGTCACTTGGGGGGGTTTCTACTGTTTAGGCACATCATGGGCTCTGCAAACGTAACATGATGCCCACAGACCATTCCATCAAGTTGGCATTTCAAAACATCACTACTTCCCTTCCGAGCCCCGACGTGTGCCCATACAGTAGTTTTCTCCCACATATGGGGTACCAGTGTACTCAGGACAAACTGTACAACAACTTTTGAGGTTCAATTTCTCCTGTTACCCTTGTGAAAATAAAAAATTGTGGGTTAAAAAAATCAGTTTTTGAGGAAAAAAATGATTTTTTGTTTTTACAGCTCTGCATTATAAACTTCTGTGAAGCACGTGGGGGTACAAGGTGCTCACGACACATCTGAATAAGTTCCTTGGGGGGTCTAGTTTACAAAATGGGGTCACTTGTGGTTGGTTTCTACTGTTTGGGCACATCAGGGACTCTGCAAACGTAGCAAGATGCCCGCAGAGCATTCCATCAAGTCGGCATTTCAAAGCGTCACTACATCCCTTCCGAGCACTGACGTGTGCCCAAACACTGGTTACCCCCCACATATGGGGTACCAGCGTACTCAGGACAAACTGGATAACAACTTTTGGGGTCCAATTTCTCCTGTAACCATTTGTAAATTTTGCTGTAAAAATGAGAAATCGCTGGTCAACTTTTAACCCTTATAACTTCCTAAAAAAAAAAATTTTTGCTTCCAAAATTGTGCTGATGCAAAGAACACAAGTGGTAAATGTTATTTATTAACTATTTTGTGTCACATAACGCTCTGGTTTAACAGAATAAAAATTCAAAATTTGAAAATTGCTAAATTTTCAAAATTTTCGCCAAATTTCCATTTTTTTCACAAATAAATGCAAAAATTATCGACCTAAATTTACCACTAACATGAAGCCCAATATGTCACAAAAAAAATGTCTCAGAATCGCTAGGATCCGTTGAAGCGTTCCTGAGTTATTACCTCATAAAGGGACACTGGTCAGAATTTCAAAAAATGGCAAGGTCATGAAGGGGTTAAAAGGAGGCTGGTGCTTGGCATCATTGTTTCTCTTCTGTTAACCATGGTTATCTCTAAAGAAACACGTGCAGTCATCATTGCAATGCACAAAAATGGCCTAACAGGGAAGAGTATCACAGCTAGAAAGATTGCACCTCAGTCAACAATCTATCGCATCATAAAGAACTTCAAGGAGAGAGGTTCCATTGTTGCCAAAAAGGCTTCAGGGCGCCCAAGAAAGACCAGCAAGCGCCAGGACCGTCTCTTAAAAGTGTTTCAGCTGCGGGATCGGGCTACCAGCAGTGCAGAGCTTGCTCAGGAATGGCAGCAGGCAGGTGTGAGTGCATCTGCACGCACTGTGAGGTGGAGACTCTTGGAGCAAGGCCTGGTCTCAAGGAGGGCAGCAAAGAAGCAACTTCTCTCCAGAAAAAACATCATGGACAGACTGATATTCTGCAAAAGGTACAGGCAGTGGACTGCTGAGGACTGGGGTAAAGTTATTTTCTCTGATGAATCCCCTTTTCGATTGTTTGGGACATCAGGAAAACGCCTCATTCGGAGAAGACAAGGTGAGCGCTACCACCAGTCTTGTCTAATGCCAACTGTTAAGCATCCTGAAACCATTCATGTGTGGGGTTGCTTCTCAGCCAAGGGAATCGGCTTTCTCACAGTCTTGCCTAAAAACACAGCCATGAATAAAGAATGGTACCAGAATGTCCTCCAAGAGCAACTTCTCCCAACCCTCCAAGAGCAGTTTGGCGATCAACAATGCCTTTTCCAGCATGATGGAGCACCTTGCCATAAAGCAAAGGTGATAACTAAATGGCTCAGGGAACAAAACATAGAGATTTTGGGTCCATGGCCTGGAAACTTCCCAGATCTTAATCCCATTGAGAATTTGTGGTCAATCATCAAGAGATGGGTGGACAAACAAAAACCTAAAAATTCTGACAAAATGAAAGCATTTATTGTGCATGAATGGACTATCAGTCAGGATTTGGTCCAGAAGTTGATTGAGAGCATGCCAGGGAGAATTGCAGAGGTCCTGAAGAAGAAGGGTCAACACTGCAAATATTGACTTGCTGCATTAACTCATTCTAACTGTCAATATAAGCTTTTGTTACTCATATGTTTGCAATTATTATATTTCTGTCTGTGATAAAAAACATCTGTCAAACACATATAAAAAACACATAAAAACCAGAGGGCAGCAGATCATGTGAAAATATAATATTTGTGTCATACTCAAAACTTTTGGCCATGACTGTATAATGCACTCCTCTATATGAAGCCTCTGTAGTATAATGCACTCCCCTATGTGGAGCCTCTGTAGTATAATGCACTCCCCTATATGGAGCCTCTGTAATATAATGCACTCCCCTATATGGAGCCTCTGTAGTATAATGCACCCCTATATGGAGCCTCTGTAATATAATGCACTCCCCTATATGGAGCCTCTGTAATATAATGCACTCCCCCATATGGAGCCTCTGTAGTATAATGCACCCCTATATGGAGACTCTGTAATATAATGCACTCCCCCATGTGGAGCCTCTGTAGTATAATGCACTCCCCTATATGGAGCCTCTGTAATATAATGCACTCCCCCATATGGAGCCTCTGTAATGTAATGCACTCCCCTATATGGAGCCTCTGTAGTATAATGCACTCCCCTATATGGAGCCTCTGTAATATAATGCACTCCCCCATATGGAGCCTCTGTAATATAATGCACTCCCTCATATGGAGCCTCTGTAATATAATGCACTCCCTCATATGGAGCCTCTGTAATATAATGCACTCCCCCATATGGAGCCTCTGTAATATAATGCACTCCCCTATATGGAGCCTCTGTAATATAATGCACTCCCCTATATGGAGCCTCTGTATGATAATGCACCCCCATTACAAAAAATAATAAATCCAGTACTCACCTCTCTTGCTCCCGGCTCCTGCGCTGCTCACTGCTCTCCCTCTCTTCTCCTGACAGCCGGCGCCAGGCAGTGACGTCATCGCGCCCGCTGTCAGGGAGAAGGGGGATTATGGGAGAGAAGGAGCGCTCACTCCTTCTCTCACAATGCGGTCAGCTGTATTAGCTGGATGCCGATACAGCTGACCCTCCGATGACGGGCGGGGGGCCCACTGCTGGCACAGGGCCCCCCACCGCCTGCTCAGGGGCCCTATAGCGGCCGAGCAGGGAGATCGATTCTCCCTGCTCTGCCGCAGAATGTAACTCTGTCGGCGCGCTGTGCACACTGATACAGTTACAGTAGCGTAGCTCCGGGTGGGCCCCCTCCGAGCGCGGGGCCCGGGGCCACCGCTCCCTCTTCCCCCCCCCCCCCCCCCGGTAGCTATGTAATTTGAAGCCCCAACGGCCATTTATGCTATATTCCATTCAAAGGGCGGGGCTTGACGGGAATCCAAAGCGGTTTTGCAATAAAACCAACTTGGTGCAGTTTTTGCTGCTGTGGATTTTGACGCAGAAGTTCCGCAGTGGGTCAGTCCTGAGTGAACAATCCCTACGTACACCACGTGGATGAAGTATTGGGACACCTCCACATTGCACCTACAGGAGCTTTTTTAACCTCCCGATCTCCATCTGAGGCCGGGGTCACACGAGAAACTCGCACCTCAATACCCGGCACTGCCGCCGGCTCTCGGACCGGAGGGTGCTGCTGTATGTATTTCTACATAGTGCCGGGTATTGAGGCGCAAGACTCGTACAAGTTTCTCGCAAGTGTGACCCCGGCCTAAGGGCAATAAAGGGCTATTCTTATGTTTGGAGTAGGGAATAACTTCCCCACTGCTGTGGCCCTCACCAATCTGAAGCGTGATGGTCGATAATAACTAATTATAACTAATAACTAATGTCTATGCCTGATAAAGAGACCTGAGTAGTCTCGAAAGCTTGCAATTTGTTACCATCTTTTCAGTTAGCCATTAAAAGGTATCAACCACTGAGGACTCTCAACTCTAAATATTTTTCTATCTACTGGCTAACACGGTACAAAGATATACATCTTTACTGTATAAAAACCAAATATATACCCATCTCACTTGTTTATTTTCACCAGGTAAACCAATATAACAACACAAAATTTAGAAATAAACATTTCTGACATTCAAAAAAAAAAAAAAATCAGTGACCAATATAGCCACCTTTCTTTACGATGACACTCAAAAGCCTTCCATCCATAGATTCAGTCAGTTGCTTGATCTGTTTATGATCAACATTGTGCGCAGCAGCCACCACAGCCTCCCAGACAATGTTCCGCGAGGTGTACTGTTTACCCTCCTTGTAGATCTCACATTTTCTGAGGGACCACAGGTTCTCTATGGGGTTCAGATCAGGTGAACAAGGGGGCCATGTAATTTTTTCTTCTTTTAGACCTTTACTGGCCAGCCACGCTGTGGACTATTTGGATGCATGTGTTGGAGTATTGTCCTGCATGAAAACCATGTTTTTCTTGAACGATACCGACTTCTTCCTGTACCACTGCTTGAAGAAGGTGTCTTCCAGAAATTGGCAGTAGGTCTGGGAGTTGAGCTTCACTCCATGTTCAACCGGAAAAGGTCCCACAAGTTCATCTTTGATGATACCAGCCCATACCAGTACCCCACCTCCACCTTGCTGGCGTCTGAGTCGGAGTGGAGCTCTCTGCCCGTTACTGATCCAGCCTCGGGCCCATCCATCTGACCCATTAAGAGTCACTCTCATTTCATCAGTCCATAAAACCTTAGAAAAATCAGTCTTAACATATTTCTTGTCCCAGTGTTGACGTTTTATCTTATGTTTCTTGTTCAAAGGTGGTCGTTTTTCAGCCTTCCTTACCTTGGCCATGTCCCTGAGTATGGCACTCCTTGTGATTTTTGATACTCCAGTTACATTGTAGCTCTGAAATATGGCAAAACTGGTGGCATATGGCATCTTGGCAGCTTCACGCTTGATTTTCCTCAATTCATGGGCAGTTGTTTTGCACCTTTTTTTATCAACACGCTTCTTGCGACCCTGTTGGCTATTTGCCATGAAACGCTTGATTGTTCGGAGATCACGCTTCAAAAGTTTGGCAATTTCAAGACTGCTGCATCCCTCTGCAAGACATCTCACAATTTTTGACTTTTCTGAGTCCGTCAAATCTCTCTTCTGACCCATTTTGCCAAAGGAACGGAAGTTGCCTTATAATTAAGCACACCTTATATAGGGTGTTGATGTCATTAGACCACACCCCTCATTACAGAGATACAAATCACCTGATTTACATAATTGTCAGTTGGCTTTCAAGCCTATACAGCTTGGAGTAGGACAACCTGTATAAAAAGGATGATGTGATCAAAATACTCATTTGCCTAATAATTCTGCACACAGTGTATTTTTCAAAATCTATGTCTTGAAGCTTGGTGCACAATTTGGTACTGATGTTAAAGGGAATCTGTCACCAGAAAAAAAAACACTATTACCCTGCAGATATGGGGTTAATCTGCAGGCTAATAGCGTTACTAAGGCCTCTTTCACACTTCAGTCGTGCGACGTCAGTCAGAATCCGACATCGTGACGGATCGGCGAATCCGTCAAAAATAGTGAATAACGGAGTGAACGGATCCGCTCTTTTGGCGGATCCACTATACGGATCCGCCGAAAAAAACGGATCCGTTCGCTCTGTTACATCCGTTTTTTGACTAATCCGTTTTTCACATGGTGAGGTTCTCCAACGTGATTGGCTACTGGAAACTACGTTGTACCGTAATTGGCTACTGGAAACTACGTGGAAACTATAAATAGGGTGTTTTTACACCATATTATTTGAAAGGTTGTAGAACAAGTGGCAGAGATGGAGGGGATTTTGGAGAATATGGCGAAGATATGTGCGGATTTTTCATTGGAGGCTAATCTGTTGGCAAGAATTGTTCGGGAGAAGGAGGAAGCCAGACAGCGGATCCTGCGTCGGCGGCAGAGACGTATGTGGATACATCCGATAAATTCTAGGCGTATGACCCGTGGGGTGTATTCCACATTATACATGGAATTGAGGCAGAACCCTAACAAATTCTTTAACTACGTGAGAATGAGAGCTGCCAATTTTGAGTCTTTGGTGGAACGGATTGAAGACCGAATAAGGAGAAAAGACATGTATTTGCGTTTTGCAGTATCACCAGCAGAGCGTCTTATAGTCACAATTCGGTAAGCATTGTTTTTTTTTTTTAATTCTTCCTCATTTTCCAAACTTATAACTGTATGTTGTTGCTGCTGTTTTTAATTAATAATTGTCTTTTCCTTTTTTGCAGATTCCTTGCAACTGGGGAATACTTTTCCTCTCTGCATTACCAATACCGTCTTGAGATTTCCACTATCTCCGGGATTGTGAAAGAGACCTGCCTGGCATTGTGGGCTTCTTTGCAGGAGGAATACATCCCACAGCCAACACAGGAGAGATGGCTGGAGATTGCTGCAAATTTCATGGAAATATGGCAGTTCCCAAACTGTGTTGGTGCTGTGGATGGCAAGCATGCTTTTTGGTTTTTACCACAAATCTGTAATGTTTGGTATCTCTACCACAATTTAATAACCTTTTGTACCTTTACCACTATTTCTGTATTATCTGTACCCTAATCTTAGTACCTTTACACCAAGTTGTGTTTGTTACCTTTTAACGTTTTTACACTTTATCACTTAAAAAAAAATACAAAGACAAATGTTTTCAACCAAAATAAATATTTATTATACAAAAAACTTGTATCCTTCTTGTTGATTATAGACAATAGACGTCTTGAAAATCAGATCAATACATACATAAATTCACAGAACTGTATACAATATATACATAAATTCGCAGCACTATATACATAAATTCACAGCACTATATACAATATATACATAAATTCACAGCACTATATACATAAATTTACAGATTTGTGTACTGTTGGGTGGAGATAGTAGCGGAGGGGCTGACAGGGCGGACCACGTCGATAGTGGGGGAGGGAACACCAGGTTGGGTAGGATCATAAGTGGAAGTGGTGGTAAAAACATGAGGTTGGGTAGAGAGTTGAGGGGCCGATGTGGTTTGTGGGAGGAACGGTGAAGGTGTTGGTGGGATGGGGTACGGTGAAGTTAAAGGTGAACACTGGAAGGGTGAACTAAAATACTGGGAATACTGGAACGGGGAAGGCTGGAATGGCAAAGGAGTGGTAGGTGGATGGACGGCAGCTGGATGGACGGCAGGTTGAGGTGGGGAAGGTGTTGGAATCTGATGGGTAGGTGGATGGGCTTGGGACATTGCCTGCGCTAGAGCAGTGTGGCAGCCTTGCATCACATGCATCTGCAGGTCAGGAGTTAGATTTTCCATGTGCCTGAGTACTGACTGGAAAAAGTAGTGTCTTGGCGACAATTTTGCATCTGACTGCATCCTATCAATTTTATTGCTGAGTTCAAGTATGTTTTTGCTCAACAGACTGAACCCAGCAGATACTTGATCATTTAAAAGTTTGACCATGTTTTGAAAGGATGCATTCAGATGCAAAAACTCAGACACATAGCTCCTTTCCTGACCTCTGTGGCGCTGCCGTCCAGACCACAAAGGTGGTCTAGATGTGTCGGCAGTGTCAGCAGGGTGGGGTAAAGGGAACTCCAACACGTCACCTGCATCTTCATGTGACTAAGTCTGCCCTGCTACTTCAGCGCTGGTGGATGGGGCAGAGGGATCAGACAAAAGGGAAGGTGCAGAGGGGTCAGGTCTTTCGATGTGGTCTCTGGTGGCGGACTCCTGAGGGACCGCTCCAGAGGGGACCAACCCAGAAGCAGGCTCGCGAGTGCTGCAGACAGTGCTGTCAAAGAAAAACAAACAAAAAAAAATATTAATATTTTGATATTACATTGCCCTTGCTGAAATAATAAAATAAGGTTAGACACCTAAAACATTTTTGATACATAAATGGGGTGTGAAATATTTACCTTCTGCTGACCATCGTTGACCGGAGGAACGACAGGGCTCTGGCGTATTTATACCTGCTCCTGCGTCCTGCTGATCCACTCGGGGCCTGCATCTCCTTGTTTAATTCCCTCTTGAAGCGATCCCTGAGTGACCGCCACCGTGTGATAACCCTGTCACCTGGAAAATAAAATAAAAAATTGGTTTTAGTATACAACACATTACATTCTGCAACATAAATTACTGAACTGTGAATACTTACGCGCATTATCCTGGTCCCGAGCGTCGAGTTCCTCCCAGTTCTCAATCACCACAAAGCATACTTCCTCCCATAGCCGTCGGGTGATTACTTGGTCAGCATGGCCGCGGTCAGCCATATTCCACAGCGCCTCCCGATCTTGGACCTCTTTGATGAGGGTGTCCACATCTATTACTTCATCATCAACATATGGATCAGGAGCACGCAGTGAAGCCTGTGGAGAAAAAAAAAATTTTTTCAGCAACATGAAGTAAAAAATTTTTAGAAAACACAAAACTAAAAAAGTGCACTTACTTGCTGACCGCCGCGACGATCATGCCGACGACCATGGGAGGTCCTTGGAGGAACTCTAGGATGAGACATGGATTGTGAAGACTATAAAAAAAAATAAAAAATTATGTGCTTGGAATGGAGGTATATGTTTTGTGTGTGCTGTGATCAATGTTTGTGTTGGGTAATAATGTGATGTATGTGAGGATTTGTCGGTGCAAAACGTACACTCTGCGCGCCCATTCCTAGTATTTCTCCACCCTTCCCTTCTTCTGGAAGCCCCTCTGCTTCAGCTTCCTGTGCAAACAGAATACATGCATATAGGTTTACAATTAATGTTACCATCAGAAAAAAATTTTAAAAAATAAATTACCTCAGTTCGCCGACGCTGTGGCCGGGGGCTCCCAGAAGAAGACATTACTGGCTTGGGGGCCTGACTGGGTCCTCAAAATATCTGCAAGTATAAAGACACTTGTAAAGCTACTGTACAACGGACATAAAAACTTTCTGGCCAATATACTTACATCAGAACTTTAAACTTGGGCCTGACTGGGTCCTCTTTGGGCCTGACTGGGTACTCTTTGGGGCCTGACTGGGTCCTCTTTGGGCCTGACTGGGTCCTCTTTTGGGCCTGACTGGATCCTCAAAATATCTGCAAGTATAAAGACACTTGTAAAGCTACTATACAAAGTATATAAAAGCTTTTTGGCCAATATACTTACATCAGAACTTTAAAATTGGGCCTGACTGGGTCCTCTTTGGGGCCTGACTGGGTCCTCAAAATATCCAAGTATAAAGACACTTGTAAAGCTACTATACAAAGGATATAAAAGCTTTCTGGCCAATATACTTACAGTCGTGGACAAAAGTTTTGAGAATGACACAAATATTAATTTTTACAAAGTCTACTGCTTCACTTTTTCTAATGGCAATTTGCATATACTCCAGAATGTTATAAAGAGTGATCAGCTTAACCGCAATTACTTGCAAAGTCAATATTTGGCTAGAAAATGAACTTTATCCCCCAAAACACATTTCAACATCATTGCAGCCCTGCCTTTAAAAGGACCAGCCACTTCTCTCCAGAAAAAACATCATGGACAGACTGATATTCTGCAAAAGGTACAGGCAGTGGACTGTTGAGGACTGGGGTAAAGTTATTTTCTATGATGAATCCCCTTTTCGATTGTTTGAGACATCAGGAAAACGCCTCATTAGGAAAAGACAAGGTGAGCGCTACCACCAGTCTTGTCTCATGCCAACTGTTAAGCATCCTGAAACCATTCATGTGTGGGGTTGCTTCTCAGCCAAGGGAATCGGCTCTCTCACAGTCTTGCCTAAAAACACAGCCATGAATAAAGAATGGTACCAGAATGTCCTCCAAGAGCAACTTCTCCCAACCCTCCAAGAGCAGTTTGGCGATCAACAGTGCCTTTTCCAGCATGATGGAGCACCTTGCCATAAAGCAAAGATGATAACTAAATGGCTCAGGGAACAAAACATAGAGATTTTGGGTCCATGGCCTGGAAACTTCCCAGATCTTAATCCCATTGAGAACTTGTGGTCAATCATCAAGAGACGGATGGACAAACAAAAACCTAAAAATTCTGACAAAATAAAAGCATTGATTGTGCAAGAATGGACTGCTGTCAGTCAGGATTTGGTCCAGAAGTTGATTGAGAGCATGCCAGGGAGAATTGCAGAGGTCCTGAAGAAGAAGGGTCAACACTGAAAATATTGACTTGCTGCATTAACTCATTCTGTCAATATAAGCTTTTGTTACTCATATGTTTGCAATTATTATATTTCTGTCTGTGATAAAAACATCTGTCAAACACACATAAAAACCAGAGGGCAGCAGATCATGTGAAAATATAATATTTGTGTCATTCTCAAAACTTTTGGCCATGACTGTACATCAGAACTTTAAACTTGGGCCTGACTGGGTCCTCTTTGGGGCCTGACTGGGTCCTCTTTGGGGCCTGACTGGGTCCTTTTTTGGGCCTGACTGGGTCCTCAAAATATCTGCAAGTATAAAGACACTTGTAAAGCTCCTATACAAAGGATATAAAAGCTTTATGGCTAATATACTTACATCAGAACTTTAAACTTGGGCCTGATTGGGTCCTCTTTGGGGCCTGACTGGGTCCTCAAAATATCTGCAAGTTTAGACACTTGTAAAGCTACTATACAAAGGAAATAAAAGCTTTCTGGCCAATATACTTACATCAGAACTTTAAACTTGGGTCTGACTGGGTCCTCTTTGGGCCTGACTGGGTCCTCTTTGGGGCCTGACTGGGTCCTCTTTGGGGCCTGACTGGGTCCTCTTTGGGGCCTGACTGGGTCCTCTTTTGGGCCTGACTGGGTCCTCTTTTGGGCCTGACTGGGTCCTCAAAATATCTGCAAGTATAAAGACACTTGTAAAGCTACTATACAAAGGATATAAAAGCTTTCTGGCCAATTTACTTACATCAGAACTTTTAATTTGGGCCTGACTGGGTCCTCTTTGGGGCCTGACTGGGTCCTCTAAATAATCGGCAAGTATAAAGACACTGAAACCTATGATACCCAAAAATGATAAAAAGATTACTTGGTTTTCCAACGCCGTCTTTTACATCCTTTACTCTTGATATACGCAATGGGCAAGGTACAGAACCCTCCACCTCCTGTTTCACCCCCACCCAAAAAAAAAAACATAGCTTCTAAACACCAACCCTCCTTCCAACTTTAGATACCTACCCCCCCATTTGAAAATATATTTTGTCATACAGTAGAAGAAAATGCATAGCCCCAATTCCTGTAGTAACCTTTGTATACACATTCTGTATTTTATATCCACATTTTGAAACCAAAACACCTTTGTATACCCTGTGTGGTATACCAATAATAACACAAATAACCTTTGTTTGAAATTATACTACGAACAGTTTTTGTACACAGTTTTTATTGTAATTTTTTTTTTTATTTATTTTTTTGGGGTCAGGTAGGAGCTACACTGCTCTTTATTTTAAATAGTTACATTAAATTAAAAGAAACAAAATACACATGCCTTGACACGAACACACGCGCACACACACACGCATGCATTCACACAGACGCATGCACACGCACACACACGAAAATACTAGTACATTATGTAAACAAACATGTTGGAAATATAAGTACAGTATGAAAGAAAATAAGATAATGCAGGACACACTCAAACATGCTGCAATCACACATGATGGCATGACTCACACTGACTGGCTGGCAGGAGTCGGCTGGGCTGGCAACGAATATCTCTGGCTGGCTAGCTGGCAGGCAGGCAGGGTCTTGATACTTGCTGGCAGTGTCTTGATGCTTGCTGGCAGGGTCTTGATGCTTGCTGGCAGGGTTTTGATGTGTGGCATAATGAGAAATGAGGCACACCTGGCAGGTTTATATAGTTTTGGAGCTGTGTGGAAAAGTATCCAACATTTGGAGCATGCTCAGTCCAAAAAGACTGTAAAAATTTGGCGGACACGATAAATCCGCCGCCATCTGCCATTTCGACGCAGACAAAAAACGTTACAATGTCCGTCCACTCCAGACAGCGAATCCGTCAAAGAACGGATGGAACGGACGACCATCCGTCACTAATACAAGTCTACGGGAAAACCGGATCCGCCAAAAAAAAATGGCGGAACCGTTGTTTTAAAAAAAGGCGGATTCTGACTGACGTCTTACGACTGAAGTGTGAAAGGGGCCTAACCTGCGCTGCTCCCACGTTAAGGCTGCTGTCACAGATCAGTTTTTTACCTTCAGTCACAATCCGTCGGTTTTTAAAAAAAAAACGGATCCGGCCACTGATGCCGCAGGATCCGTTTTTTTCTCATAGACTTGTATTAGCGATGGATGGCCGCACGTTTCATCCGTCGTTCGACAGATCCGTAAAAAAATTTTTGGTCCGTCTGCCGGACAAGACGCACAAAGCAACGTTTCGCTGTCCGTCGTTGGTTATAATGGAAGCCTATGGGTACCGGATCTGTCGTCATCCGTCATGACGGATTTCGGCAACGGATTCAGCTTTTTTAAACTGAACATACTCCTGACAGGTTAAAACACAAACAAAAGAATAGATATATACACATAGAATATATATATATATATATAATATATATACACTGTATATATACACTGTATATATACACGTCATTGAGACACATATATGTATATATATATTTATAGTTCATAGAGTTTTACATAGCATAATAGTCGCTAAATCAATTGCCAGCTTCAGTAAATCATTACCAAACCCGACATGATATGACACATGGTTTACATTATAGTAAACCATGTCATATCAAAACGATTTATATATGTCAGTGTTTAATCAATTTAGTAGTTTGTGATAGGAAAAATTTGTAACTCTAGGGGTTAAATTTAAGGCTATAATCGCGAAAAAAAATTGCGTGGGCTCCCGCTCAATTTTCTCCCAGACAGGCAAAGCCAGCGACTGGAGGCAAATAATAATAGCCTAGGGAGGATGCATTTATTTTGTGCCCCCCCGACTACTAACATCTGCCCCCAGCCACCCCAGAAAAGGCAAATCTATAGTTAGATGCGCCCTTTCTGACACTTAGCCCGTCTATTCCCACAGGAGAGGACGTGATTAACTGGGAAGCTTAATTGATTGCTTCCCAGGCTAATCAGTTCAGGTCAGCCGGGGACTCCCTCTGACGTCACTGATGCTGTGCGGTGTCCCCGGCTGACCTGAACTGAACTGATTAGCCTGGGAAGCAATCAATTAAGCTTCCCAGTTAATCACGTCCTCTCCTGTCAGCCGGGAGAGGAGCTCATTCGTTCGGGGGCTTACAGCTGAGCTGCCAGCATTAGCTACGCTGCTTGCTGTAAACCAGTTAACCCTTTGTGAAGGATTACAGCGTTGGACGTGACTGAGCACCGGATAGGAAAGAATAATGTTTTATTATTTTTTTTTATTACATTAGAACAAGGGAATCGAAGGAATACCAGTAAAATAAAAGATGGTCAAAAACTGTGTGTTTAGTTAATTAAAATGATTTTTAATTGAAGTGTTTTTTTTTTAATTTCATACAATAGGAGTAATAATTGAGAGTTGTCTAATTGACAACTCTCAATTATTAACCTGGCTTAAAGTCACCTTCCAATAGCAAGATGGCTTTAACCCATTATTAACCCATTAGCCACCGCTACAGGGCAATGGGAATAGACAGGCTAAGTACCAGAAAGGGCGCATCTAATTATAGATTTGCCTTTTCTGGGGTGGCTGGGGGCAGATGTTAGTAGCCAGGGGGAGCACAAAATAAATGCACCCTCCCTAGGCTATTATTATCTGCCTCCACTCACTGGCTTTGCCTCTCTGGTGGAGAAAATAGCGCGGGAGCCCACTCATTTTTTTTCAACGAATTTACACCTTTAATTAACCCCTACATGTATGAAATTTTGCACACATACACTCATGTAATTGTTAGTGAAAACCATATATCAAACTACATGAAATGACATGGTTAACTGTATGTAAACCATGTGTCATTTCATGTCGGGTTCTCTAATTTCACAAAAGCCGGCAATTGAATTAGCGGCTATTTTACTATGTAGAAGTGTCTGAATTATAAATATATGTGTATATATATATATATATATATATATATATATATATATATATGTATGTCTCAATGACATATATATATATATATATATATCAGGGTTTGACAAACCCGGTCGCCAGTGGCGCCTAGAAAATCATGCCTGGCGCCCGGGTTTGTTGGGGCCCTGAGCAGTCGGGGGGGCCCACTCGCCGTCGGGCACCCCGGCACCCGTTAGCGGAGGAGAGCGGTGTCAGCGCCGCCACTGGCCCCCCCCCGCTTGCTCAGGGCCCCGGCAGCAGCTGGCACAATACTCACCGCTCCCCGTGCCTCCGCTGCCGCAGCTCCGGGCTCCAGGGGGCGCCTGCGCTTCCTCTCAAAGCAGCGCCGCTGAATGACGTCATCATTCAGCGGCCGGCTGTGGCAGAGAGCGCGCGGACGCCGGACAGGTGAGATATGTGTGTGTGTGTCTGTGTGTGTGTCTGTATCAGTGTGTGTGTATGTGAGAGAGTGCTTGTGTGATGCGGGGCTGTCTGTGTGATGGTGGTGGGGGAGGGCAGTGGTGATGATGATGATGGGGAGGCATTGATGATAATGGGGAGGCATTTATGATAATGGGGAGGCGATGATGATAATGGGGAGCCATTGATGATAATGGGGAGGCATTGATAATGATGGGGAGGCATTGATGATGATGGGGAGACATTGATGATAATGGTGAGGCATTGATGATAATGGGGAGGCATTGATGATGATGGGGAGGCATTGATGATGATGCGGAGGCATTGATGATAATGGGGAGGCGATGATGATGATGGGGAGGCGATGATGATGGGGAGGCGATGATGATGATGGGGTGGCATTGATGATGATGGGGAGGCATTGATGATGATCGGGAGACATTGATGATGATCGGGAGACATTGATGATAATGGGGAGGCATTGATGATAATGGGGAGGCATTGATGATGATGGGAAGGCACTGATGATAATGGGGAGGCATTGATGATAATGGGGAGGCATTGATGATGATGGGGAGATGATGATGATGGGGAGGCGATGATGATGATGGGCAGGCGATGATGATGATGATGGGCAGGCGATGATGATGATGGGGAGACGATGATGATGAGGAGGAGGCAATGATGATGATGAAATGAAAAAAAAATTCTGTCTCCTACATTTTTTGGCTGGCTCCTAGATTCTGAACAACTTTGTCGACCCCTGATATATATGTATTCTATGTGTATATATCTATTCTTTCTTTGTGATTTAAAAACTATTCATTTGGATCCATTATATGTCGGTTTTGCTAGCCACCGACAAAATCTTGCAAGTCGGATGTCAATCGGATGTGAAACGTACGCTCAGATGCGACTAAATCGCATCATCGCAGTAGAATCGGATGAAAGACGGAGCAATGTTCATGAACCTTTTGTGCGATAATCGACCGACTAAAACAGTCCGATTTTTTTAGACTTGTGTGTGACCCCGGCCATAGAGACAACCATTTACCACATTGCGAGAAATTAAGGAATTTTCCATGTTAAATTTTTTTTGCCTAGCTAATGTTGCCACTAAAATATTTTATGTATTTTCTTTCAGACTATGAAACCATAATGGATGTGGAAGGAGTGGTTACTCGCTTTTGCAATGACTATGGAATGATAAATGACCAGATCTATTTCACATCTGATGTCGTAATTGGTCGAGAGCCTTTAAATATTGGACAAAAAGTAACTGTTTCCTATCAAGAGGATAAGACATCTGGAGGATGGAAAGCAATAAAGGTAATTTATTTTCTAATTTGCCAGTATGTCCCGAAGTAACTTTTTTTTTTGTACATGCTTTCTAGAAGTACCAATAGAGGATTTGTCAGGGGTTGACTGATCAGATGTACCTAACTCATCTGCCTTTAAAAAACAAGTTTTTTTCTGGCACAGCATCATAATGGTATCCTGATATAAGCTGAAAAGTTCAGATATCTATTCACTAATGGAACCCTTATGTTATATTGCAAAGAAACAAAAACTTACTAGCACCTCCTTACAGACTGAAGCAAATGTGTACAGGTGCAAGCTACTATGACTGCATAATATACAAACCAAAGAATACATCAGCACTCTATGCAAGAAGATGCATGCAATCATTGAATGTATGACATTGATATGGAAATGGTGCCAAAAGTACTTTGAGGTACTCACTGCACAAATTAGCCAATTTGTGTGTGTTGTCCACTAGCCACGAAAAATTTTACCTTCCTTTAATGGTCAAAAAATATCCAGCACTCCCATGAGTGGACTAAAATGTTCAAATTTTATTTCTGGAACATATACACAGGTCAGCCAGTCAGCAAAACCAACGCGTTTCGACCAGAAGGTCTTAATTATGGTAACCGGATGGAAGCCTAATTTCTTTTGTTTAATCAGTCATACCTCTTTTGCCATAAGGCAACAAATTTAAAGTACTGGCAAGAGCTAGCACAAATTAAAAAAAACCTTAAGTTGGGATGGCTAAAGGTCTGAAACACATGATGGTTATGAGTGACTGAAACATATTAGCTATGTTTGCGATCCTTTTTCTTGCTCTCTCCTCTTTTAGCATTACAGCCAATTAGACTGCACTTCTAAAATCTAGATGCTTATCGTACTTATTTAATATTGCCAGAGGGATGGAAGGAATTGGCCATTTATAGGCTAATTCTAAAGGCTAAAATATTCACATGAATTAGGAACAGATACAATTTCATGTGGCATTGATTTCTTTAGTTAGGGTATGTTTCCTCGGTCTGTAACTGGCAGCGCTTTAGACGCAGCACATGCCCGCTTTGACCAAAGCGCTGCCGACTTTTGTACGCCCGATGATTCCGCATATGTTCATTGAACCATGCGGAATCACTGCACCCTATACATTGGACTGTGATATTTATCTTGCGGAGACGGAGCGTCTCTGCAAGATAGACATGCTGCGGTCTAGAAAGTTGCACCGCATGTGCGTATACGCAGTGCTGCCGGAGGCGGCCGTGCACGCATCGTGGAGATGGATTTCATGAAATTTCATGTTACTATGCTGTAATATGTGGCTGCTGCGGATTGGATGCTGCGGATGTGCGCAGGGTCCAATCCGCAGCATTTACTGACTGTGGTAGCATACCCTAATACCTACTTACACAAGGCGTTTTGTGTTAGACATGTTTACATAAGAGATTCCTGGTCTTTGTGCAGCGCACAGACAGAAGCAACGGCAGCATGGAGGAACATTATATAATATTGTGGTACTGAGTCCAGTCTCTCCAAGCTCTTCCCCCGTGCCCTGCTCTAGACTTCCACAGTGTAATGCCGGTGTATTTGTGCCTTGTTTCCCCAGTGTTACTGTGCATGTCTGTGCTCTTACCCTTTGCTCCTTTCCCACCTAACTAGCTGGGATACTGTTGACTGTTACCTGTATGGATGATGCTCAGTTCCCTGCTCTGCTGCGCAGCCATATATGTGTTGTGGTGTCTTTGCTTAGCTGCACGACCAGCGTGTGCGGTCCCTGGCTGCCGCTGTGGAAGCTATCTGTGGATTGTGAAGTTCTCTGCAGCTGGTACATGACTTTCCACGCATGTCCAGGCTTGCAGCCACTGCCAGGTGCCTTAAGCCTCAGTTCCTGTGCTGTCTATGCTGTACTGGTTTCTGTCTGTGCTTTGGGTGCGCGCGGCCACACCTTCCCTGCTTTTATTAAGGGCAGTGTGTGCGCTTGAATTGCTGTCCCCAGCCTATTGCTGAGGGGCAGCTCCTATTTAGAGTTCCTCTTCCCTGTTGGGCGTTGCCAGAGTTTCTCATTAGGTTCTTGAACCTAGCTATGTGTCTTTGGTCCTCCATGTTGCTCTGTTATGATTTGGTAGCTGAGGAGAGCAGGCAAAAACGGCAATACACCAGAGAGGTTGGAATCTACTGGATTGCAGTACCCTGACTAACCACCACAACTAAAGGCAGCCGTGGAGCGTTCCTACGTTGGTCCTAGACGCCTCGTCACAGCCTGAGAGGTTAACTACACCTAAAGATAGAAAGAGGAAAGCTATCTGCCCCGGAGCAGATCCCCAAGAACATAGGAAGCCCCCAAACATGTAATGGTGGTTAGACAAGAGGAAATACAGACACAGACAGAAAATAGTATGAGCAAACGTTGGGGCCCAATCTTCCTAGACAGAAAAGGATAGGAAGGACACTTACTGCAATCCAAAAAAACCCTAAAAAATACCAGCTCTACTAATTGCAAAAACACCTGAGATCACACGACCTCTACCACCTAAATTAGTTCTCTGGTGTAACAAAACTAAGCCACAGCCACTGAAAAAAAACTGGAAAAGGCAAATGAACAAATAACAGTGGCTCAAGAAGAACTGAGAGGAGCCCAAGCCCCCCGGGGGGGGAGAGACCTGGCTAACCTCACAGAAATGCAGAGAAATATGCAAATGGTAAGCACAAAAACAAAAAACAGAAAATACCTTATCTGAGAGCAGGAGAAGAGGCAAGACTCAGCAAGCTTCCAAGTGAACCAGGAACCACAGTTGAGACAAGAACAATTGATCACCGGCAACCATGATGGGAGGGAACCTCCCTTATATAAGACCAGTCTGTAACTCCTGATTGCCAATCCTCATTGAATGGCTCAGTACTGTTTGTAACCACCAGAGGGAGCTTCTGCTCAGAATTCATTTCTATCACATTCACAACAGTATCCCCCCCTTGAGGAGGGGTCACCGAATCCTCATTTGGGCAACCAGGTAGGTCAGGATGAGCTCTGTGATACGCACGGATCAGTCTCCTAGCATGGATGTCCGAAGCAAACACCCAAGAATTGTCCTCCTGACCATAACCTCTCCACTTAACCAAATACTGGAGTTTCCGTCTAGAAAAACGAGAATCCAATATTATCTCAACCACATACTCCAGATGGCCCTCAACCAAAACAGGGTCAGGAGGCGCAGCCATAGGAACCACTGGCTCGACAAACCTCTTCAATAAGGACTTGTGGAACACGTTATGGATCTTAAATGTCCCTGGAAGAAGTAAACGAAAGGAAACAGGATTAAGAATCTGGATGATCTTATAAGGTCCAATGAACCTAGGCTTAAACTTAGGAGATGCAACTCTCATAGGGATATTTATTGAGGACAACCAGACCAAGTCCCCCACTTCAAACCGAGGACCATCAGTCCTATGCCGGTTGGCAAACCGCTGGGCCCTCTCCTGAGAGAGGGACAACCTCTCCACTACCTGGTCCCAAATCTGCTGCATACGCTCCACAACAGAGTCAACACCTGGACAGACAGAAGCCTCCGTCTGTCCCGAAGAAAATCGAGGGTGAAACCCAAAATTGCAGAAAAATGGAGACATCAAAGTGGCAGAGCTAGCCCTATTATTAAGAGCAAACTCAGCCAAAGGCAAAAAAGAGACCCAGTCATCTTGATCAGCAGACACAAAGCATCTCAGATAAGTCTCCAATGTCTTGTTTGTTCTCTCAGTTTGTCCATTGGTCTGAGGATGAAAAGCCGAGGAGAAAGACAATTGAACACCAAGTTTAGAACAAAAAGTCCTCCAAAATCTGGAAACAAACTGGACTCCTCTGTCAGACCCAATGTTCTCAGGAATGCCGTGTAACCGAACCACGTGCTGAAGGAACAAAGGCACCAATTCGGAGGAGGAAGGCAACTTAGGTAATGGCACAAGATGTATCATTTTGGAAAACCTATCACAAATCACCCAGATAACGGTCATTCTCTGAGAAACAGGGAGGTCGGAAATGAAATCCATAGAGATATGGGTCCATGGTCTCTTGGTCACAGGCAATGGCATCAACAAACCACTAGAGCGAGAGCAAGGCTTGGAGCGAGAGCAAGTCCCGCAGGACTGCACAAATTCCCTGACGTCACGAGACAAAGTAGGCCACCAAAAGGACCAACTAACCAAGTCTCTGGTACCAAAAATTCCCGGGGATGACCGGCCAACGCGGAACAATGAATCTCAGACATCACACTCTTTTTCCACCGGTCTGGGACAAACAATTTCCCAATAGGGCAGTGCTCGGGTTTATCCTCCTGACACCCTTCCAGAGCCAGTCTCAAATTGGGCGAGATGGCGGAAAGAACTACACCCTCTTTCAAAATAACAGCAGGATCAGATAACTCAGGAGAGTCCGCAAGGAAACTCCTCGAGAGGGCATCCGCCTTAACATTCTTAGTGCCAGGAAGAAAGGAAACCACAAAATTAAAACGTGTGAAAAATAAGGCCCACTTGGCCTGTCTAGGATTAAGTCGCTTGGCTCATTCCAGATAAACCAGATTCTTATGGTCCGTGAGGACCACCACCTGATGTTTGGCTCCCTCCAGCCAATGTCTCCACTCTTCAAAAGCCCACTTCATGGCCAATAACTCCCGATTACCCACGTCATAATTACGTTCAGTTGGAGAAAATTTTCGAGAGAAAAAGGCACAAGGGTTACTTTTAGAGGTCTCTGGATCTCTTTGGGACAAAACGGCACCTGCCCCAATTTCAGAGGCATCAACCTCCACCTGAAATGGCAGAGAAACATTAGGCTGCCGTAGAACAGGAGCAGAAGTGAATCTCTGCTTAAGTTCCTGAAACGCAAAGACTGCCTCAGGAGGCCAATTCACCACATCAGAACCCTTTTTGGTCAAATCAGTCAATGGTTTAACAATAACAGAGAAATTACCAATAAATTTATGATAAAAATTGGCAAAACCCAAGAATCTCTGAAGAGCCTTTAATGAAGTAGGTTGGACCCAATCACAGATGGCCTGAACCTTGACCGGGTCCATTTCAATAACAGATGGGGACAAAATGAATCCCAGAAATGAGATCCTCTGTACGCCAAAAAGACACTTTGATCCCTTCACATACAGAGCATTCTCTCTCAAAATCTGGAACACAGTCCGAACATGTTTCACATGAGAATCCCAGTCATTGGAAAAAATCAAGATATCATCCAAATAAACAATCAGAAATTTATCCACAAAATCCCTGAAAATGTCATTCATGAAGGACTGGAAGACGGAAGGAGCATTAGTGAGCCCAAAGGGCATCACTAGGTACTCAACATGCCCCTCTGGGGTATTAAACGCCGTCTTCCATTCATCCCTGTGCTTAATGCGAATAAGGTTATACGCCCCCCTGAGGTCAAGCTTGGTAAACCAAGTAGCACTTTTCACCCTGGAAAACCGGTCAGAAATCAAGGGTAACGGATATTGATATTTCACAGTGATATTGTTCAAGAGACGATAATCAATACACGGCCTTAATGAACCATCCTTTTTGGCCACAAAGAAAAAACCGGCACCCAAGGGTGAAGAGGATGGTCTGATATGACCCTTCTCCAATGACTCCTTGATATAAGACCGCATGGCGTCATGTTCAGGTACAGACAAGTTAAAAAGGCGACCTTTAGGGAATTTACTACCAGGCACTAATCCAATAGCGCAGTCATAGCTCCTATGGGGGGCAAGGATGCAGATTTACTTTCGGTAAACACATCAGAAAAATCAGTCAAAAAGTCAGGAACATCCTGAGCCTGGGGAGAGGCAGAAAAAACAGGAGTGTTGGCATTAACACATTGGCAGCCCCAACTAGTTACAGACACAGATTTCCCATCCAAAACAGGATTATGAGACTGTAACCAAGGGAAACCTAGTACAATAATGTCATGCAGATTATACAGCACCAAAAATTTGCAACTCTCCTGATGATCAGGTTCAACCCTCATTATCACCTGAGTAGAGAACTGGGGTTTATTCTCAGCCAAAGGGGTAGAAACAATCCCCAGTAGGGGAATAGACTTCCGTAGGGTATCAAGGGAAACCCACAACGTTTAGCAAAATCAAAATCCATCAGGTTAATAGCTGCTCCTGAATCAACAAAAGCCTGAGCAGAAAATGTGGACAGGGAGCAAATCAGGGTAACAGTCAACAGAAATTTAGTCTGAACACTACCCAAGACAACTGAGCGTGCAAAACGTCTTCCCCGCTTAGGGCAGACTGAAATAGCATGAGAGGCGTCACCACAGTAGAAACATAACCCATTGCGTTTTCGAAACTCATGACGCTGTGCCCCAGAAGCCACTCTATCACACTGCATGGGTTCGGAAGCTGGTTCACAAGGCAACACTATTCCACGCATACCTCTACGCTCACGCAAACGTCTGTCAATTTGAATCGCTAATGACATAGAATCATTGAGACCAGAGGGAGCAGGGAAACCCACCATAACATCTTTTACTTTCTCTGACAGACCCTTCCGAAAAAGGGCTGCCAAAGCATCATCATTCCATTTGGTCAGGACTGCCCACTTTCGGAATTTCTGACAGTATAACTCAGTGTCCTCAAGCCCCTGATTTAATGCCAACAAGGTTTTTTCAGCTTGATCAGTGACATTAGGTTCATCGTACAATAACCCCAGAGCCAGAAAAAATGCATCAACATTGCTCAAAACAGGGTCCCCAGGTTTCAGGGAAAAAGCCCAATCCTGAGGATCGCCGCGCAGGAGAGAGATGACAATTTGAACCTGCTGTGCAGCGTTCCCTGAGGACTTAGATTTTAAGGCAAAAAACAACTTACAGTTATTTTTGAAATTCAGAAATTTAGCTCGATCCCCCAAAAATAAATCTGGCATGGGGATCCTAGGTTCCACAACCGGCAACCCTGCAAGATAGGTAGCAATACTCCGAACTTCAGTGGCAAGCTGATCCACACGGCCAGACAACTGTGCAAACTCCATTGAGAAAAAAAAAAATCCTCAGCACCCAGAGAAAAAGAGGGAAAAAATGCAGCAAACATTTTTACTATTTTTCCCTTCTGTTGACTACCATATAATTTTCAGTTTGGCCGGTGATACTGTTATGATTTGGTAGCTGAGGAGAGCAGGCAAAAACGGCAATACACCAGAGAGGTTGGAATCTACTGGATTGCAGAACCCTGACTAACGACCACAACTAAAGGCAGCCGTGGAGCGTTCCTACGTTGGTCCCAGACGCCTCGTCACAGCCTGAGAGGTTAACTACACCTAAAGATAGAAAGAGGAAAGCTTTCTGCCCCGGAGCAGATCCCCAAAGAACATAGGAAGCCCCCAAACATGTAATGCCGGTTAGACAAGAGGAAATACAGACACAGACAGAAAATAGTATGAGCAAACGTTGGGGCCCAATCTTCCTAGACAGAAAAGAATAGGAAGGACACTTACTGCAATCCAAAAAAACCCTAAAAAATACCAACTCTACTAATTGCAAAAACACCTGAGATCACACGACCTCTACCACCTAAATTAGTTCTCTGGTGTAACAAAACTAAGCCGCAGCCACTGAAAAAAAACTGGAAAAGGCAAATGAACAAATAACAGTGGCTCCAGAAGAACTGAGGGAGCCCAAGCCCCCCGGGGGTGTGGGGGGGGGAGACCTGTCTAACCTCACAGAAATGCAGAGAAATATGCAAATGGTAAGCACAAAAACAAAAAACAGAAAATATCTTACCTGAGAGCAGGAGAAGAGGCAAGACTCAGCAAGCTTCCAAGTGAGCCAGGAACCACAGTTGAGACAAGAACAATTGATCACCGGCAACCATGATGGGAGGGAAACTCCCTTATATAAGACTAGTCTGTAACTCCTGATTGCCAATTCTCATTGAATGGTTCAGTACTGTTTGTAACCACCAGAGGGAGCTTCTGCTCAGAATTCATTTCTAACACATTCACAACATTGCTCCTGGTCTGCCTGGTTTTCAGCTCCTGTTCTGCCTGCTATCAGTTCTAGGAAAGCTGATGTCTTTATCCCTGGACCTGTCCTGTCTATGTGTTGGTACCAAAGTCCTTGCCTCGAATGTGGATTCCTGCTGTGTGATATTCTTGAAGTCCTTCTGGGTCTTGAACTATGTACCCAGTGACTTTCCAGTCCGAGCCTGTGGTGCTTGCACCATACCGCTTGAATTCCTTTGTAGGTCATGTCAGATGTCAGGATCCTGGCGACTGATGCCTGGAACCTGATGACCGCTGTTTGATGTCCTGCCCATGTCCCTGAAGTTCTGCTGGTGTCTCTGGTGTCCTGCCTGTGTCTTGATGTTCTCTGCCTGGAGCCGTGCCACTTCACTGCAGCCACAACCCCCAGTAAGCAATAAGACCCATAGATTAAAAGAAGCACCACCATTTCATTAAAAAAGTTATTTTCCTATTTTTCTCCTCAAAATTTGGGTGCGTCTTATAATCTAGAGCGTCTTATAATCCAAAAAATACGGTAATTATTTTATTTGCTGGTATAAATAAATTATGGAAGATAAAAAATCTGTCTCAAAATGCCGCTGTAGCATCTATCAGATTGCCGATAGATGCTACTACGCAGGCGCAGACGGTGTCATTTTGGGAAATAATTTTTTTTTTCAGAATTTATGTCAGCAAATGAAATAATTAAATGCACATTATACATGCGATCATGTGTATGTGACAGCTGACACCCCGCAGCAATGCCCACGATCGGTGCTGGCAAGCCTAATTCACTAACTGTCAGATCGCTGATCTGACACAGTGCTGTGCAAAGTGTCAGATCAGCAATCTGATATGATAGAGTGATGTCCCACCCTGGGACAATGTATAAAGTTTAAAAGAATATAATGTGTAAAAAAATATATATATATATATATATATATATATATATATATATATATATTTTTAAATCCCCAAATAAAAAAAATATATATTTTTTCCAATAAATCCATTTATTTATATAAATAAAAAAAAAATAAGTACACATATTTAGCATCGCTGCGTCCATAACGACCCGCTATATAAAACTGTCCCACTAGTTAACCCCTTTAGTGAACACCGTAAAAAAATAAAAAACGCAGCAAAAAACAATGCTTTATCATCATACCGCCGAACAAAAAGTGCAATAAAACGCCATAAAAAAGACGGATGTAAATAAAAATGGTGCCGTTGAAAACGTCAACTCGTCCTTCAAAAAAATAAGACCTCACATAACTCTGTGGGCTAAAATATGGAAAAATTATATCCCTCAAAATGTGGTGATGCAAAAACTATTTTTTTGCAATAAAAAGCTTCTTTTAGTGTGTGACAGCTGCCAAAACATAAAAACCTGCTATAAATAATAAATCAAACCCCCCTTTATCACCCCATTAGTTAGGGAAAAATAATAAAATAAAAAAATGTATTTATTTCCATTTTCCCATTAGGGTTAGGGTTAGAGTTGGGGCTAAACTTTGGGTTAGGGCTAAAGTTAGGGTTAGGGTTGGGATTAGGGTTAGGGTTGGAATTAGGGTTAGATTTGTTAGAATTAGGGTTAGGGGTGTGTTAGGGTTAGGTTTATGGTTAGGGTTAAGGTGAGGATTGGAATTAGAGTTAGGGGTGTGTTAGGGTTAGGGTTGGAGTTAGAATTGGTGGGTTTCCACGGTTTAGGCACATCAGTGGCTCTCCAAACGTGACTTGGCCTCCGATCTCAATTCCAGCCAATTTTGCATTGAAAAGTCAAACGGCGCTCCTTCCCTTCCGAGCTCTGCCATGCGCCCAAACAGTGGTTTACCTGCATATATGGGGTATCAGCGTACTCAGGACAAATTGTACAACAACTTTTGGGGTCCAATTTCTCCTGTTACCCTCAGTAAAATAAAACAAATTGGATCTGAAGTAATTTTTTTGTGAAAAAAAGTTAAATGTTCATTTTTTTTTTTAAACATTCCAAAAATTCCTATGAAGCACCTCAATTTTTAGGTTAATAAACGTCTTGATTGTGCTTTTGAGTACCTTGAGGGGTGCAGTTTTTAGAATGGTGTCACTTTTGGGCATTTTCTGTCATATAGGCCCCTCAAAGTCACTTCAAGTGTGAGGTGGTCCCTAAAAAAAATGGTTTTGCAAATTTTGTTGTAAAAATGAGAAATTGCTGGTCAACTTTAAACCCTTTATAACTTCCTAACAAAAAATAATTATGTTTCCAAAATTGTCCTAATGTAAAGCAGACATGTGGGAAATGTTATTAACTATTTTTTGTGATATGACTCTCTCATTTAAGGGCATTTTCAAAATTTTCGCCAAATTTCCGTTTTTTTTTTCACAAATAAACGCAAGTCATTTCGAAGAAATTTTACCACTATCATAAAGTACAATATGTCACGAGAAAACAATCTCACAATCACCAGGATCCGTTGAAGCGTTTCAGAGTTATGACCTCATAAAGTGACAGTGGTCAGAATTGTAAAAATTGGCCCTGTCAGTAAGGTGAAAACACGCATCGGGGTGAAGGGGCAGGTCAGTGAGGGATCAGTGACCTATCGGAAACCATTCTGGTGAATACCTAACTAGCACCACATGAAGTCCCCCACAGGCCCTCCCCGAAGCATGAGAATCTCATTAACTGAAAACTGCAAATACAGATTAAACAACAACCACAAGACGGATTTCATCAACCAAAGTATCATTTTAAAGGCGCCAACCTGACACTGTCTGTAGGATACTGAGCACAATCCTGCTGACAGGTTCCCTTTAACCCTTTCACCCCCAAGGGTGGTTTGCATGTTAATGACCGGGCCAATTTTTACAATTCTGACCACTGTCTCTTTATGAGGTTATAACTCTGGAACCCTTCAACGGATCTTTGCGATTCTGAGATTGTTTTCTCGTGACATATTGTACTTCACGTTAGTGGTAAAATTTCTTCGATATAACTTGCGTTTATTGCTGCCACCAATGTGAAGAAAACGGCACACACACGACGGCTGCTGCCGTCCGACCCAATGTGTCAGGAATAATCTGCAAGGATTTATAATTATCCCACTTCCACTTAGGAACTTGCAGCTCTCTGGCGCCTCCCTTACCCTCAGGTCAGTCAGGGAACTGCACCTAGGATAATTAGTCGCCAGACGGGCCGCTTGGATGTGTGCTGGCTATTGGGCACGCTGCAGTGAGGGAATTATAATTACTCCGGGCCGCAGCCAGGCAATACACTTATAAAACCCGCTCCGTCACTGCCAACGCCACCCCACAGTTCAACACTTTGCACCCCTTCTTTTAGCTGCCACCAGCTACGATTTTCTTAACGAACAATTTATCAAGAGGGTCCGTAGCAACCCCGAATTAGTAGCGTAGTTACTTCAGGCACGTGCTAAATCATTTATAGAGCAGGAGAACCAAACTAATAATTTTATATGTTTATTCCTAAAATGCAGGCAGTGTTTATACAGTATAAAAAGATGTAACAAGCTGAGACAATACAATTATGTACAATGCAGTTAAAAATAAAACAGGGTTAAAGAGGAAAATCACTTACATAACACTCAGATCATGGCAAGACAGGCTGGGGGAGGAGCCACACGTCATAGTTCATTTGCAGATCTGTTAGTCACGTCATCACAGCCTGAAATAATCAGGGGGCTAGCTGCAAGACTTATACATGTGGGCTGGTGACCTCACAAAAGGGGATGGTTTTCTGGCCACCTCCCAGGGCTAGAAGTTACAGTTTTAAGCTCTGGAAACCTACAAAGACCATAACTCGGCGGGGGACTCTAGCAGAATAATGGCAGACCTATCAGTGATCTTATTCTGAAATGACTGTTCAAATGAGCCCAAACTCGGGTGAGATAGTCCATGGTGCACCAGAGAATTCCATTTCTCGGGTTCTGTTGGAGTTACAGGTTCACCAGTACCACGGGAACGACGCCTGATGGACGCATGATTCAAAACAGTAGCTTTCGTGTCTCTGACATAAGCTCACGGCAAATTATAGACAGATAATTAGATTACCACTATTATAGTATGCGAGAAGAGAAAGCTGTCTTGGAGACAAAGAACATTCCTGAGGTGGGGGCGAAAGGAAGGAGCAAGCTGCAGTTTGAGCTAGAGGGATAGAAAGACCCCTGCAACCGCAGGGCCGGGGAGGGGACTAACAGTGTCCCAGACTGCAACATGGAATGCCCCTGAAAAGTTATGAATGATATCTTCACTTATCATTACACCTCCCTCCTTTAGAGTGCGCTAAGGAGGCATGACCTGTCGGTAATCCGCCATGCGCACCTCAGCGGGTTCGCCACGCCGGGACAACCCATCGGCATTCCCATGTTCGCTACCTTTCTTGTGTTGTACGGCAAAGTCATACTGCTGTAGGGCAAGGTTCCAGCATAGCAACCTACCGTTGGTTCTGGACACTGTGTGCAGCCAGCTCAGAGGGTTGTGGTCGGTGACCACCTTGAAGGTGCGCCCGTACAGGTAGGGCTGCAAACGTTGCAGTGCCCAGACCTTGGCCAGGCACTCCTTCTCGATGGTGGAGCATGCCACTTCCCTCGGCAGAAGTTTCCGGCTCAGGTACAACACGGGGTGCTCCTGGTTCCCCGAATCGACCTGGCTGAGTACAGCACAGAGGCCACATTCGCTGGCGTCGGTCTGTACCAGGAATGGCCGACTGCTGTCGACGGCTTTCAACACTGGAGAGATGCACAGGGCTGTTTTCAAAGCTCGGAATGCCGCCTCACAGCCATCTGTCCAGTTGACTGTTTGGGGTAGACCGACCTTGGTGAGGTCCGTCAAGGGTTTTGCAATGGCGCTATAGTTCTGTACGAACCGCATATAGTACCCTGCAGTGCCCAGGAAGGACATCACCTGCTTTTTGGTCCTGGGGTAGGCCAGGACACAATCACGTCCACTTTCTCTGGCTCCGGACTCATGGAACCCCCGCCTACCCGGTGCCCCAGGTAGTGGACCTCCCTCATGCCCATCTGGCATTTTCCCGGCTTGATGGTCAGACCTGCCTGGTGAATACGCTTGAGCACCTCGTGGAGATGCTGAAGGTGTTCCTCCCAGGTGGAACTAAAGACGGCAGTGTCGTCCAGGTACGCCACAGCGTACTCCTCCAGTCCATGAAGCAGGTTATTGACCATCCGCTGAAAAGTGGCAGGGGCATTCTTCATGCCGAAAGGCATGACCGTGGACTCGTACAGTCCAAAAGGGGTGATAAAGGCGGATTTCTCCTGCGTTAGGGTCGTGACCGACCCGTTTTAGGTTTTAAATGCATACAAATTCTACATACATTTGTTTATTGCATCAAGACTTTTTGACTTTTTCAGGAATTTATTTTTAAACAAAATACAATAAATAAAACTATTTTACTAAATTGTAAAAATGCTCTTATTAAAATTATAACGTTTGTGTTGTTGGGGTCAATTTCGACCCAGTTCTAATATAAGAGTAAAAAACAATAATAAGTCCCAAAACAGAACTCATAAACACAATATAAACCAACAGCCCACAGCCAGCTCTACCTCCAACAACTTGAGTTAGGGACATGTCCAGGCATGTATGGCCAAATCAGCTTAGAGTTGGTACTTTGCAGAGTATACATCTCCAGTTTACACATGCAACAATGAGGAGAAGATTTGATGTAAGCCAAATTCTGGATTATATCTTAGATGATAATGAATCAGAGGACACACAGCAGCAAACTGATACAGATGAACAGGTTTCTGAGGAGGAGGAAGATGATGTGGAGTATCAACCGGAAGACACAGACAGTTCTGATCAGTCTGATGAGGAGGTGACTGGTGCTGAAGCTGCTCCCTCTGAAAGATTCAAATCCAAAAGTGGCAAGATCAGTTGGAGCTTAGTACCTCCAGATGTACATGGCAGGGCAGATGCTGCAAATGTCATAAAAATGACCCCTGGGATCACAAGGTTAGCTGTGACAAGAGTAAGTGACATCAAGTCATCTTTTGATCTGTTTATGCCATTGTCAATAAAAAAAAGTCATAATTGCTATGACAAAACTTGAAGGAAAAAAAGTCCACCGCAACATGTGGAATGACCTTCATGATGATGTCCTGGATGCCTACATTGGTGTTCTTCTCCTTGCTGCAGTGTACAAATCCTGCAATGAGGCCACTGATAGTCTTTGGGACGCATCGACAGGCAGGAATATTTTCCGGGCAATAATGTCACTTCAAAATTTTCAAATGATATCAAGAGTCCTCAGATTTGACAACAGAGACACCAGAACAAAATTTGACAAACTTGCTCCCATTAGGGATGTTTGGGAGAAATGGGTGCAGCTCCTTCCACTGATGTTCAACCCAGGGCCAGAGGTGACAGTAGACGAACGTTTTCTCCCTTTCCGCGGAAAATGCCCCTTCCGGCAATACATGCCAAGTAAGCCAGGCAAATACGGCATAACAATTTGGGCAGCCTGTGATGCAAAAACTAGCTATGCATGGAATCTACAGATTTACACAAGCAAGTCTGCAAGCAGCATCCCTGAAAAAAAACAAGGAAAACGTGTAGTCCTCGATATGACTACTGGACTGCAGGGTCACAACATTACTTGTGACAATTTTTTTTACCAGCTATGACCTTGGACAAGAACTTCTCAGGAGGAAAATCACCATGGTGGGCACAGTGAAAAAAAACAAACCTGAGCTGCCCGCTGAATTGTTGCAGATGAAGGACAGGGCTCCACTTGTTAAGGGCCTGCGGAACGCACCTAATAGATATTAAGGAGAGGTGCGTTCGCAGCCCGGGGTCCACCGTGCAGGCAGAGCCTGCTGCTAATAAGATGGCGTGAGTAGCGAAATCTGTTATCCCGCAGAGTCGCTAAAATAAACGCTGTGGCAGTTAGTGCGAACTCTGTTAATCCACAGAGCCGCTAGCCGTAATGCCACAGCGCTATATGGCGATAAGTGCGAACTCACTTAGCTTCAGTGAGCCGCAAAGTAAAACACTAGGGCGCTGACTAGCGTTTTAAAGCGAACCCTGTTGCGTCACAAAGTCGCTGAGTAACCCTACTGGGTCCAGGTACACGGTTAACTGCTGTGCGGATAGCAGTCTGTGATCATGAAGTCAGAACACAAGCAATAATCTCCTCACCGGAGTAGCCGGTATTCTAATGGCGTTTTCAGCCGAGCCCTGAACACGTGCATACAATCTCCTCACCGGAGGTGCCGGTATTCTAGGGGCTTATTTCAGCCAGACCTAACCACATGCATACATGACCACACTGGCGCAAGCACGTAATGGATTTGATATAAGCGCATGGCGGCCCAGCCATGCCACCCTGTTATAGTAGCAACTGCAGGACCTACCAGAAAAGGACCAATGTAAAACCATTCCAGAACACATGTAGTTTCAGGACCTTTCTGGCGGACCAATGGGAGTCGCTGTAACCGAGCATGTGACCCCTGATCTCCAATGGGAGATCTTGCCCTGGGCATGCTCAGATGGAGAAAGCAGGGACTTAGTTCCCGAACTGCCTGCTCCAGCACTATAATAGAGGAACCAAGAAAGACCGCAACAAGCCTCTGCACAGTGTTAAACTGGGCGAGACGCTGGGACCGACGTCTGGTTCGAGACTCCACTTGTGCAGCAGCGGGAACTCGAACCCTAACACCACTTTCCTCAAAGTTTGTTTTTACAGACACCACCACTGCTGTTTCATACTGCCCCAAAAAAACGACGGAATGTGGTACTGATGTCCACACTTCACAAAGATGCAGCTGTGTCATCAGGAAGTGACAAAAAGCCCAGAATCATCCTGGACTATAACAAAAACAAAGGAGGAGTGGACAACCTGGACAAGCTGACTTCCACCTACACTTGCCAGCGAATGACTAGGAGATGGCCAATGGTTGTATTTTACAACATCCTTGATGTGTTAGCATGCAATTCATTTGTGTTGTGTACCCACATTCACCAAGGATGGAATTCAAAGAAAAAACACAAGCGGAGGATGTTTCTTGAGGAACTAGGAAGATCTCTTGTCAAGGCGCACATTGACCAAAGGGAACGGGTGCCCCGAGACCCAGCCGTTGCAGCCTTGGTCCGACAACTCCAGAGCTCAACAAGTGCTTTGTCCACACCCACAGCAACACAAAGAGCATCATCACCAGCATCCTCCTCAACCAGGCCTGCCTCAACATCAACCACAACAGCCACAACCCCAGTGAGACCACCTGATTCTAAAAGAAAGAGGTGTCAGGTCTGCCCTAGCAATAAGGACAGAAAGACAAACACATTGTGCTTCGGCTGCAAAAAATACCTCTGCAAAGAACACACAAAAAGTGTCACTTTTTGCCACACATGCATCTAAATACTAATGCATCTAAAAACTAGTACTTGATTTCTGTTGATTTGCTTGATTGATTGTTGTTTGTTTGACCTAGAAAAGCTACTTTTTATTATTATTGCTATTAATGTTAATATAATTTTCATCTTTTATTTGTATTAAAGTTCTATAAAAAAAAATCTTTTTTTGCCTTTTTCATAAAGTAGTTAGATGTGGGTCAAAATTGACCCGTAACACCATAGATGTTACTAGAGTTAATAATATAAAATATATATATGTATACTTTTTATACATTTAACCCCTTCACCCCCAAGGGTGGTTTGCACGTTAATGACCGGGACAATTTTTACAATTCTGACCACTGTCTCTTTATGAGGTTATAACTCCGGAACGCTTCAACGGATCTTTGCGATTCTGAGATTGTTTTCTCGTGACATATTGTACTTCACGTTAGTGGTAAAATTTCTTCGATATAACTTGCGTTTATTGCTGCCACCAATGTGAAGAAAACGGCACACACACGACGGCTGCTGCCGTCCGACCCAATGTGTCAGGAATAATCTGCAAGGATTTATAATTATCCCACTTCCACTTAGGAACTTGCAGCTCTCTGGCGCCTCCCTTACCCTCAGGTCAGTCAGGGAACTGCACCTAGGATAATTAGTCGCCAGACGGGCCGCTTGGTATTCACCAGAATGGTTTCCGATAGGTCACTGATCCCTCACTGACCTGCCCCTTCACCCCGATGCGTGTTTTCACCTTACTGACAGGGCCAATTTTTACAATTCTGACCACTGTCACTTTATGAGGTCATAACTCTGAAACGCTTCAACGGATCTTCGCGATTCTGAGATTGTTTTCTCGTGACATATTGTACTTCATGTTAGTGGTAACATTTCTTCCATATAACTTGCGTTTATTTTTGAAAAATACGCAAATATGGCGAAAATTTTAAAAATTTAGCAATTTTCAAACTTTGAATTTTTATTCCCTTAAAACAGAGAAATATGTAACACAAAATAGTTAAGAAATAACATTTCCCACATGTCTACTTTACATAAGCACAATTTTGGAATCAAAATTTTTTTTTGTTAGGAAGTTATAAGGGTTAAAAGTTGACCAGCGATTTCTCATTTTTACAACAAAATTTACAAAGCCATTTTTTTTAGGGACCACCTCACATTTGAAGTCACTTTGAGGGGTCTACATGACAGAAAATACCCAAAAGTGACACCATTCTAAAAACTGCACCCCTCAAGGTACTCAAAACCACATTCAAGAAGTTTATTAACCCTTCAGGTGCTTCACAGGAACTAAAGCAACGTGGAAGGAAAAAATGAATATTTAACTTTTTAGCCACAAAAATGATCTTTTACAAACTTTTTTTTTATTTTCACAAGGGTAAAAGGAGAAAATGGACAGATAAGGTTGTTATGCAATTTCTCCTGAGTACGCCAATACCCCATATGTGGGGGAAAACCACTGTTTGGGCACACGGCAGAGCTCTTAAGGGAAGGAGCGCCGTTTGACTTTTTCAAACTAAAATTGGCTGGAGTTGAGATTGGACGCCATGTCGCGCTTGGAGAACCTCTGATGCGCCTAAACAGTGGAAACCCCCCACAAGTGACACTATTTTGGAAACTAGACCCCCTAAGGTACTTATCTAGATCTGTTGTGAGCACTTTGAACCCCCAAGTGTTTCACAAAAGTTTATAATGCCTGGGTGTGAAAAAAAAAAAAAAATTCCATAAAAATGATTTTTTAGTCCTAAATTTTTGAATTTTCCCAAGGAAATTGGACCCCAAAAGTTGTTGTCCAATTTGTCCTGAGTACGCTGATACCCCATATGTGGGGTGGAAAACTGTTTGGGCGCACGGCAGGGCTTGGAAAGGAAGTAATAACGTTTTGGAATGCAGACGTTGATGGGGGTCATGTTCCGTTTGCAGTGCCCCAGATGAGCCTAAACAGTGGAAATCCCCCACAAGTGACCCCATTTTGGAAACTAGACCCCCTAAGGAACTTATCTAGATCTTTGGTGAGCACTTTGAACCCCCAAGTGCTTCACACAAGTTTATAATGCCCGGGCATGAAAATAAAAAATCCTATTTTTTTTCCCACAAAAATTATCTTTTAGTCACTAATTTTTTATTTTCCCAAGGGTATCAGGAGAAATTGGACCACATAAGTTGTTGTCCAATTTGTCCTGAGTACGCTGATGCCCCATATGTGGGGGGGAACCACTGTTTGGGCGCACGGCAGAGCTCGGAAGGGAAGGAGCACCATTTGACTTTTTCCAACCAAAATTGGCTGGAATTGAGATTGGATGCCATGTTGCATTTGGAGAGCCCCTGATGTGCCTAAACAGTGGAAACCCCCCACAAATGACCCCATTTGGGAAACTAGACCCCCTAAGGAACTTATCTAGATCTTTGGTGAGCAATTTGAACCCTCAAGTGCTTCACACAAGTTTATAACGTCGAGCCGTAAAATTTAAAAATCATATTTTTTCCACAAAAATGATCTTTTCACCCGAATTTTTATTTTTCCAAGGGTAACAAGACTCCAAAAGTTATTGTGCAATTTGTCCTGAGTACACTGATACCCCATATGTGGGGGTATACCACTGTTTGGGTGCATGGCAGAGTTTGGAAGGGAAGGAGCGCCGTCTGACTTTTTCAACGCAGAATTGGCTGGACGCCATGTCGTGTTTGGAGAGCTCCTGATCTGCCTAAACAGTGGAAACCCCCCACAAATGACACCATTTTGGAAACTAGACCCCTCAAGGAACTTATCTAGATGTGTGGTGAGAACTTTGAACCCCCAGGTGTTTCACTAAAGTTTATAACGTACAGCCTTAAAATAAAAAATCCTTTTTTTTTTTTTTACAAAAATGATTTTTTCGCCCCCAATATTTTATTTTCACAAGGGTAACAGAAGAAATTGGAACCCAAAAGTTGTTGTCCAATTTGTCCTGAGTACGCTGATACCCAATATGTAGGAGAAAACTACTGTATGGGTGCACGTCAGGGCTCGGAAGGGAAGTAGTGACGTTTTGGATTGCAGACTTTGATGGAATGGTCTGGGGGCGTCATGTCGCATTTGGAGAGCCCCTGATACGCCTAAACAGTGGAAACCCCCCACAAGTGACCCCATTTTGGAAAATAGACCCCACAAGGAACTTACCTAGATGTGTGGTGAGCACTTTGAACCCCGAAGTGCTTCACAGAAGTTTATAACGCACAGCCGTAAAAATAAAAAAATCCTTTTTTTTTTTACAAAAATGATTTTTTCGCCCCCAATATTTTATTTTCCCAAGGGTAACAGAAGAAATAGGACAAATTTCACAATAACTCTTGGGGTCCAGAGTACGCTGATACCCCATATGTGGGGATAAACTACTGTTTGGACGCATGGCAGAGCTCAGAAGTGAAGGAACACCGTTTGACTTTTTCAACGCAGAATTGGCTGGAATGGAGATCAGACGCCATGTCACATTTGGAGAGCCCCTGATGTGCCTAAACAGCGGAAACCTCCCAATTCTAACTCCAACCCTAACCCCAACACACCCCTAACCCTAGTCCCAACCCTAATCCCAACCCTAACCCTAATCCTAACTCTAACCCTAATCCTAACGTTAGCGCCAACCCTAACCCTAACTTTAGCCGAAACCCTAACCCTAACCCTAATGGGAAAATGGAAATAAATACATTTTTTTATTTTTATTATTTTTCCCTAACTAAGGGGGTGATAAAGGGGGGTTTGATTTACTATTTATAGCGGTTTTTATGATTGGCAGCTGTCACGCTAAAAGACGCTTTTTATTGCAAAAAGTAGTTTTTTGCATCGCCACATTTTGAGAGCTATAATTTTTGCATATTTTGGCCCACAATGTCATGTGAGGTCTTAATTTTTGCAGGACGAGGTGACGCTTTTATTGGTACCATTTTTGAGCACGTGACATTTTTTGATCGCTTTTTATTTCGATTTTTGGGAGGTTAGAATGAACAAAAATCAGCAATTCATGAATTTCTTTTGGGTGAGGCGTTTTTATTGTTCCGCGTGTGGTAAAATTGATAAAGCAGTTTTATTCTTCGGGTCAGTACGATTATGGCGATACCTCATTTATATAATTTTTTTATGTTTTGGCGCTTTTATAGAATAAAAACAATTTTATATAAAAAATAATTATTTTTGCATCGCTTTATTCTGCGAGCTATAACTTTTTATTTTTTTGCTGATGATGCTGTGTGACGGCTCGTTTTTTTGCGGGACAAGATGACGTTTTCAGCGGTACCATGTTTATTTATATCCGTCTTTTTGATCGCGTGTTATTCCACTTTTTGTTCAGCGGTATGATGATAAAGCACTGATTTTTTGCTTCGTTTTTATTTTTTATTTTTTAAGGGGTTCACAAAAGGGGTTAACTAGTGGGACAGTTTTATAGGGGGGGTCGTTACGGACGCGGCGATACCATATATGTGTACTTTTATTGTTTTATTTTTTTTATTTACAATAAGTAATGAATTTATTGGGGAATATTTTTTTTTTTTTTTTATTTATTTTGGATTTTTTTTTTACACATGTTTATTTTTACTTTTTTTACTTTTTTACTTTGTCCCAGGGTGGGACATCACTGTATTTCATCAGATCGCTGGTGTGACAGTGTGCACAGCACTCTGTCACACCAGCGATGTGACAGGCAGTGCAGGACGCTTCCTCATGCCTGCTCTCGGCAGGCACTGAGGAAGCCGCCTCCCTCCAGGACCCCAGCGCCATCTTGGATCCGGGTCCTGGGAGGGAGGAAGCCCTCAGAGCAGCGCGATCACATCGCGCTGCTCTGAGGGTCTCAGGGGGGCGCGCAGGGAGCCCCCACCCTGCGCGATCCTCCCCTGTGCCCCCAGTATACCGCGATCATGTTTGATCGCGGTGTGCTAGGGGTTAATGTGCCGGGAGCGGTCCGTGACCGCTCCTGACACACAGTCACGGGTGTCAGCTGTGATAATCAGCTAATCGCCTATGACGTACTATCCCGTCCATGGTCAGAATGGCACGGGTTTTATGGACGGGATAGTACGTCTAATGTCAGGGAGGGGTTAAGAAATGTAATAGTCAGGTAATATAACAAACTTTTTTAAGTTTATATTATTCTCTTGAGGTTCATTTGACAATATTTTTTTATTGAAAATGAAGGGTATGCTCTCAAATGAAAGGCCCAGGGGGCCACAACAAAAATACTAAAATCAATCCTTCCATGGATGAGAAACCCTAACAAGGTAACTAAGAGGTAAGAAACAAATTGGATCATAAATAACTGTTTTTAGGGTATCCTAGGAGTGATTTAAGACACGGGTCAAAACCGACCCGTTAACATAAGAAAGAGTAACAGAAAGCTAACACAAGAGGAAGGTTAAAACAGAGAAATATCTCACACAAAATAGTTAATAAATAACATTTCCCACATGTCTACTTTACATCAGCACAATTTTGGAACCAAAACTTTTTTTTGTTAGGAAATTATAAGGGTTAAAAGTTGACCAGCGATTTCTCATTTTTACCACAAAATTTTCAAAGCCATTTTTTTTAGGGACCACCTCACATTTGAAGTCACTTTGAGGGGTCTATATGGCAGAAAATACCCAAAAGTGACACCATTCTAAAAACTGCACCCCTCAAGGTACTCAAAACCACATTCAAGAAGTTTATTAACCCTTCAGGTGCTTCACAGGAGCTGAAGCAACGTGGAAGGAAAAAATGAACATTTAACTTTAGTCACAAAAAATTATCTTTTACAAACTTTTTTCATTTTCACAAGGGTAAAAGGAGAAAATGGACAGATAAAGTTGTTGTGCAATTTCTCTTGAGTACACCAATACCCCATATGTGAGGGAAAACGACTGTTTGGGCACACAGCAGAGTTCGTAAGGGAAGGAGCGCCGTTTGACTTTTTCAAACCAAAATTGGCTGGAATTGAGATTGCATGCCATGTCGCGTTTGGAGAGCCTCTGATGCTCCTAAACAGTGGAAACCCCCCACACCATTTTGGAAACTAGACCCCCTATGGAACTTATCTAGATCTGTTGTAAGCACTTTGAACCCCCAAGTGTTTCACAAAAGTTTATAATGCCTGGGTGAGAAAAAAAAAAACAATTTTACACAAAAATTATTTTTTAGTCCCAAATTTTTTATTTTTCCCAAGGAAATTGGACCCCAAAAGTTGTTGTCCAATTTGTCCTGAGTACGCTGATTCCCCATATGTGGGGGGGGAGAAACTGCACGGCAGGGCTTGGAAAGGAAGTAATAACGTTTTGGAATGCAGACTTTGATGGGGGTCATGTTCCGTTTGCAGTGCCCCAGATGTGCCTAAACAGTGGAAACCCCCCCCACAAGTGACCCCATTTTGGAAACTAGACCCCCTAAGGAACTTGTCTAGATCTGTGGTGAGCACTTTGAACCCCCAAGTGCTTCACACAATTTTATAATGCCCGGGCATGAAAATAAAAAATCCTATTTTTTTCCCACAAAAATTATCTTTTAGTCACCAATTTTTTATTTTCCCAAGGGTAACAGGAGAAATTGGACCACGTAAGTTGTTTTCCAATTTGTCCTACGTACGCTCATACCCCATATGTGGGGGGGAACCACTGTTTGGGCGCACGGCAGAGCTCGGAATGGAAGGAGCATCATTTGACTTTTTCCAACCAAAATTGGCTGGAATTGAGATTGGACGCCATGTTGCATTTGGAGAGCCCCTGATGTGCCTGAACAGTGGAAACCCCCCACAAGTGACCTCATTTTGGAAACTAGACCCCCTAAGGAACTTATCTAGATATGTGGTGAGCAATTTGAACCCCCAAGTGCTTCACACAACTTTATAACGTAGAGCCGTAAAAAAAAAAAAATCATATTTTTTCCACAAAAATGATCTTTTCACCCCAATTTTTATTTTCCCAAGGGTAACAAGACCCCAAAAGTGATTGTGCAATTTGTCCTGAGTACGCTGATACCCCATATGTGGGGGTAAACCACTTTGGGTGCATGGCAGAGCTCGGAAGGGAAGGAGCGCCGTTTTACTTTTTCAACGCAGAATTGGCTGGACGCCATGTCGTGTTTGGAGAGCTCCTGATGTGCCTAAACAGTGGAAACCCCCCACAAATGATACCATTTTGGAAACTAGACCCCTCAAGGAACTTACCTAGATGTGTGGTGAGAACTTTGAACCCCCAGGTGTTTCACTAAAGTTTATAACGCCCGAGCATGAAAATAAAATCATTTTTTCCACAAACATGATTTTTTAGTCCCAAAAGTTGTTGTCCAATTTGTCCCGAGTATGCTGATACCCCATAAATGGGAGAAGACTACTGTATGGGCACACGTCAGGGCTCGGAAGGGAAGTAGTGACGTTTTGGATTGCAGACTTTGATGGAATGGTCTGCGGGCGTCATGTCGTGTTTGGAGAACCCCTGATGTGCCTAAACAGTGGAAACCCCCCACAAGTGACCCCATTTTGGAAAATAGACCCCCAAGGAACTTATCTAGATGTGTAGGGAGCACTTTGAACCCCGAAGTGCTTCACAGAAGTTTATAACGTACAGCTGTAAAAATAAAAATTTTTTTTTTTTTTTTTTTACAAAAATGATTTTTTCGCCCCCAATATTTTATTTTCACAAGGGCAACAGGAGAAATTGGACTGCAAAAGTTGTTGTCCAATTTGTCCTGAGTATGCTGATACCCAATATGTGAGAGAAAACTACTGTATGGGCACACGTCGAGGTTCGGAAGGGAAGTAGTGACGTTTTGGATTGCAGACTTTGATGGAATGGTCCGCGGGCGTCATGTCGCGTTTGGAGAGCCCCTGATGTGCCTAAACAGTGGAAACCCCCACCAGTGACCCCATTTTGGAAAATAGACCCCACAAGGAACTTATCTAGATGTGTGGTGAGCGCTATGAAACCCCATGTGCTTCACAGAAATTTATAACGTACAGCCGTAAAAACAAAAAATCATTTGTTTTTGTTTTTTTACAAAAATGATATTTTAGCCCCCAATTTTTTATTTTCCCAAGGGTAACAGAAGAAATTGGACCCCATATGTGGGGGTAAACTACTGTTTGGGCGCATGGCAGAGCTCAGAAGTGAAGGAGCACCGTTTGACTTTTTCAACGCAGAATTGGCTGGAATTGATTTACACGCCACGTCACATTTGGAGAGCCCCTGATGTGCCTAAACAGTGGAAACCCCCCAATTCTAACTCAAACCCTAACCCCAACATACCCCTAACCCTAGTCCTAACCATAACCCTAACCACAAACCTAACCCTAACACACCCCTAATCCCAACCCTAATCCTAACCTTAGGCGCAACCCAACCCTAACTTTATCCGCAACCCTAACGGGAAAATGGAAATAAATACATGTTTTTAATTTTATTATTTTTCCCTAACTAAGGGTGTGATAAAGGGGGGTTTGATTTACTATTTATAGCGGGTTTTTACGATTGGCAGCTGTCACGCTAAAAGACGCTTTTTGTTGCAAAAAATAGTTTTTGCATCACCACATTTTGAGAGCTATAATTTTTGCATATTTTGGCCCACAGAGTCATGTGAGGTCTTATTTTTTGCGGTACGAGTTGACGTTTTTATAGGTACCATTTTTAAGCACGTGACATTTTTTGATCGCTTTTTATTCCGATTTTTGGGAGGTTAGAATGAACAAAAATCAGCAATTCATGAATTTCTTTTGGGGGGGCGTTTATTCTGCATGTGGTAAAATTGATAAAGTAGTTTTATTCTTCGGGTTAGTACGATTACAGCGATACCTCATTTATATCATATTTTATGTTTTGGCGCTTTTATACAATAAAAACAATTTTATATAAAAATAATTATTATTTTTGCATCGCTTTATTCTGCGAGCTCGTTTTTTTGTGGGGCAAGATGACGTTTTCAGCGGTACCATGTTTATTTATATCGGTCTTTTTGATCGCGTGTTATTCCACTTTTTGTTCGGCGGTATGATGATAAAGCATTGATTTTTTGCTTTGTTTTTTTTTTTAAGGGGTTCACTAAAGGGGTTAACTAGTGGGAGAGTTCTATAGGGCGGGTCGTTACGGACGCGGCGATACCAAATATGTGTACTTTTATTGGTTTGGTTTTTTTTTATTTACAGGAAGAAATGAATTTATTGGGGAATATTTTTTCCTTTATTTTGGAATTTTTTTTTTACTCTTGTTATTTTTATTTTTTTTTAACTTTTTTACTTTGTCCCAGGGTGGGACATTACAGTATAGGGTCAGATCACTGGTCTCACAGTGTGCACAGCACTGTGTGAGACCAGCGATCTCACAGGCAGTGCTGCAGGCTTCCTCAGCTCCTGCTGTCAGCAGGCACTGAGGAAGTCGCCTCCCTGCAGGACCCGGCGGCCATCTTGGATCCGGGGTCCTGCAGGGAAGAGGTCCGGCGCGATGCTCCCCTGTGCCCACGGTACACCGCGATCATGTTTGATCACGGTGTACCAGGGGTTAATGTGCCGGGAGCGGTCCGTGACCGCTCCTGGCACATAGTGCCGGGTGTCAGCTGTGATAATCAGCTGACACCCGGCCGCGATCGCGATTGCTTCGACGTACTATCCCGTCCATGGTCAGATTGTCCCGGGTTTCATGGACGGGATAGTACGAAGCATGGCAGAAAGGGGTTAAGTCTGATAGCTTTTCATTTAAATTATTCCTAAGAATACAGTGACTGGTCTATTCTTCAAGTGCTTCTGCCACTATCTTTATATATATAAAAGTAAAAAAAAAAAAAAAACTATGAAACATCAAAAAAAGACAGCAAAGAAGACCCTTCAGGAAAAACACTGCTGGTGTTTTCCTTATGATTCTTCCTATAACAAAAGCAATGTGGTTACGCCGGCATCTAGAAAACATTGTGTGCATATGGCCTTAAAGTGGTTTGCAGGGCTTGCGCTAAATTTTGTCAGTTACTCTATGTGACTGGTGATTAGTGATTCCTGATAGTGTGCAGATCACAGTTCTGTTGAGAGAAATGGATGCAAATCTCAACATATAACCACCATTATGAAAATAGCTTACAGTCAAACGGCTGCCTGCTCATTCTGGCAAGTGAGAGAAATCCTGACTGTGCGTAATGGTGTACCGATCTGCAGAAACTTGGCACACGCATATAATTGTAGCATAGGCACAGGATATGATATACATTTTTGATGTACATGTCCCAGTGGTGTGCCAATGGAAATTTCTTGCTGCTAACTTCAGAAGTTAATGATCTTCATACTTAATAGAATTTGTAAGATGTGTGCTGCTTTATTTGAAAACTAAAAATGGATTCTTCAAAACACCTTGGACTTTAGGACTCACCATCCTATAAAACATACTTAAGATTCAGACATCAGAAAATGGGAACAAAGATGTTCCTACTAAGGAAAACTTCCCTGGTGTGTAATAAACGCACACACCCCTCTGCTGCAGGCATCCTAAACAAATTGTAATAAATAGTTTAATGCCAGGTATAAAAGTCTTCTTCTCCTTCATTGTTTCCAGTTTCCTTGAGGCATATGACAAACACTTGCCTTTTATATTCTGGAAGGTACTTTAGCTCCAGTGTTCATTGATGTGCTGATTCAGGTTCTGTAGCCTGGTCAGGACTGTACCTTTCAGCTTTAATGTTGTCCAGGATCAGCTTCCTCTCCTGCACTGCATGGATCACATACAGTTGTGCTCAAAAATGTTCATACCCCGGCAGAATTTTTGCTTTCTTGGCCTTTTTTCAGAGAATATGAATAATAACACCAAAACTTTTTCTCCACTCATGGTTAGTGTTTGGGTGAAGCCATTTTATTTTGAAACTACTGTTTTCTCTTTTTTAATGACAACCCAAAACATTCAAATGATCCTGATCAAAAGTTCACATACCCCATTTTTTAATATCGTGTATTGCCCCCTCTGTCATCAATGACAGCTTGATGTTTTTTGTGGTAGTTGTGTATGAGGTTCTTTATTTTCTCAGATGGTAAAGCTGCCTACTCTTGGCAAAAAGCCTCCAGTTCCTATAAATTCCTGGGCTGTCTAACATGAACTGCATACTTGAGATCTCCCCAGAGTGGCTCAATGATATTGAGGTCAGTAGACTGAGATGGCCACTCCAAAACCTTTACTTTGTTTTGCTGTAGCCAATGACAGGTCGACTTGTCCTTGTGTTTTGGATCGTTGTCATGTTGGAACTTCCAAGTTCGTCCCATGCACAGCTTCCGGGCTGATGATTGCAAATTTGCCTCCAGTATTTGCTTATAACGTGCTGCATTCATCTTTACTTCAACTTTGACCAAGTTTCCTGTGCCTTTGCAGCTCACACATCCCAAAACATCAGTGATCTACCTCCGTGCTTTACAGTAGGAATGGTGTTCCTTTCATCATAGGCCTTGTTCTCCTCTCTCCAAATGTAACGTTTATGGTTGTGGCCAAAAAGTTACATTTTGGTGTCATAACTCCAAATTACCTTGTTCCAGAAGATTTTAGGCTGGTCTCTGTGCTGTTTTGCGTATTGTAGGCGAGATACTTTGTGGGATTTGCGCAGTAATGGCTTTCTTCTGGCGACTCGACCATGCAGCCCATTTTTCTTCAAGTTCCTCCTTATTGTGCATTTTGAAACAGACACACCGCTAGTTTTCGGAGAGTCCATTATTTCAGGTGATGTAATTTGTGGGGTTTTCTTTGCATCGTGAACAATTTGCTTGGCAGTTGTAGACAAAATTTTGGTTGGTCTACCTGACCGTGGTTTTGTTTTTACAGAGCCTCTTATTTTCCATTTGTTAATCACAGTTTGAACACTGCTGACTGGCATTATCAATTCCTTGGATATGTTTTTGTATCCCTTTCCTGTTTTATACAGTTCAACTACCTTTTCCCTATCCGTTGACAATACTTTTGCTTTCCCCATGACTCACAATCAAGAAACATCAGTGGCTGGATGAAAGATGCAACATTCTGGATCCAAGAAACTCACTCAGCTTTTATGCATACACACAGATTACAAGCAAACAGGTCACAGGTGAGGATGTTATCTTTAGTAGCCATTCAAACTCATTTGTGTCAACTTCTGTTCATGTTATCAGGCCAAAATCACCAGGGTATGTGAACTTTTGATCAGGGTCATTTGGATGTTTTGGGTTGTCATTATGATTTAACAAGAGAAAACACAGTAGTTTGACAATAAATGGCTTCACCCAACCACTAACCATGAGTGGAGAAAAAATTTTGGTGTTATCGTTCATATTCTCTGGAAAAAAGCCAAGAAAGCAAAAATTCTGCCGGAGTATGTAAACTTTTGAGCACAACTGTAGACGAGTATGCTCCAGGAGGAGGGGGCTGTGCCGTTGTACAGTCATGGCCAAAAGTTTTGAGAATGACACAAATATTAATTTTTACAAAGTCTACTGCTTCACTTTTTCTAATGGCAATTTGCATATACTCCAGAATGTTATAAAGAGTGATCAGCTTAACAGCAATTACTTGCAAAGTCAATATTTGGCTAGAAAATGAACTTTATCCCCCAAAACACATTTCAACATCATTGCAGTCCTGCCTTAAAAGGACCAGCTAACCTCTTTTCAGTGATTGCTCCATTAACACAGGTGTGTGTGTTGATGAAGACATGGCTGGAGATCAATCTGTCATGATTAAGTAAGAATGACACCACTGGACACTTTAAAAGGAGGCTGGTGCTTGGCATCATTGTTTCTCTTCTGTTAACCATGTTTATCTCTAAATAAACACGTGCAGTCATCATTGCAATGCACAAAAATGGCCTAACAGGGAAGAGTATCGCAGCTAGAAAGATTGCACCTCAGTCAACAATCTATCGCATCATCAAGAACTTCAAGGAGAGAGGTTCCATTGTTGCCAAAAAGGCTCCAGGGCGCCCAAGAAAGACCAGCAAGCGCCAGGACCGTCTCTTAAAAGTGTTTCAGCTGCGGGATTGGGCTACCAGCAGTGCAGAGCTTGCTCAGGAATGGCAGCAGGCAGATGTGAGTGCATCTGCACGCACTGTGAGGCGGAGACTCTTGGAGCAAGGCCTGGTCTCAAGGAGGGCAGCAAAGAAGCCACTTCTCTCCAGAAAAAACATCATGGACAGACTGATATTCTGCAAAAGGTACAGGCAATGGACTGCTGAGGACTGGGGTAAAGTTATATTCTCTGATAAATCCCCTTTTCGATTGTTTGGGACATCAGGAAAACGCCTCATTCGGAGAAGACAATGTGAGCGCTACCACCAGTCTTGTCTCATGCCAACTGTTAAGCATCTTGAAACCATTCATGTGTGGGGTTGCTTCTCAGCCAAGGGAATCAGCTCTCTCACAGTCTTGCCTAAAAACACAGCCATGAATAAAGAATGGTACCAGAATGTCCTCCAAGAGCAACTTCTCCCAACCCTCCAAGAGCAGTTTGGCGATCAACAATGCCTTTTCCAGCATGATGGAGCACATTGCCATAAAGCAAAGGTGATAACTAAAAGGCTCAAGGAACAAAACATAGAGATTTTGGGTCCATGGCCTGGAAACTCCCCAGATCTTAATCCCATTGAGAACTTGTGGTCAATCATCAAGAGACGGGTGGACAAACAAAAAACTAAAAATTCTGACAAAATGAAAGCATTGATTGTTCAAGAATGGACTGCTATCAGTCAGGATTTGGTCCAGAAGTTGATTGAGAGCATGCCAGGGAGAATTGCAGAGGTCCTGAAGAAGAAGGGTCAACACTGCAAATATTGACTTGCTGCATTAACTCAGTCTAACTGTCAATATAAGCTTTTGTTACTCATATGTTTGCAATTATATTTCTGTCTGTGATAAAAACATCTGTCAAACACACATAAAAACCAGAGGGCAGCAGATCATGTGAAAATATAGTATTTGTGTCATTCTCAAAACTTTTGGCCATGACTGTATAGTTCTGTAAGTGATTGGGAAGAACGCTGTGTCTGCATTCTCGTCTCTTGATATGTCATGCTATGTTTTTGATACTTTCCTGGTATTTGGATTTGACAACTTTATTGATGCAATCCTGTACGGACTACATGCATTTCTATTTACTTTCCACAGCGAATAAAGGGAAAATCTGCACATAAAATTCAGCCTGCTTGCAAAAGAAATTGACTTGTAGATTTGAAACACACACCGCAGGTCAATTTTTGATGCAGTGAAAATACACAGCTTCAAAATCTAACCAAAAACTCATTATGGAAACATAAACTAAGATATCCAGACTTTCACTTGCTAAAAACTGGTACTTGGGCCTTGTTCCGATGTCCGTGTTCAAAAGTATGTATTCTATCAGTGATTTTCAGGGCTAGAGTAAGTAGCCACTATAGTCTGTGAGACTGTGTGCATATTTTTTTTTATTTTTGCAGACAGTATGTCCGTACAAAAATCATGTCAGTTTTCTACCAGCATTACAGATAAAAAGTACCAATACAATTCTATGGGTCCCTGAAAAGCACGTACAATACACGTTCAGTACGTGTGCTGTGTGTGACTAACATTGTGGTGAACAGGAGGCACTTTGTAATTTTATTTATTTATTCATACGTGAAAATCACTGAAACGAAAAGTCTGCTGCAAATTCTAAAAGTGCACAAACCCTAACAGCTTCTAGCGAAATTCATGTTTTTTTTAGCCTTTTACCAACATAACGTTATGGTACCCGTTCTCGGTTCATCTTTGCCATCCGATGATGTCTGGGTTATTCAGCCAATCCATCATCTGCCTAACAGCATGAGTAGAGCTCCACCTATGGAGATCATGTCACTGAAGAACACCAGGCCACTTGTATTATTCGACTTTTGTCAAAACAAAACAGCCATAGCGGAAGGGAGGGTTGACAGTTTGTTGTCGGTTGTATGATGCATAATCCTCTAATGAGGTTTTATGGACAAAACTTAATTTCTATTAACCTGTTGTCTAAAAAATGTTTTTTTTTTGTGTGTTTTAGTAATTAAACCAACAGATTATCCCTGAGTCAGGATGGCTTTGATGTTATGTAGTTTTATTTTACCCGCTTTTCATTTTGAGACTACTCCTCTTGTATGTCGACACAACTTGAATCTTGAGAAACCTCATAAAATTATAATATATATATTTTTATTGGAGTGTGATTCACAACAACTATAACAACATAGAACGATAAGGCATTAGTAAAACATCATGGACCAAGAACCATAGAGATAAAGGAGGTTACGTGGAAACCTCACATTTAAACACCCCTTTAAAAAAGTTGCTTACAAGAAAAATATGTTGCCTAATATGAATTCATAATGCATCTACAGTTGTAATCAAATAACAATAAATACTTTCAGTAAAAAAGGATGTAAATAGTGGCATGGATGTCTATATAAAACAGCTGCATAGTTTATATATAAAAATCGTAATGCCGCAGTGATAGTTAAAGTCACCTTGATAGTACTTGCGTGGCACAAATAACTGATAAATGGTTTGTACAATCATATAATTCCATGTTAAGATTGTATAAACAAGGATGTTTATAAATCACTCACGTTCTTGGCAATGGTCAACTGATGAGGCCAAAAATATCGTATGATGTCAATGTGTGATGCAATCCACCCTGATATCACTGGAATTTGAAAAACACTTTATCCACCTCCACGGGTTTTTGTTGTTATCTCTTGATGGCACGTCAGATGATCAATAAATGCAGTGGAGTTGGCATTTACTGTACAAAGGTCAGCTTCAATAGGAGAACTGAAGTTCCAAACACAGCTAACGGCACAGAGACCAATCACAGTGGAGTAAGACTGTAGAAAAATCAGCTTTAATGAAAGAACGAAGCCTCCAATAATAGTTCTGTGTCACATTCCAATATACCGTATTTTTCGGATTATAAGACACATTTTTTCCCTTAGAATTTGAGAGGAATATGGGGGTGCATCTTATAATCCGAAGTGAGCTTATTGGGGGTGATGGCGACGGTGGAGCGGGGTCACAGGAAGCAGGGTCGCTGCTTCACGAGGTCAGTGATGGCAGGAGTGGGGCGATGCTGCGGTGCCTGGGCGCTAACTGGAGACCGGAGTCCCCTTTGCCATTCAGTTCTCTGCCGTGGGCACCAGGAAAAGGCCGCCTGAGGCGGCACTTTTGCACATTGAGATCTTGGAAGATGAGGAACAGAACGACAAAGGGCACTCCGCTCACCGGCGCCAAAATCTAATGAGCGTCTAGACAAGGCATCATCGCCCCACTTCTGACGCCACCGGCCTCCTGGAGCAGCGACCCTGTGATCACGGTCCACCGCTGCCGACCTTCCCGGTTAAGACCACCACCATTTTATTAAAAAAAAAAATGTTTTCTCTATTTTCCTCCCTAAAATTTGGGGTGCAACTTATAACCCGGTGCTTCTCATAATCTGCAAAATACAGTAATTTTATCATTTCACTGGGCTTCTTGAGTACGAGTATATTGCTTTCTTTTTCTTTTAGATTTTGACTCCAGGGGTATTGGAGAATACCATAGTACTTGTACTTGTGAAGAAAGGGTTTCAATGTACATTGTTGCAGCGCAAACCAAGTTAAAGAAGTTGTCTTTTTTTCATTACTTGAAAACATGTATTTGGCTGATAATTATTTTTATGACTGTTTTTCATTAAAAATGTAGCAATTTTTGCCTTCCATAGCATCTGTTGCGCTGCTTTTGTCACGACTCTGTTGTCGGGTGTCCCGGGACCAGGGATTTCTTCCCTGTCCCTAAGGCTAGGGGGGCCCTAGCTCGCCTTGTTCCCCGTATTGCTTCTGATGGTAAAGACGGCGGGGCTACGTACCTTGGCTTAGCTCCCGAATACACCCTCAGTCTGTACCCTTCCCCCACCCAGGGAAGAGGGGAGTAGTAGTGGACTGTAATACACCAACCAGACTAACAAGGTAATATAAACAGAGATAACGAAAAACTACAAATATACTCATTCAGACAGAGAAATGCATCGGGGAGTGGAGGATGGGATTAAACCAGAGTAGGAGAAGAAAGGGAATTATCACACACTCAAAACCTAGCAACAGTCTCGGATAAATACACTAAACGCCTTCTCCAATAACCACCAACAACCTCCAGCAATGCAGCAAAAGCTAACTTTGACAATGAGTGCTAACCAGGTCCCAGATTATATAGGAGATGGGAGTGGCTAACAATGCACAGCTGAGAGCCTTAATACAGGAAAGTGTCCAGGAGCACTCAACTGAGCAGATTAACCCCTTCACTGCTAAAAGAAACCTGCAACGTTAAATATGAAGGTGAAGTGCTTCTAATCAGTGCAGGAGTATGAGAAATCAGACGCTGTCTTGTGGCTCCTCTGTGTCGCAGTAAACCTTCGACAGCTTATTGCGAACAGCTGAATAATGGGTTACCTGAAAATTTGGTCAGTGAGCTCATTCTGACAGACAATGGGAGACTTTAACTTTTTTTTTTAGCTCTTTTTAGTTGATTTATGACCGCAGAACACATCAAAGTGCAGGGAAATACAACGCGTGAAAAAAAACCCAAATATTTTTAGTCCAAAGTACCTACATTTAAGTAAAAATAAGCCCCAGAGGTGGATGACCCCTTTAAGGGGAGGAGAGTGAGTCAGGATTGCTCCATGTAGCGAGGCTGTGGTGGCAGGCAGACAGAATAAGTGCAAGGTCAGACTGTTGTGTTTTCGGTCAGACAATGGACAGCGCACAGACTCAATAGCTTTTGTGCCAGTACGCATGAGTGGTTTTTCCACAGAGAGCACTGATCCGTATGAAAATAATAAAAGCATGTACAAGTCTGGTCAGATATCAAGTTATATTTTAGTCAGCATCCTATTATCTGCATGCCTATGTAGATTGCATTCCCTTTAACTCCTTCATGACCTTGGACGTATCCATACGTCCATTTTGGTAATTACTTACCGACCTTGGACGTATGGATACGTCCTGGCGTTTTTGAACAAATAACATAGTGGGCACCACTCAATAATAATGGGATATACCTAATGCATACTGTATGTGAACATCAAAGCAAAACAATAAAAAAGTATGAAAATACGGGGATCACCATAATAAACAAATTATTAAATACAATGTATAACAAGCAAAAAAAACATCAATTAAAAACAATTAAAGCCCATCCCTAGTTGACCAGAAATGTGTATACAATAGCAAACATAAGGGTACACACTGCTAAGTTAATATTCCAAAACGTGACTCTGTTTATATATGCATTGAATAAATTACACCTTTGGTTCAGTGGGACATGCCTGGTTGCCAAAAGATAATAGATAATTAATGTTGCCAGCACAGTACATATAAGCGATATATCTAAGACTCAAAGACATAAAGGCAAAAATGCATATATGAAAAACCCTATGATAAATGACACAGGAACCTTACTAAATCCAAATGAAAGCAATAAACCAGCAATACATAGGAAAACGATGGTGATAAAATACTTAGCAGTCCATGATTAGAAGCCCCTATAAGCACAAGACTGATCAAGAAAGGGAATGGACCCCATGTGTAGCAACATAAATATATGTATGTATATATATATATATATATATATATATATATATATATATATATATATATATACACTGTCTGTATATATATATATAATATATATATATATATATATATATATATACACTGTCTGTATATATATATATATATATATATATATATACCGTATATACTAGAGTATAAGCCGACCCGAGTATAAGCTGACCCCCCTAATTTTGCCACAAAAAACTGGGAAAACTTATCGACTCGAGTATAAGCCTAGGGTGGAAAATTAGATTATGCCCCATATGCTGCCCCATGTATTATGGCCCACAAGATGCTCCATGTATTGTGCCCCATGTATTATGCCCCACAAGATGCTCCATGTATTGTGCCCCATATGCTGCCCCATGTATTATGCCCCACAAGATGCTCCTTAGATTGTGCCCCATATGCTGCCCATGTATTGTGCCCCATATGCTGCCCATGTATTGTGCCCCATAGATGCTCCATAGATTATGCCCCATAGATGCCCATGTATTATGCCCCATAGATTGTGCCCCCTGTGACAGTGTCACTGGTTTTATATGTGAAGGGAGGTATGTGTCACACAGGATGCTCTCCTGTGTGAACTAAGACCTGCTTTATTTATCTACCAGCATGTTATATGCTGGTAGGTTTACTCTGTTAAAGGGTGTGGCTGAGCAATGTATAAAAGCTCAGTCCTGTTTATTTTTCTCTGGTGTGGTCTGGAGAGGAAAGTCTCCAGACAGGATAGTGGAAGCTGCAGAGCTTTCCACAAGGACTTTAGCAGTGCAGTTTATGCTACCGAGAGCGGGCGGAACCCACTCATCTATGGACTGAGTTATTGTTTGGTTTTTTTATGTTTTTCCCGTTTAACCCAGAGGGGTCATGTTTACTTTTCCTGCGAAACCTGCATGAGTTTATGGCTGATAATAAAACCAGCAGAAAGAAAACCCAGAGAACGTGTGTCCTGAGTCTGCCTTCAGGAGAGCCGAGCGAGTCGTCTTACCACAGTTGGTGTGAGAGTGCGTGCAGGATTCCAGGAACACGTGTACCTGCCACAAAGACCGGTGGATGTCCTGGGTGAAGGCTGCCAGACAGCTAGAGAAGCATGGAGGAGCTCGTTAAGCACCTGGTCCAGGCCCAGCAGAGCATACAGCAGCAACACCTACAGAGCCAGCAGAGCATACAGCAGGCCCAGCAGAGCATGCAGCAGCAGCACCAGGAGACGACCAAACTGTTGCTTCAACAGATCCAGTTGCAGCAAAAGTCGCAGCAGCAGCACCAGCAGGAGGCGCAACAGCAGATACAGCTTTTGGCAGAAGCCATCCAGAGCCGGGCGGCCACCCCAACCCCAGGGCCGACTAATGATTCTCACGTCAGGAAGGCGGTAAGGCGGGCCATGCAGAAGATGACCCCTGGGGATGATGTAGAAGCATTTCTGACTGTTTTTGAGAGGGTGGCTGATCGGGAGAGACTTCCACCAGCACAGTGGGCAGAGCTTCTGGCGCCATATTTATCGGGTGAACCCCAAAAAGCGTATTTTGACTTGGCGCTGCAAGATGCTAAGGAGTATCCCAAACTAAAGACAGAGATCCTAGCACGTCTGGGAGTAAATATGGCAGTAAGAGCCCAGCGAGTTCATCACTGGGCATATGCTAGCAACAAACCCCCTCGTTCGCAGATGTTTGACCTACTGCATCTTGTTCAGAAGTGGCTACAACCGGAGTCCTCCACTCCGGCCCAGATGGTTGAGTGGGTGGTGATTGATAGATTCATGCATTCCCTTCCCAAGTCAGTACAGACCTGGGTTGCCCAGGGTGATCCCCAGAACGCAGATGACTTTATCGGCCTGGTAGAGAGGTACCAGGTAGTTGAGAGATCTCTTGGGAAACCGATGCAGTCATTTCTCCCTACTGGGATACCCAAAAGGGGGTGGGTTCACCACGGAAGGGGTCTAGAGCCACCACTGGGGGGCGTCCCACTCCTATTGAAGGGGCCTTTAGAACAAGTGGGAAAGATATAGTTTGCTGGCGATGTCACAACCCTGGACATGTAGCCGCCAAGTGTCAAATATCCCCTGAGCCCATGGACTGCAGCCTAGGTGGACTGTCGACCCAGCAAGGGACCGCAGGCGTGTGCAGTATCCATTAATGGAATAAAAGTGCTTGGGCTGTTGGACTCCGGGAGTCTGGTGACCTTGATCAGAGCATCCCTTCCCCACCAGTTGATCCCTTCCAAAACCCTGGGTGTTCGGTGCATCCATGGTGACGCCAAGGACTATGCCGTGGCCACAGTAACAGTGGGGACAGACTGTGGTGCCCAGTCCCATGAAGTCGGGGTGGTAAAGGACCTGATACATCCCGTCATATTGGGCCGTGATTTTTCCTTATTCAGGGACTTGTGGGGGAAGGGAACTGGACTAAGTAGCATGGGGAAAAGCGAGATCCTTGAAGAAGAACCCCCGACAGAGTCTCAGAGAGAGGAGTTCCCACTGTGCGTCCTTGTCGGTGATGAGGGTGAGACGGTGACAGAGGAGGCCGACCTACCTGCATTAGATATGTCCAGAGAGAACTTTGGGACTGCTCAAGTTCGAGACCTGACCTTAAAAGGGGCGTTCGACCAGGTTACTGTATGTAATGGGGTTGCCCAAGAGCCGGGGGCCGACACCAGATTCCCCCACTTTGCAGTACAGGGGGAGTTGCTATATCGGGTGGCCAAACTGAGGGGCGGTGAGATAGTGGAACAGCTGTTAGTGCCGGGGCCATACAGACGGCGGGTGCTAGACATGGCCCATTCACATGTTCTGGGGGGACACCTAGGGGTCGAGAAAACTCAGGAGAGGATACTGAGGAGGTTTTATTGGCCAGGGTGTTATTGAGAAATTCAAAACTTTTGTAGGTCCTGCCCCACCTGCCAAATAACCGCTCCCTCCTCCCACTTCCATAGCCCCTTAGTTCCACTACCTGTGATAGAGGTTCCCTTTGAGAGGATTGCCATGGACCTCGTGGGCCCCATAGTCAAATCAGCTCGGGGCCACCAATATATCCTGGTCGTCATGGACTATGCGACTCGGTATCCAGAAGCGGTTCCCCTAAGGAACATGTCCAGTAAAAGTATAGCCCGAGAGTTGGTCCATATTTTTGCTCGGACAGGTCTACCAAAAGAGATTCTAACAGACCAAGGAACCCCCTTCATGAGCAAGGTGATGAAGGAGCTTTGCAGAGTCCTTCAGATAACTCGGCTGCGGACCTCGGTTTATCATCCACAAACGGACGGCCTAGTGGAACGCTTCAACAAGACCTTAAAGGCGATGCTCAAGAAGGTCGTTGAAAAGGATGGGAGAGACTGGGACTACCTGCTCCCATTTTTGCTTTTCTCGGTCAGAGAAGTTCCTCAAGCCTCCACGGGCTTCTCTCCATTTGAGCTCCTATATGGGCGGCATCCAAGAGGTCTCCTAGACATCGCCAAGGAAACTTGGGAGGCTGAAGTCACGCCACACCGGAGTATCATCGAACATGTCGCCCAGTTACAGGAGAGAACGTCAAAGGTGATGCCCATCGTAAAGGAACATCTCCTCCAGGCGCAGGAAGCCCAGGCGAGAGTCTATAACCGGTCGGCGAGACTAAGACAGTTCCAGCCCGGAGACCGTGTTTTGGTGCTGATCCCTACCGTCGCGAGCAAGTTCCTCGCCAAATGGCAAGGTCCATACGAGGTGGTGGAGAAAGTCAGCGAGGTTAATTATAAAGTCCACCAGCCTGGCCGAAGGAAGGCACATCAAATATATCATATAAACTTGCTCAAGCCGTGGCGGGACCGTGAACCTGTGGAAACTCCTTGCCTGGGAGCCGCACCAGAAGGCAAGGTGGAGGAGGTCACTATTGCAGAGACTCTATCACCGGCCCAGAAGCAACAGTGTCGAGAATTACTACAGCAGAATCGGGACCTGTTCTGAGAGTTGCCAGGGCATACACAAGTGATAGAGCATGACGTGCTGACAGAACCGCATGTACGAGTGAATTTGAAGCCGTATCGGATTCCGGAAGCACGCCGGGAGGTGATCTCGGCTGAGGTGAAGAGGATGTTAGACCTCGGGGTAATAGAGGAGTCGAAGAGTGGGTGGTCGAGCCCAATCGTCCTCGTGCCGAAACCCAATGGAGAGTGGAGGTTTTGTAATGACTACCGTCGGCTAAATGAGGTATCCAAGTGTGACGCGTACCCGATGCCCCGCGTCGACGAACTCATTGAGAGGCTTGGACCGGCGAGGTACATCACCACTCTTGACCTGACGAAGGGCTACTGGCAGATCCCCATGTCCCAGATGGCTAAAGAGAAGACGGCTTTCTCAACACCGGATGGCTGTTTTCAATACAAGCGGATGCCGTTCGGATTACAGGGGGCCCCAGCCACTTTCCAGAGGGCTATGGATCGGATCCTAGCCCACATAAGAAGTATGCCGCAGCCTACCTCGACGACATTGTGGTCTTTAGCTCAGACTGGGCTAGTCACCTACCTAAACTACAGGCCGTTTTGGACGCGCTAAGGAAAGCAGGATTTACCATAAATCCGAGAAAGTGTGCCATCGGAAAAGAGGAGGCCAAGTACCTGGGCTATGTTGTTGGGAGAGGCGAAATAAAGCCGCAGATCAAGAAAGTGGAGGCAATTCAAACCTGGCCGCAACCGCTCTCAAAGAAGCAGGTGAAAGCATTCCTGGGAATGGTGGGATACTACCGGCGGTTTATCCCGAATTTCGCCACGATTGCCGCCCCACTAACAGATCTTCTAAAAGGCACCAAATCAACCATGGTGAAATGGACGGAAGAAACAGAGACTGCGTTTCAAAAGCTGAAGCTAACACTGTGCAAGCAGCCTGTCCTGGTCGCACCAGACTTTAAGAAAGA
>JARQOD010000004.1:263820380-263891129 GCA_033576555.1 Oophaga sylvatica | reverse complement strand
AAAATTTCTTCAATATAACTTGCGTTTATTTTTGAAAAAAAATGCAAATATGGCGAAAAATTTGAAAATTTTGCAATTTTCAAACTTTGAATTTTTATTCCCTTAAAACAGAGAAATATGTCACATAAAATAGTTAAGAAATAACATTTGCAACATGTCTACTTTACATCAGCACAATTTTGGAATCAAATTTTTTTTTCTTAGGAAATTATAAGGGTTAAAAGTTGACCAGCGATTTCTCATTTTTACAACAAAATTTACAAAGCCATTTTTTTTAGGGACCACCTCATATTTGAAGTCACTTTGAGGGGTCTATATAGCAGAAAATACCCAAAAGTGACACTATTCTAAAAACTGCACCCCTCAAGGTACTCAAAACCACATTCAAGAGGTTTATTAACCCTTCAGGTGCTTCACAGGAGCTGAAGCAACGTGGAAGGAAAAAATGAATATTTAACTTTTTAGCCACAAAAATGATCTTTTACAAACTTTTTTTTTATTTTCACAAGGGTAAAAGGAGAAAATGGACAGATAAAGTTGTTGTGCAATTTCTCCTGAGTACGCCAATACCCCATGAGTGGGGGAAAACCACTCTCTGGGCGCACAGCAGAGCTCGTAAGGGAAGGAGCGCCGTTTGACTTTTTCAAACTAAAATTGGCTGGAATTGAGATTGGATGCCATGTCGCGTTTGGAGAGCCCCTGATGCGCCTAAACAGTGGAAACCCCCCACAAGTGACACCATTTTGGAAACTAGACCCCCTAAGGAACTTATCTAGATCTGTTGTGAGCACTTTGAACCCCCAAGTGTTTCACAAAAGTTTATAATGCCTGGGTGTGAAAAAAAAAAAAGAAACAATTTTCCTCAAAAATGATTTTTTAATCCAAAATTTTTGATTTTTCCCCAAGGAAATTGGACCCCAAAAGTTGTTGGCCAATTTGTCCTGAGTACGCTGATACCCAATATGTGGGGGGGGGAAAACTGTTTGGGCGCACGGCAGGGCTTGGAAAGGAAGTAGTAACGTTTTGGAATGCAGACGTTGATGGGGATCATGTTCCGTTTGCAGTGCCCCAGATGAGCCTAAACAGTAGAAACCCCCCACAAGTGACCAAATTTTGGAAACTAGACCCCCTAAGGAACTTATCTAGAGCTTTGGTGAGCACTTTGAACCCCCAAGTGCTTCACACAAGTTTATAATGCCCGGGCATGAAAATAAAAAATCCTTTTTTTTTCCCACAAAAATTATTTTTAGTCACTAATTTTTTTATTTTCCCAAGGGTAACAGGAGAAATTGGACCACAAAAGTTGTTGTCCAATTTGTCCTGAGTACGCTGATACCCGATATGTGGGGGGGGAACCACTGTTTGGGCGCACGGCAGAGCTCTGAATGGAAGGAGCACCATTTGACTTTTTCCAACCAAAATTGGCTGGAATTGAGATTGGACTCCATGTTGCATTTGGAGAGTTCCTGATGTGCCTAAACAGTGGAAACCCCCACAAGTGACCCCATTTGGGAAACTAGACCCCTTAAGGAACTTATCTAGATCTTTGGTGAGCAATTTGAACCCCCAAGTGCTTCACACAAGTTTATAACGTAGAGCCGTAAAATTAAAAAATCATATTTTTTCCACAAAAATGATCTTTTCACCCCAATTTTTATTTTCCCAAGGGTAACAAGACTCCAAAAGTTATTGTGCAATTTGTCCTGAGTACGCTGATACCCCATATGTGGCGGTAAACCACTGTTTGGGTGCATGGCAGAGTTTGGAAGGGAAGGAATGCCGTTTGACTTTTTCAATGCAGAATTGGCTGGATGCCATGTCGTGTTTGGAGAGCTCCTGATCTCCCTAAACAGTGGAAACCCCCAACAAATGACACCATTTTGGAAACTAGACCCCTCAAGGAACTTATGTAGATATGTGGTGAGCACCTTGAACCCCAAGTGCTTCACAGAAGTTTATAACGTACAGCCGTAAAATAAAAATTTTTTTTTTTTTTTTACAAAAATGATTTTTTCGTCCCCAATATTTTATTTTCACAAGGGTAACAGGAGAAATTGGACCCCAAAAGTTGTTGTCCAATTTGTCCTGAGTACGCTGATCCCCAATATGTGGGAGAAACTACTGTATGGGTGCACGTCAGGGCTCGGAAGGGAAGTAGTGACGTTTTGGATTGCAGACTTTGATGGAATGCTCTGGGGGCGTCATGTCGCATTTGGAGAGCCCCTGATGCACCTAAACAGTGGAAACCCCCCACAAGTGACCCCATTTTGGAAAATAGACCCCACAAGGAACTTATCTAGATGTGTGGTGAGCACTTTGAACCCCGAAGTGCTTCACAGAAGTTTATAATGTATAGCTGTAAAAATAAAAAATATATTTTTTTTACAAAAATTATTTTTTTCGCGCCCAATATTTTATTTTCACAAGGGTAACAGGAGAAATTGAACCCCAAAAGTTGTCGTCCAATTTGTCCTGATTACGCGGATACTCAATATGTGGGAGAAAACTACTGTATGGGTACACATTGGGGCTCGGAAGGGAAGTAGTGACGTTATGGATTTTAGACTTTGATGGAATGGTCTGGGGGCGTCATGTCGCATTTGGAGAGCCCCTGATGCGCCTAAACAGTGGAAACCCCCCACAAGTGACCCCATTTTGGAAAATAGACCCCACAAGGAACTTATCTAGATGTGTGGTGAGCACTTTGAACCCCGAAGTGCTTCACAGAAGTTTATAATGTATAGCTGTAAAAACAAAAAATATTTTTTTTTTACAAAAATTATTTTTTTCGCCCCCAATATTTTATTTTCACAAGGGTAACAGGAGAAATTGGACCCCAAAAGTTGTTGTCCAATTTGTCCTGAGTACGCGGATACCCAATATGTGGGAGAAAACTACTGTATGGGTACACATTGGGGCTCGGAAGGGAAGTAGTGACGTTATGGATTGTAGACTTTGATGGAATGGTCTGGGGGCGTCATGTCGCATTTGGAGAGCCCCTGATGTGCCTAAACAGTGGAAACCCCCCACAAGTGACACCATTTTGGAAAATAGACCCCATAAGGAACTTATCTAGATGTGTGGTGAGCGCTATGAAGCCCCAAGTGCTTCACAGAAGTTTATAACGTACAGCCGTAAAAACAAAAAAAATAATTTTTTTTTAAAAAAATGTTACTTTTGCCCCCAGTTTTTTATTTTCCCAAGGGTAACAGAAGAAATAGGACAAATTGCACAATAACTCTTGGGGTCCAGAGTACGCTGATACCCATATGTGGGAGTAAACTACTGTTTGGGCGCATGGCAGAGGTCAGAAGGGAAGGAGCACCGTTTGACTTTTTCAACGCAGAATTGGCTGGAATTGAGATCGGACGCCATGTCACGTTTGGACAGCCCCTGATGTGCCTAAACAGCGGAAAACCCCAATTCTAACTCCAACCCTAACCCCAACACACCCCTAACCCTAGTCCCAACCCTAACCACAAACCTAACCCTAACACACCCCTATCCCTAATCCCAACCATAACCCTAATACTAACTTTAGCGCCAACCCTAACCCTAACTTTAGCCGCAACCCTAACCTTCACCATATCCCTAATGGGAAAATGGAAATAAATACATTTTTTTAATTTTATTATTTTTCCCTAACTAAGGGGGTGATAAAGGGGGGTTTGATTTACTATTTATAGCGGGTTTTTGTGATTGGCAGCTGTCACGCTAAAAGACGCTTTTTATTGCAAAAAATAGTTTTTTGCATCGCCACATTTTGAGAGCTATAATTTTTGCATATTTTGGCCCACAGAGTCATGTGAGGTCTTATTTTTTGCGGTACGAGTTGACGTTTTTATTGGTACCATTTTTGAGCACTCGACATTTTTTGATCGCTTTTTATTTCGATTTTTGGGAGGTTAGAATGAACAAAAATCAGCAATTCATGAATTTCTTTTGGGGGAGGCGTTTATATCGTTCCGCGTGTGGTAAAATTGATAAAGTAGTTTTATTCTTCGGGTCAGTACGATTACAGCGATACCTCATTTATATCATTTTTTTTATGTTTTGGCGCTTTTATACAATAAAAACGTTTATATATAAAAAATAATTATTTTTGCATCGCTTTATTCTGCGAGCTATAACTTTTTTATTTTTTCGCTGATGATGCTGTATGACGGCTCGTTTTTTGCAGGACAAGATGAAGTTTTCAGGGGTACCATGTTTATTTATATCGGTCTTTTTGATCGCGTGTTATTCCACTTTTTGGTCAGCGGTATGATGATAAAGCACTGATTTTTTGCTTTGTTTTTATTTATTTTTTTTAAGGGGTTCACAAAAGGGGTTAACTAGTGGGAAAGTTTTATAGGGGGGGTCGTTACGGACGCGGCGATATCAAATATGTGTACTTTTATTGTTTTATTTTTTTTATTTACAGGAAGAAATTAATTTATTGGGGAATATTTTATTTTTTTTTTATTTATTTATTTTGGAAATTTTTTTTTACACGTTTATTTTTATTTTTTTTACTTTTTTACATTGTCCCAGGGTGGGACATCACTGTAAAATGTGAGATCGCTGGTCTCACAGTGTGCACAGCACTCTGTGAGACCAGCGATCTCACAGGCAGCGCTGCAGGCTTCTCAGTGCCTGCTCTCGGCAGGCACTGAGGAAGCCGCCTCCCTCCAGGACCCCGGCGCCATCTTGGATCCGGGTCCTGGGAGGGAGGAAGCCCTCAGAACAGCGCGATCACATCGCGCTGTTCTGAGGGTCTCAGGGGGGGCGCGCTTGGAGCCCCCTCCCTGCGCGATGCTCCCCTGTGCCCCCAGTACACCGCGATCATGTTTGATCGCGGTGTGCAAGGGGTTAATGTGCCGGGAGCGGTCGGTGACCCCTCCTGGCACAGAGTCCCGGGTGTCAGCTGTGATAATCAGCTGACACCCGGCGGCGATTAGCTGCGCTCCCCCTGGGAGCGCAGCTAATCGCTATGACGTACTATCCCGTCCATGGTCAGATTGTCACGGGTTTTATGGACGGGATAGTACGTCAGATGTCAGAGAGGGGTTAAAAAAAAAACAAAGCAAAAAATCAATGCTTTATCATCATACCGCCGAACAAAAAGTGAAATAACACGCGATCAAAAAGACCGATATAAATAAACATGGTACCACTGAAAACGTCATCTTGTCCTGCAAAATACGAGCCGCCATACAGCATCATCAGCGAAAAAATAAAAAAGTTATAGCTCGCAGAATAAATCGATGCAAAAATAATTATTTTTTATATAAAATTGTTTTTATTGTATAAAAGCGCCAAAACATAAAAAAATGATTTAAATGAGGTATCGCTGTAATCGTACTGACCCGAAGAATAAAACTGCTTTATCAATTTTACCACACGCGGAACGGTATAAACGCCCCCCCAAAAGAAATTCATGAATTGCTGATTTTTGTTCATTCTAACCTCCCAAAAATCGAAATAAAAAGCGATCAAAAAATGTCACGTGCTTAAAAATGGTACCAATAAAAACGTCAACTCGTACCGCAAAGAATAAGACCTCACATGAGTCTGTGGGCCAAAATATGCAAAAATTATAGCTCTCAAAATGTGGTGATGCAAAAACTATTTTTTGCAATAAAAAGCGTCTTTTAGCATGACAGCTGCCAATCATAAAAACCCGCTATAAATAGTAAATCAAACTCCCCTTTATCACCCCCTTAGTTAGGGAAAAATAATAAAATAAAAAAAATGTATTTATTTCCATTTTCCCGTTAGGGTTAGGGTTGCGCCTAAAGTTAGGGTTAGGGTTGGGATTAGGGTTAGGGTGTGTGTTAGGGTTAGGTTTGTGGTTATGGTTAGGGTTGGGACTAGGGTTAGGGGTGTGTTGGGGTTAGGGTTGGAGTTAGAATTGGGGGTTTCCACTGTTTAGGCACATCAGGGGCTCTCCAAATGTGACATGGCGTCTGATCTCAATTCCAGCCAATTCTGCGTTGAAAAAGTCAAGCGATGCTCCTTCACTTCTGCCATGCGCCCAAACAGTAGTTTACCCCCACATATGTGGTATCAGCGTACTCAGGACAAATTGCACAATAACTCTTGGGGTCCAATTTCTCCTGTTACCCTTGGGAAAATAAAAGTTGGAGACTAAAAGATCATGTTTGTGGAAAAAATATGATTTTTTTTTTTATGTTCATGCTCGGGCGTTCTAAACTTTAGTGAAACACCTGGGAGTTCAAAGTTCTCACCACACATCTAGATAAGTTCCTTGAGGGGTCTAGTTTCCAAAATGATGTAATTTGTGGGGGGTTTCCACTGTTTAGTCACATCAGGAGCTTTCCAAACACGACATGGCGTCCAGCTAATTCTGCGTTGAAAAAGTCAAACGGGGCTCCTTCCCTTCCGAGCTCTGCCATGCACCCAAACAGTAGTTTACCCCCACATATTGGGTATCAGCGTACTCAGGACCAATTGCACAATAATTTTTAGGGTCTTGTTACCCTTGGGAAAATAAAAATTAAGGTGAAAAGATAATTTTTGTGGGAAATAAATAGGATTTTTTATTTTCATGCCCGGGCCATTATAAACTTGTGTGAAGCACTTTGGGGTTCAAATTGCTCACCACAGATCTAGATAAGTTCCTTAGGGGGTCTCGTTTCCAAAATGGGGTCACTTTGGGAGGTTTCCTCTGTTTAGGCACATCAGTGGCTCTCCAAATGCAACATGGTGTCCAATCTCAATTCCAGCCAATTTTGATTGGAAAAAGTCAAATGGTGCTTCTTCCATTCTGAGCCCAAACAGTGGTTCCCCCCACATATGGGGTATCAGCGTACTCAGGACAAATTGGACAACAACTTTTGTGGTCCAATTTCTCCTGTTACCCTTGGGAAAATAAAAAATTGGTCACTAAAAGATAATTTTTGTGGGAAAAAAATAGGATTTTTTATTTTCATGCCCGGGCATTATAAACTTGTGTGAAGTACTTGGGGTTCAAAGTGCTCACCTCAGATCTAGATAAGTTCCTTAGCGGGTCTAGTTTCCAAAATGGGGTCACTTGTGGGGGGTTCCCACTGTTTAGGCACAACTGGGGCACTGCAAACAGAACATGACCCCCATCAACGTCTGCATTCCAAACTGTTATTACTTCCTTTCCAAGCCCTGCCGTGCGCCCAAACAGTTCCCCCCCCCACATATGGGGTATCAGCGTACTCGGGACAAATTGGACAACAACTTTTGGGGTCCAATTTCCTTGGGAAAAATCAAAAATTTGGGACTAAAAAGTCATTTTTGTGGAAAATTGTTTTGTTTTTTTTTCTCACCCAGGCATTATAAACTTTTGTGAAACACTTGGTGATTCAAAGTGCTCACAACAGATCTAGATAAGTTCCATAGCGGGTCTAGTTTCCAAAATGGTGTCACTTGTGGGGATTTCCACTGTTTGGGCGCATCAAAGGCTCTCCAAACGCCACATGGCATCCAATCTTAATTCCAGCCAATTTTGGTTTGAAAAAGTCAAACGGCGCTCATTCCCTTACGAGCCCTGCCATGTGCCCAAACAGTGGTTTTCCCCCACATATGGGATTTTGGCGTACTCAGGAGAAATTGCACAACATATCTGTCCATTTTCTCCTTTTACCCTTGTGAAAATGAAAAAAAGTTTGTAAAAGATAATTTTTGTGACTAAAAAGTTAAATATTCATTTTTTCCTTCCACGTTGCTTCAGCTCCTGTGAATCACCTGAAGGGTTAATAAACTTCTTGAATGTGGTTTTGAGTACCTTGAGTGGTTCAGTTTTTAGAATGGTGTCACTTTTGGGTATTTTCTGCCATATAGACCCCTCAAAGTGACCTCAAATGTGAGGTGTTCCCTAAAAAAAATGGCTTTGTAAATTTTGTTGTAAAAATGAGAAATCGCTGGTCAACTTTTAACCCTTATAATTTCCTAACAAACATAAATTTTGATTCCAAAATTGTGCTGATGTAAAGTAGATATGTGGGAAATGTTATTTAGTAACTGTTTGTGTGACATATTTCTGTTTTAAGGGAATAAAAATTCAAAGTTTGAAAATTGCAAAATTTTCTAAATTTTCGCCATATTTGCGTTTTTTTCAAAAATAAATGCAAATTATATCGAAGAAATTTTACCACTAACATGAAGTACAATATGTCACGAGAAAACATTCTCAGAATCGTGAAGATCCGTTGAAGCGTTCCAGAGTTATAACCTCATAAAGAGACAGTGGTCAGAATTGTAAAAATTGGCGCGGTCATTAACATGCAAACCACCCTTGGGGGTGAAGGGGTTAATGCTGTGGTCTCTCCCAGGTGACAGTCTCTGAAATTCTCTCAGTAGTGTGATGTTGTGGCGAAAGGAAAACCGGACATTACTTACCGGTAATGGGATTGTCCGGAGTCCACGGCAGCGCCCGCACATTTACCCCTTCCCCCCCCCCCCCCGTAATTATTCACTTGGTTTCCTGCACTTTGAGGGAAAGTGTGTTGTAATATTTTCACTCTTTAGAGGTTATGTTATTTTGTCATGTGAATATAATGGTTATTATATACTAATCTGGTTGGCGGTTCCTCTCATACTCTGAAACACAACTGAGGAGGCGAGGGGGACCCCCTTTTAACCTGTAGATTCCCTGTCCTGGTTGGTGGATCCCCTCTCAGTAGGATGCTGTCGTTGACTCACCGCTAAGTAATGTCCGTTTTCTGTCTATAGAAAATTTTCCCAGAAGGATTGTGATTTGTCAAGGTACTTTTTGGCAAAAATAAGTCGTTCCTTTTTATGTCTTTTCTTCATCAATGGTTTCTTCCTTGGCTTTTGCCCATAAATCTCTGCTTGGTTTAGTATGCGGCATATGGTACTTGTTGAAACCATGACACAAGTCTGTTCCAGGTTGGTCTTCAGGTCTTTGGATGTTTGACGTGGTCTTTTTTCCACCATTCACACTAATCTTCGAAGACATCTCTTGTCAGTTTTCTTCTTTCCTGCAAGTCCAGTAAGGTTCTTGACTGTACTGTGCTTTGATAACTTCTTAATAACATTGTGCACTGTTGAAACTGCGATACCAAGGTCTTTGGAGATGGCCTTATATCCTTTCAAAGTCTTGTAACATGGGCACCAACAGTCACTGTTGATTCTCATTTGTGATTTACCACAGGCGAGTCAAAATGTGTTTCCATACTCATTTAATGTAAAGGGTGCCAATACAAGTGTCACAGCAAGCTTTAGGTTTTACTATTTTTACCTCCCATTGTTTTTTGTTTTAAAATGTTTATCATTTTCTCTTTTGTATTTAACACGAGTGCTCTATAGAAAAAAAACTGTTCCACTTCATTTTTTTCAGGACATATTCCACGTTATGTACTTACACTTCATGGGTGCCAATAACGATGAGCAGGACTGTATGTTGTCTCTGTGTTTTATAGTGTTATATTCCATTTATTTGGAGTTTGTAGTCGTTTTACTTATCGGTCTATGTGTCAGATAGGCCACTCTTTGACATATTTTTGAACACATTATGTTGTCTGTTCTGATAATATTGTTTCAATGATTAGGATGAGACTGCATTTACAAAATCACGCTTCGAAATATAAGTCTACAGAGATCCCAGCTTGAGTTTCTGAATAAATGCAACCAAGAACACAAGTAACACATATGCATTTTTTAAAAAATTTATGATTGTTTTTCCAAAATCGACCATGAAAATTTAGAATTTGACGCCACAAAAATATTTGACGCCTGTATAATCCTGAACACAACAATGCCTCTTCCATCTCTGTATCTTAATTCTAACCCGAGATAAAACAAATGTAAAGTCAGACAAGCTCAAAATTTTTTTTTTTTTTCTAAATTTTAGAAACCTATAAAAAATTAACAAATTAAGCTAAAAATTCAACACTTATTTTTAATTCACTAAAGTAGCACTTAAAGAAAATATCCTAAGATGTCAGGTAAAAAATATTTAGATTTGGATGACTTGAAATGAAATGACCCCAATGCAAAAGCTTCTGAGCTTTTCACTATGCCTCAAAAGTAGTTTTCGAGCACATATGGGGTATTAGCGTACTCAGGAGAAATTGTGTGCCACATTTTCTGGTATATTTTCTCCTGTTCCTTCCGTGAATCGATTGAGGGTTAAAAATGCTCCATACACCGTTTTTAAAAATGGAGTTACTTGTGGGGGTTTCTGCTGATTTGGCATGTCCGGGGCTTTTCAAATGTTACATGGCATCCGCAATCTGTTCCAGCCAAAATTGTTCTCCAGAATTCAATTGGGGCTCCTTCCCTTCCGAACCCTGCTGTGTACCCAAATAGTAGTTTTCCACCACATGTGGTGTATTGGTTGGATAATGTTTTTTTTTTTTTTCATTTTCACGGCTCAACCTTATAAAATTCAATGAAGCACATGTGGGTTCAAAGTGCTCACTGCACTTCTAGATAAATTCCTTTATGAGTGTTGTTTCCAAAATGGGGTCAGTTGTGGGAGATTTCCACTGTTTAGGCACATCAGGGTCTCTGCAAACGTGACATGGTGTCAACCATCTATTGCAGCCAATTTTGTGCTCCAAAAATCAAATGGCACTCATTCTGTTCCAAGCCCTGCAGTGTGCTCAAATTTTCTACCACATATGGGGTATCGGTGTACATGGGTGAAATTGCACAACAAATTGTATGGTCTATTTCAGCTGCAGATGAAGGAAGGGAGACACACCATAACTAGTGGGTAGGCGGAGCCCCAGATAGGATCAATACCTCAGATTAGAAAGCGTGTTGACCGGCCCCTCCAGCTCGGGCTCCTCCTACTCAGCTCTTCAGTCTAAAATTTGAGGTCTCAGAGGACGGTCGCTGCTGGAAGCAGCTCCTCAGAAGATTTTATTATTTTTTATCGGACAAGAGACTTTGATCACCAGAGTCGTCTAGAGGTCTCAGGGGTCTCAGCGCTGCTGGACCCCAACCTCTCCCTTGGCGGATCTGTATTACCCTAATGGTGGTCCCTGCAGAACCCTGCCGGCCCGGGGGGATGAGGATGGCTTCCCTGGCGGGGGGCGCAAACCGCGCACAGGGGTCACTGCGTCCCCCACCCTGGTGGGAAGCATGGGCATAGCGCCAGAAACCCCTGGGGGTCCCTGTGGCGCTCGGCTGGTGAGTACCTCACATTTTTACCTCACATTTTTATTAAAGTGTGTGTGAGTGCTTTCAGCGGCTGTTGCGGCAGCCGCTGTTACTTGTGAAATACATGTTTGGTGACTGTATTCTGTCCACAGGCAGACGCCTGCAGGACAGGGGGGAGCAGAGAGCGAAGGAGTTTGCGCTCTTTTTTTTTTGAGCCGGCGGGGGGCGTGGCTTCACGCTCCTGGGCTTTTCTGTCACAGAAGCGCGCGATTAGGCGCTTCTCTTCAGATTCCTCTCAGCGCGGCGGCCATTACAAAAAGGCTCCACGGGCTCCTTCCTGCTCCGCTCCTCCCGTATCACATTTACATCACCGCGACCAGCTGGGTGAGTGATAACGCTCTCACCCCCACAGCGCAGAACCTATCTGTAGAGAAAATACAGATAGCGTTATCTTGCAGCTGCGGTCTTATATAGAGACCTTATTTTGCCATGGGACTCGCACACCTCTTCTATTAATAAGGGAGTAGTGGGGAGTCGGCGATATTAACCCCTTTTAAAGGGTTAACCTTTTCAACAGCCGCACAGGTTCTATCCCAGTTTGGGGTCAGAACTTGTAAGAGTTAATTATATTGCTGAATATTCAGCTGATACAGCTGGGGTAGCTCTCTCACTAAGGGCTTTAACCCTTCAGCGTGCTTGCTGCGTTCACTTGAGAAGCCACACTTTTTTTCATAATTGCTGACAGGCTTTGACCTGCCTTATACTGTGTAAGGGCATTTCGGAACAGGGTCCAGAAGGTGCGGACCGTGTGCCAAATCTGCTTCAGAATCAGTCACGCGAGTCTGATACACAGGCCTCGACATCAAGCGCAGCAATTGGAGGTCACAGCGATGCCAAATTGGATGCCATCGCTCGCTCTATTGATGGCCTTTCTGACCTTTTAGGTCATTGGGTGTCAGCTAGATCCTCTCATGGAAGGAAGCGACACAGGCCGGTTTCATCATTTCCACGTAGCGAATCAGACCTCTCTGATATGGAATGCGGTCAGGGTTCCCCTTCAAATTCAGATGGGGAGTTATCCGGTTCAGATAAGGATCGGCAGGGACATTCTGTCTCTTTAGACCGAACAGAGGCTTTTATTGAAGCCATGAGGGAGGCGTTACAGTTGCCGGAGGAGGTAACTACACGTCCTGGTAAGTCACCTCGAATGTACCAAGAGTACCGTAAGTCACGAGCGACATTGCCAGCTCTAGATGAGCTTAATGAAGTAGTGGAGAAGGAAGGCCTGTGTCCAGATAAACGTTTTCAAGGAACACGTTTTTTTGACGCACTATATCTGTGTTCTACGGAGTTGACGGATAATTGGATTTCTTCTCCTGAAGTGGATGTTCCTTTATCCCAGCTTAGTAAATCCTCATTGCTCCCTGTTAAAGGGAAGGCAAGTCTGCAGGAACCGTTAGACAGAAAAACGGAGATGGCAGCGAAATCCAACTACGAGGCCTCGGGTCATGGATTCAAAGCGGTGCTAGGATCCATGTGTGCTTGTAGGGCTTCCCTGTGCTGGTTGGACCGTATACGAACGGCGTTGCAAAATGGATCTCCGTTATCCGAGATAGACGGACTTCTCGGTTTATTGGAGACTGCAGTTTCTTATAGCTATGATGCAGGTCTGGATACTGCATCTCTGTTGTCCAGGGCGCAAGCTTCGGCGGTCACAGTCAGAAGAGCACTGTGGCTTAGACAGTGGACTGGGGACGCAGTGTCAAAACAAGGTTTGCTGTCTCTAGCCTACAAGGGTAGTCAGCTTTTTGGATCTGATCTTTCAGAGCTGATTGCCAAGGCAAAGACGAAAGAAGCAGCCTTACCACAGCGAAGGGCTACGGCTTCTGCGCCTGGCAGGACTGGTGCCGGTGGTGGCCGGCGATTCTTTCGTCCCAAGGGACGATTCGGTCAGTCCTCTTGGGGATCGGGTCGTCCCTCTTTTTCGGGAAAAAAGTTCACTCAGAAATCCCGTACTCCCTGGAAATCAAGTTTCCGTCAAGACAAGCGGGAGACTGACAAGAAGCCCGCCAAGGCGGACTGACGCCAGGTTTCCATTCGAGGGCTCTCGAGTGGGGGGTCGCCTGCTCCAATTCAAAGTGACTTGGGTTTCCCGCGTCCTGGACACCTGGGTAACGCGGGTAGTGTCGGCAGGCTATTTCATAGAGTTTTCGTCTCGACCTCCGGACAGGTTTTGCCAGTCTCGCACACCGTCAGAGCCCGAGTTAATTACCGCTCTGCTGCGAGAGGTCGACTCCCTTCTGCAGAAGGGTGTGGTAATACCTGTACCGCCGGAGGACCGAGGAAGAGGATTTTATTCCAATCTTTTTGTGGTTCCCAAAAAGGAGGACAAATTTCGTCCTATTCTGGATCTCAAAAGATTGAATCGGCATGTCCACACCCGCAAATTCCGCATGGAGTCACTTCGCTCCGTGGTGGCGGCCCTGTCGCAGAACGATTTTTTTGGTGTCAATCGACATTCGCGACGCTTATTTGCATGTTCCCGTCGGAAGGACTCATCAGCGCTTCCTTCGTTTTGCCATAGGTCAGGACCATTACCAGTTTGTGGCTCTGCCATTCGGCTTGGCCTCGGCGCCCAGAGTTTTTACAAAAATTCTGGCGCCTCTTATGGCAATTCTTCGAAGACAGGGGGTTGCGATTTTTCCCTACCTGGACAATCTTTTGATTGTGGCATCCTCAAAGGAGGAGGCGGTGACGGTTCGCAACCTATCCCTTCAGCTCCTGGAGGATTTCGGGTGGCTGGTCAATTGGGAGAAGTCGTCTCTGGAGCCGTCTCAGTCAATCCTGTTTTTAGGGATGCATTTCGACACGGTACGGGCAGTGGTGTCCCTACCCCCAGACAAGCGGACATGTCTACTTCGACATGTACAGACTATGAAGTCTTCGGCAGCAATGTCCCTTCGGAAGTGTATGCGCCTCCTGGGTTTGATGGTGGCGTCCATGGAGGCACTTCCGTTTGCCCAGTTTCATTCCAGGGCCCTCCAGAGGCTCATTCTGAGTCCTTGGGATCGATCGCAGGCTTCGCTGGATTGCAGCGTCATCATCTCTCACAGGGTACAGGAATCCCTAGAATGGTGGTTACGTCCAGAAGCGTTATCCCTGGGGAAATCTTTCCTCCCTCCGAAGTGGTCGGTCATAACCACCGATGCCAGCCTGACGGGCTGGGGGGTGTCTGGAACGACCTTTGGATCCAGGGAGTATGGTCATCGGAAGAGTCTATTCTACCGATCAATATTTTGGAATTGAGGGCAATTTTTCTTTGCCTCCAACACTGGACGGTCCCTTTGAGCGGTCTGCCAGTCCGAGTGCAGACAGACAACGCGACGGCGGTCGCGTATATCAATCACCAAGGCGGGACGAGGAGTTCCAGGCTCATGATGGAGGTGTCTCGGATCCTGCTATGGGCCGAGACCAGGGTTTCAGCCATCTCTGCGATCCACATTCCAGGAGTCCAGAATACCACGGCGGACTTCCTCAGTCGCGAGAAGATGGATCCTGGAGAATGGAGTCTCCATCCGGAAATGTTTGCACTACTGTGCTCCCGTTGGGGAACCCCCCAAGTGGATTTGATGGCATCCAGGTTCAATGCCAAACTACCAACCTTCATATCCAGGTACAAGGACCCGAAGGCTGTGGCGGTGGATACTCTGGTAGCTCCGTGGGACCATTTCGAACTGGTCTATGTGTTTCCGCCAATTTCCTTACTTCCTCTGGTGCTGCGTCGGATCAGACTGGAGAGAATTCCGGCTATGCTGATAGCCCCGGATTGGCCAAGGAGGACGTGGTTCTCGACACTGGTGTCGCTCTTGGCGGCTCCGCCGTTTCAACTTCCTCTTCGCCTGGACCTGTTATCCCAGGGGCCCGTTCGTCATCCGGACTTGAAGTCTCTACGTTTGACGGCGTGGCTCTTGAGACCGAAATATTGACCCGTAGAGGTTTCTCAGCTGCAGTCATTGCCACTCTGCGAGCTGCTAGAGGTCCGGCCACTACTAAGATTTATCACAGAACTTGGGAAGCCTTCTTTTCGTGGTGTTCGGGTTCCTCAAGGAATCTGAGGATTTTTTCCATTCCCAATCTGTTGGCTTTTCTACAGTACGGGTTGGAGAAAGGTTTAGCAGTTAGCACTCTGAAGGGTCAGGTTTCTGCTTTGTCCGTGCTTTTTCGGAAGGCTATCGCCTCGCGTAGGGACGTGCGTTCTTTTTTCAAGGAGTAACCCGTCAGTTTCCACCGTGGAAGGCACCTGTGTCTCCTTGGAGACTCAACCTTGTCTTGGAGGCTCTTCAGCATGTGCCCTTTGAGCCTATGGGTTCTACTAGCCTTTCGTTACTTTCTTGGAAGGTTGCATTCTTAGTGGCGGTAACCTCTTTAAGAAGGGTTTCTGATTTGGCAGCTCTTTCTTGCTCGCCGCCTTTCCTGGAGTTTTACCCGGATCGAGTAGTGCTTCGCACACGGGGCGACTTTCTACCTAAGGTAGTGTCGCAGTTTCATGTTAACCAGGATATTGTGTTGCCCTCACTTTGTCCGGGCCCGAGGAATGCAAAGGAACGAGATTTGCACAAATTGGATTTAGTGCGGGCCTTGAAGTTCTATCTGTCTGTTACTCAAGGTTTTAGGAAGTCAGATTCTCTGTTTGTGATTCCAGCAGGTCGTAGACGTGGTCAACGAGCTTCCAAGGATTCTATAGCTCGTTGGATTCGGTCAGCCATTTTGGAGGCTTACCGTCTTAAAGGCGAACCTTGCCCGATTAAGGTTCGAGCTCACTCCACGAGGGCTGTGGCTTCATCGTGGGCCTTTCATCAAGGGGCTTGGCGACCTGGCGTTCCGTCCACACATTTACAAAGTTTTATAAGGTGGACGTCAGTGCTTCCGCTGATGCGGCCTTAGGACGTAGGGTCCTGCAGGCAGCGGTAATCTAAGTTTTAAGTTAACTTGTATTTGGCGCCTGTTGCGCATTTATCTAGGTTGTTGGGTTTCTGCCTCTTGGTTTTTTTTCCCACCCTAATTTTTGGACTGCTTTGGGACGTCCCACTAGTTATGGTGTGTCTCCCTTCCTTCATCTGCAGCTGAAAGACGGATTTTGGTAAGAACTTACCTGTAAAATCCTTTTCAGCGAAGAAGGAAGGGAGACACACATCCCTCCCATGGCAGAAGTGTGTTGTTATATTTACAGAAGCAGCGTGGCCCTTCTCTGATAGCGATTTTCTGAGCTGAGGTCGACGCGCTACGGCTCTGTTCCAGCATTGCCAGCTTATCGCAGTAGTCAGGTTCAGTGAGTAGTACCTGGGACTGTGTGGTTTTTCTTTGCCAAATGCATGCATAGAATCATGCCCTATAGGCAATCCTTTATTGATAAAATACCTCAATGGGTAGCACCCAAACACAACCGTGATATAAAAAACAAAAAACAAAGTGTATTCCTTACTTAAAAGCTATGGGGATAGCCTAGAGTCCCTGATGTAGGTCTGGGCTGTCACCTGCCTAACAGCGGAGGTTGGCACCCTAGGGGGAAGCGTTGTGGCGCCCCCGCTCCACGATGGCTGACCCTAGGGTCCCTGTTAGGCCCTTACACCTTAGGGGATAACTCTACCCAGATAGTAGGGAGACCCCTAACATTAATACAGAGACCAGCTAACATTAAAGGTGACCCTAAGTCCCCAAAGTATTAAAAACAGTTCACAACACACGGGGTGGTAGGAAGTATAATGGAGATTGGCACAGATCTGCTGTACAACACTGCTAGTATACAGCAGCCTCCTTTTATGAACAGGAGTTATGATAAAACTGCCTTCTTGTGCCACAGCTTAATGAAAGTGAATGTGAGCAGTCTCATACTTGTTCACTCACTAGTCAACGCTCCTCCAGTGTATGGGAAGTCTAAATGTGTGTGCATACCAGCCAGTCAAATATATGTTAAGATGGCATCTATCATTGTCAGCTATTGGACCAAAAGTCTAGTCTGAACTTATAAACAAACTGAAAGAATGACTAGAGCATATAATGACTGGAATAAATAAGACGCATCGGCGTCATGAGAAGGTCATTGACACTTGTTTTTAATGTCATGTTAGGGGATAGCAATATTTGAAGATGAATGTATAAGGCAGCAAGATATAATTGATGTATACCTACCCTAGCAATGCCCGATGTACCGAATAGGAGATACTCCATTATAAAATGATATTAATAAGAAATGCGTAACGATACAGATGTCCGGTGTCAAAATGACATGGTGCAGAGAGTCTCTGCACCATGTCATTTTGACACCTGACATCTGTATATCTGGCCTCCTGATGAGCCCATGGGGCGAAACGCGTTGAGGCGCTACTATTGATGGTGGTGGGGTGACCATGAGAAATGATGAGTATCGTTACGCATTTCTTATTAATATCATTTTATAATGGAGTTTCTCAGTGTATCCATATCATGATGAGGGGTGATTAGTATTATACGTACAGGAAGGCAATATATATACCTATTCCCCATTTAGCACCATACCTGTAGGAATGTTATATCTGTACCTATCTCCTATTCGGTACATCGGGCATTGCTAGGGAAGGTATACATCAATTATATCTTGCTGCCTTATACATTCATCTTCAAATATTGCTATCCCCTAACATGACATTAAAAACAAGTGTCAATGACCTCATGACGCCGATGCGTCTTATTTATTCCAGTCATTATATGCTCTAGTCATTCTTTCAGTTTGTTTATAAGTTCAGACTAGACTTTTGGTCCAATAGCTGACAATGATAGATGGCATCTTAACTTATATTTGACTGGCTGGTATGCACACACATTTAGACTTCCCATACACTGGAGGAGCTTTGACTAGTGAGTGAACAAGTATGAGACTGCTCACATTCACTTTCATTAAGCTGTGGCACAAGAAGGCAGTTTTATCATAACTCCTGTTCATAAAAGGAGGCTGCTGTATACTAGCAGTGTTGTACAGCAGATCTGTGCCAATCTCCATTATACTTCCTACCACCCCGTGTGTTGTGAACTGTTTTTAATACTTTGGGGACTTAGGGTCACCTTTAATGTTAGCTGGCCTCTGTATTAATGTTAGGGGTCTCCCTACTATCTGGGTAGAGTTATCCCCTAAGGTGTAAGGGCCTAACAGGGACCCTAGGGTCAGCCATCGTGGAGCGGGGGCGCCACAACGCTTCCCCCTAGGGTGCCAACCTCCGCTGTTAGGCAGGTGACAGCCCAGACCTACATCAGGGACTCTAGGCTATCCCATAGCTTTTAAGTTAGGAATACACTTTGTTTTTTGTTTTTTATATCACGGTTGTGTTTGGGTGCTACCATTGAGGTATTTTATCAATAAAGGATTGCCTATAGGGCATGATTCTATGATTTTGGTTTTGAAGCCCTTCTGTACCTATTATATATTTTCAAATGCATGCATAACCTGTACTTTTGTATTTTTCTCTGAAGTCTTTCAGAAGGGGTTATGTTGCTTCGCTGGCGATATTGTTCTTCCTTAAGCTTTGGTACGACTGAAGAGCTGAGTAGGAGGAGCCCGAGCTGGAGGGGCCGGTCAACACGCTTTCTAATCTGAGGTATTGATCCTATCTGGGGCTCCGCCTACCCACTAGTTATGGTGTGTCTCCCTTCCTTCTTCGCTGAAAAGGATTTTACAGGTAAGTTCTTACCAAAATCCGTCTTTTCTCCTTTTACCCTTGTGAAAATGAAATATTTGTGGCTAAATGAACATTTTTGTGGGAAAAATTAAAATGTTGAAAGTTGTTTTGAGCACTTTGAGGAGTGCAGTTTTTAAATGGTGTCACTTTTAGGTAATTTCTGTCATATAAGCCCCTTAGAGTCACTTCAAAAGTGATTTGGTCCTTAATAAAACAGTTTTGTATATCTTGTTGGAAAAATGAGAAATTGCTGATCAACTTTTAGCCCTACTAACTTCCTAAAAAAAAAAGTTTAAAAAATGATTCAGATGTAAAGTAGACATGTGGGAAATGTTATTTATAACAGACCATTTGGTTTAAGGATATGAAAGTTTGACATTTTCAAAATTTTTAGCGAAATTCTGATATTTTACCAATAAATTCAAAAAAATTCTACCTAAATTTACCACTATCATAAAGTACAATGTGTCCCGAAAAAACAGTTTCGGAATAACTGGAATCCGTTGAAGCATTCCAGAATTAATACCACATAAAGGGACACTGATCAGAATTGTAAATTTGGCCTTGTCATGAAGCTGCAATCAGACTGTGGGCTGAAGGGGTTAAAAGTAGCCTGTCATATCCAGAAATGTTATTCACATGCAGATACAGAGTTAATCTGCAGGTAAATAGCATTGAAGTCTTGATAGGCTTCCTCACTGGATTGTCAGCTACATGGAGAAAATAAATTTATTTCCTCCCTTCAGCCGCTTTCATCGTGGGCAGTGTCACTATGTAGTGAGTGTGCACTAATCATTACCCAGCACTTTGACAGTCTGCTCTGCACAAGTGGCACACATATACTGCAGAAAAGCTTGTCAGTCAAAGTGCCAATGAGTGATAGTAGCTGCACACACAGGAACCGCTCCCTGCACCTTTCCAGTGACTGGAAGTGAGCTGATACAGCAAAGCAGCCCAACATGGTTGTTTTAACGGTGCTTACCTGCAAATTAACCCTATATCTACAGGTAACTAGCATGTCTGGATATGACTGGTTCCCTTTAAGACAAACTGCAGCAAACCTTTTGCTAGATATGACGTATTTGATGAACACGCTTAGCTGCACTTTGTTTTCTAAAAAATGCCTAATGAGATGCAGAAAGTATTTAAAGTGTGGCACATGAATGTGTGCCTATTCTGTCTCAATTTAAAGGGGACTTTTATATTGATGGCTTGCACATCAATATAGGGTCTGATTTGCAGTACCCAGCCGTGACAATTATGCAGTTGACAGAGCTCTGCTGTGCAGCTCCGCAACTAGCAGCAGCTAATTGGAGGAGGTGCCAGGTTTTCCACCCCCTCCCCCAATGATCAAATATTGATGGCTTATCCAGAGCCTGATTGTGATGTACAGTTAAATCAGGGTGCGCAGAGAGATTCAATGAAAATCTTTTAAGACATCAAGAATTTCAGTGGTGATTTCACCATTTTTTTTTTTACCTTAGACTTTTTTTTTTCCATGGTTAACTTTAAATATTGGTGCCATTTAATTTAAAGAGCACATGACACTTTGATCACCGTTAATCATGCACGACAAAGAACCTTCACATTAACCCATGATCGTTTGTACCTTTTTTTTTTTAGGTACAAAGCATCTGTAGCAAGTGGGAAATTAATAACCATGAAAATCAAAATGAAAATACTTTGGATCTTGACATAAAGGTTTTAATCGGCACAGTTACTTTTTGCAATAAAGATGGAGGAGAAATTAACAAGACAACATATTTTTCCATGTGTGATGTGTGTGAAGGTAACTTATTCCCTTCCAGTGGTTTCTAATATACCGTATGTACTGTAGTATAATAGACTGCCGCATAACCTGCAGGGGAATAGATGTACTTAACGGAATGCTCTACATCAGTGTTCCCCCAACTCCAGTCCTCAAGAGCCACTAACAGGTCAAGTGTTAAGGATTTCCTTAGTATCGCCCGGGTGGTGGAATTATTGCCTGTGCAGGTGAGCAGATTTCACCTGTGCAATTAGAAGGGAAATACTGAAAACATGACCTGATGGTGGCTCTTGAAGACTGGAGTTGGGGAACAGTGCTCACATTAGTGATGAGAGAGTATACTCGATGTTCGTGTTTTCCCGAGCACGCTCATGTGATCTCCGAGTATTTGGAAGTGCTCGGAGATTTAGTTTCTGTTGCTACAACTGCATGATTTGCGGCCGCTTGACAGCCTGAATACATGTGTGGATTCCTTAACAAACAGGCATTCCTCACATGTATATTCAGGCTGTCCAGCAGCAGCAAATCATGCAGCTGCGGCAACAGAAACTAAATCTCTGAGCACTTCCAAATACTCAATCACTCGAGCAACGAGTATACTCGCTCATCACTACTCTGCATCTATTATATGTTTAGAGACACAAATGTGCTTAATTAATTCACCAGTCCATACCAATGGGTAGCAAAACACGAATTGAAATTGACTAAATTATTTTTTTCCTTCAAAGAACTTTACTAAATATGGAATATGGAATGTTATTTAGAATCCATAAAGCAAAATGTCCCTGTGCAGCCCAGTTAAGGCTATGTTCACATGTACAGTCATGGCCAAAAGTTTTGAGAATGACACAAATATTAATTTTTACAAAGTCTACTGCTTCACTTTTTCTAATGGCAATTTGCATATACTCCAGAATGTTATAAAGAGTGATCAGCTTAACAGCAATTACTTGCAAAGTCAATATTTGGCTAGAAAATGAACTTTATCCCTCAAAACACATTTCTACATCATTGCAGCCCTGCCTTAAAAGGACCAGCTAACCTCTTTTCAGTGATTGCTCCATTAACACAGGTGTGGGTGTTGATGAGGACATGGCTGCAGATCAATCTGTCATGATTAAGTAAGAATGACACCACTGGACACTTTAAAAGGAGGCTGGTACTTGGCATCATTGTTTATTCGAACGTCCATGACAGCACTACGGAGAGAGGGGATCCGCCCCTTAGGAACAGGAAACCTACAGATACAAAAAGGGCGGCACCTCTTCCACGCATCAGTTGGTTTCCTGTTCCTAAAGGACGGGTTTCCTACAGATGAAGATCCTCAGGAGGACCCAGGCCGGCCGGTCAACCCAGGTAGCGGGGGGGATCTCCTACCTCGACCGGTGCGGAGCCCTTGGAAGCGCCACGGTGGGTCCGGGTACGATTCCACGACAGTGTGCGGAGCAGGTGGAGCAGTATCCAGAGGATCCCTGTCTCCCAGCCAGCGCCGATTGGTAAGTATCCCCCCCCTCTCCCTGGTCCTGGTGCCTGCTCCCTGTCTTCTCCTGTGGTCCTGTCATGGTGGGGGCCGGAGGTGGTGCAGCCGAAAAAAAAAACAAAAAAACAATTTTTTTGAATTTTGAATTTCCCGCCGCGCGTCTCTGTTATGGACAGCGCGGCGGGGTTTTTTTAAATTTCCCGCCGCGCGTCTCTTTCCCGCCGCGCGTCTCTGCTATGGACGGCGCGGCGGGGGTTTTTTGAATTTCCCGCCGCGCGTCTCAGCGGTGGATGGCGCGGCGGGGGTTTTTGAATGTCCCGCCGCGCGTCTCTGCTATGGACGGCGCGGTGGGGGTTCTTTGAATTTCCCGCCGCGCGTCTCTGCTGGGGACGGCGCGGCGGGGTTTTTGAAATCTTCGCCGCGCGCCGCTGCTGTGAGCGGCGCTGCGGGGATTTTTGGGATCTCCCGCTCGCGTCCCTGCTGGGGGGGCGATGCGGCGGGAGACTCCGCTCAGGTACCTGGGTGATGCGGTCGGGTTTGCGGGGTCCCCGTGGGTGCGGGGATCCTGGCGGCGTCGGGAAGGGGGGGCGGAGTCTCCACTGCTGGAACCGGAAGTGGGTCACCGGCCGGCGTTTTTTTGAAAAATTGGCGCGGCTGCATCATGGCCGGGCGGCGCCTGCTGTGGGGGCGGCAGGGAAGTGCAGGGGGAGCTGTGGGGCGGGGAGCAGGAGGGGGTAGACCCCTGGCAGCACCTGCTGACCCGGATATCCGGGGAGGATATAAGGAGCCTATGAAGCTGGGAAAGCGCTTCTGCCCCATTTCTTACAATGGACACTGCAGAAGCTCCCTCAGTACAGCAGGAGAGCCAGCAGCAGCAGCAGACAGAGCGCTCCTCTTCAATGGCCAGGGGCGCCAGCCGCAGGAGTTCCTCAGCTGTGAAAAAGACCCCTCCCCGTGATCCGGTACCTACTGCTGTATGGACTGGGTAAGAGATCGTCATACTTAGAATACCCAGTAATGCAGTTTTCCCCCATTCTGTGTTCCGTTACTAGGGGAAGAAATGTTCGGTGAAAAGCAAGCACAAGGAATGTGCCTTTTGTGCTTGCCCTCTGCCAGACGCTTGCCCTAAAAGGTTATGCCAGCCGTGCACGCGACAGATGGTAGGGCATTAAAGGGGAAGGGTAGGGGCCTGGGATGAGATAGTAACCCCCCCCTGCCCCTTCCCTTTTTAGATAGTGGAGGAGACTCCAGATTTCACCGAGAGCCTGAAAGAGATAATAAGGGCGGAGATGAAGGCGTCCGTAAGACACGGAAAATCTTCCAGGCGTAGGACTGTACCTGTGTTATCTGATTCAGATTCTCCCGCCGCCCATGACAAGGGTGAAGTTGTTTCAGGACCCTCTTCGCCTTCCTCTTCGGCTTCTTCCTCTTCTTCTACAGAAGTCGCTACTCGATTTTGTTTTCCCTTGGACCAGATGGACAAACTTGTCAAATCAGTTAGGTTCACCATGGGGGTAGAGGAGGCGAGACCAGAACTCTCAGTACAGGATCTGATGTTCGGTGGTCTAGATCCGAAAAAACGCAGATCCTTTCCACTAAACAGTAGCATCCAAGGCCTTATAGATAGAGAGTGGAAGAAGCCAGAAAAAAGAGGCTCCTTACCCCAAGCGTTTAAATGGAGATATCCCTTTGAAGAACCCTTGACAGGTAGATGGGATAAGGCCCCGAAGCTGGATGCAGCAGTGGCGAAGGCTTCCAAAAAATCCTCCATCCCATTCGATGATACGGGGTCTTTGAAAGATCCACTAGACAAGAAGGCAGACTCCTTCTTGAAAGGGACATGGGAGATGTCGGCAGGTGCCCTGAGGCCAGCGGTTGCAGCCACTTGTACAGCCAGATCAATGATGGTCTGGCTAGACCAATTAGAGTCCCAGTTAGCAGATGGAACCTCTAGGGGGTCAATCCGAAAGACCTTGCCGATAATTCAGAACGCGGCGGCTTTCCTGGCTGATTCCTCAGCGGACTCAGTAAAAATGGCAGGTCTGTCTAATGCAGCGCGAAGGGCGTTGTGGCTAAAATGTTGGCCGGGCGTTTTGGCCCGGTCCTGGACGAACTTCTGGAAAAGGCAGGGGACGACAAGAAAAAGTTTCCCAGTCTTTCGACTCCTTCCTACAAGAGACCTTTCAGCAGAAGGAGGTTCAGCCGCAGAAGGTCGTCCAGGGAGCGAGCCAAATGGGATGAAAAGAGGCGAAGAGGTACAGGGTTTATGTTTAGGGGTCCGCCTAGGGAAACCAAAAAACCCTCGCAATGACTAGCGATGCCGGTAGGAGGCAGATTGATGGCCTTGTACCCGGCCTGGTCGGAAATCTCAAACAGTAGCTGGATCCTTAGTCTCATAGCTACAGGGCTGCGGTTAGAATTCTCCTCGGTACCTCGGGATAACTTTAAAATTACCCCCCTCAGGTCATCCCCATCGGAACAGGCCGCTCTGGAGTTGGAAGTTCAGGAGCTTTGCGCTAAAAAAGTCTTAGTGGAGGTGCCGGAAGCAGAGCGGGGTAAAGGGTTTTACTCCCCTCTGTTTTTGATCCGTAAACCGGAGGGTTCTTTTAGAACAATTATTAATTTGAAAGCCCTCAATAAATTTCTGGTTATTCACCCATTTAAAATGGAAACGGTCAGCTCAGCAATAAAGCTTCTGTTTGAAAATTGCTTTATGGTGGTGTTAGATCTGAAAGACGCTTATTACCATGTACCGATCCATGTGGAGCATCAGCGTTTCCTCAGAGTAGCAGTCCAGATGGGGGAATCGCTGCGACATTTTCAATATAGCGCCCTTCCTTTTGGCTTGGCGGTTGCCCCACGAGTATTCACTAAAGTTATGTCGGAGGTCATGGCCCACTTACGTGAATCCAATATGATTATAGTTCCCTACCTCGACGACTTTCTTATCATTGGAAAAACGGCAGAGCATTGCCTAGAGCAACTGCAAAGAGCAATATCTACCTTAGAGCGGCTGGGATGGCTAATAAATACCAAAAAGTCTCGTTTGAATCCGATGAGGGTCCAGCAGTTTCTAGGGCTAATTCTAGATTCACGGAATCAGAACTGTAGTTTACCGTCAGACAAGTTGATTCGCTTACGGCACCAGGTCCTAAACGCTTCCAATAACCCCTCCATGTCTCTTAGGAAGGCCATGTCCCTTTTGGGCTCCCTCTCGTCCTGTATCCCTGCGGTTCAGTGGGCTCAATTCCACACAAGGACGCTGCAGGCTGAGGTCTTGTATCAAAATTTTCTAGGAGGTTACCTAGAAGGCCAGCTATCCTTGTCCCAGGCTACTATAAGATCCCTGGATTGGTGGAAAGAGGAGACGAACCTGTCTAAGGGGGTTCCCTGGGAATATGAAATATCCCGGATAGTCACGACAGATGCAAGCCCCTCTGGGTGGGGGGCTCATATGGGGGACGTTATGGTTCAGGGCTTATGGGAGCTGGATCAAATTCAAATGTCTTCTAATATGAAGGAGTTAACGGCGGTAGAGCTAGCGATTAAAAAGCTCCTTGTCTATCTACAGGGTCACCACGTTCGAGTGCTCTCCGACAATCGTGTCACAGTCGCTTATGTCAACCACCAGGGTGGTACTCGTTCCGGTCCTCTTATGGAAGTGGCAAGGCGCCTACTCCAGATAGCAGAACGACACTTTCTTTCTCTAACGGCTCTACACATAAGGGGAGAAGAAAATACCAAGGCGGACTTCTTAAGCCGCAATCTCCTGAGTCAAGGAGAGTGGTCATTAAAGACTTCCATCTTCGACCTACCTGATTGTGCAGAGATGAGGTCAACCGGAGATAGATCTCTTTGCTACCAAAAGCAACAGGAAAGTGAGACGGTTCTGCTCTCTGAATCCCAGAGAACGCCCTCTGGCAGTGGACGCTCTTCTATTAAAGTGGGATTTCAATCTAGCGTACGCCTTCCCACCTTGTCCTTACTCCCCCTAGTGTTGAGGAAGGTCAGGAAAGACAGGGCAAGGGTAATAGTAGTTGCTCCCTTCTGGCCCAGGAGGGCATGGTTTTCATGTCTCAGGAACATGTCGATAGCCGACCCGTGGGTCCTGCCGGATATTCCCGATCTGCTCTCCCAAGGTCCAGTCTACCATCCTCGAGTAGCGGGCCTCCACCTGACGGCGTGGATTTTGAACGGTCGCTGCTGAGAGATAAGGGGTTTTCTGCTAATGTAATTAATACTCTCCTTAAGAGCAGAAAAGAGGTTACAACTAGAATCTACGCTAGGACTTGGAAAAAATTTCTCCAGAGCTCGGGGGTGGTAGCAGGGGACTCAACACCAATAACCCAGATTCTAGAATTCCTACAAAAGGGTCTGGACTTAGGTCTCTCCACAAGCACCCTTAAGGTGCAAGTTTCAGCTTTGGGGGCACTCTTCAGTTGCAACATCGCCAATAATTACTGGGTCAGTAGATTCATTAAAGCTGCGGGTAGGTCGAGACCCATAGTGAAGAACAGAATCATGCCATGGGATTTGAACCTTGTTCTTACTGCTTTAACAGAACCCCCTTTTGAACCTATATCAGCAGCATCAATAAAAATTCTTTCCCTTAAAACCGCATTCCTGGTAGCATTAACTTCGGCTAGGAGGGTAGGTGACATCCAGGCACTATCTAGACTGTCTCCTTACACTCAGGTCCTGAATGACAGAATAATACTTAGACCTGATCCGGCATACTTACCTAAGGTGTCTTCCGCCTTCCACAGAACACAGGAAATTGTTCTCCCTTCGTTCATCCCTAATCCATCTAATCAAAAAGAGATAAAACTCCATACTCTAGATGTTAGAAGATGTCTCCTGCAATATTTGACAGTCACTGATTCCTGGAAAAGGGACAATGCATTGTTTGTCTCTTTCAGGGAATTAACAAAGGCCGTAGAATAACAAAAAGCTCATTGGCCAGATGGATTAGAGAAGCAATTTCTCTGGCATACACCTCGAGGGGCAAGCCGGCACCTGAGAGGCTAAGGGCGCATTCCACCCGAGCTGTGGCGACTTCATGGGCAGAGAGGGCTGAAGTCTCCATTGACCAGATATGTAAGGCAGCTACGTGGTCTTCTCCACACACGTTTTACACTCATTATAGGTTAGATTTGGGTGCTTCCTCAGACCTTTCTTTCGGACTAAGGGTGCTGCAGGCTGTAGTCCCTCCCTAAGTAATTACTCTCTGTAATTCTCTCCGTAGTGCTGTCATGGACGTTCGAATAAAGTCTTAGTTATTTACCGTTAACGGTATTTTTCGAAGTCCATGACAGCACCCTTAGATTCCCACCCATGTTCTATGTGCACTTCTTCCTCTTATATAGTCCACATGTAATAAACAATTGATCAATATTACTGTGTGATGCATAAATTTTTTGCTGTATACCATTTAACCTTGGTAGTCCTCTTATGCTCTGTAATCCAACTGATGCGTGGGAGAGGTGCCGCCTTTTTGTATCTGTAGGTTTCCTGTTCCTAAGGGGCGGATCCCCTCTCTCCGTAGTGCTGTCATGGACTTCAAAAAATACCGTTAACGGTAAGTAACTAAGACTTTCTCTTCTGTTAACCATGGTTATCTCTAAAGAAACACGTGCAGTCATCATTGCAATGCACAAAAATGGCCTAACAGGGAAGAGTATCGCAGCTAGAAAGATTGCACCTCAGTCAACAATCAAGAACTTCAAGGAGAGAGGTTCCATTGTTGCCAAAAAGGCTTCAGGGCGCCCAAGAAAGACCAGCAAGCGCCAGGACCGTCTCTTAAGTGTTTCAGCTGCGGGATCGGGCTACTAGCAGTGCAGAGCTTGCTCAGGAATGTCAGCAGGCAGGTGTGAGTGCATCTGCACGCACTGTGAGGCGGAGACTCTTGGAGTAAGGCCTGGTCTCAAGGAGGGCAGCAAAGAAGCCACTTCTCTCCAGAAAAAACATCATGGACAGACTGATATTCTGCAAAAGGTACAGGCAGTGGACTGCTGAGGACTGGGGTAACGTTATTTTCTCTGATGAATCCCCTTTTCGATTGTTTGGGACATCAGGAAAACGCCTCATTCGGAGAAGACAAGGTGAGCACTACCACCAGTCTTGTCTCATGCCAACTGTTAAGCATCCTGAAACCATTCATGTGTGGGGTTGCTTCTCAGCCAAGGGAATCGGCTCTCTCACAGTCTTGCCTAAAAACACAGCCATGAATAAAGAATGGTACCAGAATGTCCTCCAAGAGCAACTTCTCCCAACCCTCCAAGAGCAGTTTGGCGATCAACAATTCTTTTTCCAGCATGATGGAGCACCTTGCCATAAAGCAAAGGTGATAACTAAATGGCTCAGGGAACAAAACATAGAGATTTTGGGTCCATGGCCTGGAAACTCCCCAGATCTTAATCCCATTGAGAACTTGTGGTCAATCATCAAGAGACGGGTGGACAAACAAAAATCTAAAAATTCTGACAAAATGAAAGCATTGATTGTGCAAGAATGGACTGCTATCAGTCAGGATTTGGTCCAGAAGATGATTGAGAGCATGCCAGGGAGAATTGCAGAGGTCCTGAAGAAGAAGGGTCAACACTGCAAATTATGACTTGCTGCATTAACTCATTCTAACTGTCAATATAAGCTTTTGTTACTCATATATTTGCAATTATTATATTTCTGTCTGTGATAAAAACATCTGTCAAACACACATAAAAACCAGTGGGCAGCAGATCATGTGAAAATTTAATATTTGTGTCATTCTCAAAACTTTTGGCTATGACTGTACAGCAATCATCAGAACGGATCCAGTAGCAATCCGTTGACAAAAAAGTTGTGCCGACACAACTTCTTTTTTTTTTTTGTGTGTCTGACAAACTGATTTCAACTGGATCCATTTTTTAAAATTGAAGTCAATGGAAAATTGATCCGTTAATTAGCTATCTGTTTTTCCAATTTGTAAAGGATCCTTATTTTACTTACTGGATCAGTCTCAAATAGATGATTACTGTATTTTTCAGACTATAAGACACACCGGACCATAAGACGCACCTATGTTTTAGAGAAGGAAATTGCAAAAAAATTGAAGCAAAAAATGTGGTCTATTCTGTACTAATATCCCCTCTCCTGGTATATATAGCCCCTTATCCCTAGCCTGGTAGGCATGGTCCCCCAATCCTTATCCTGATATGCATGGCCCCATCAGAAAAATATATAAAAAAAAAACATTATACTTTCCTGCGCTTTCTTGTAACTTCCAGTTCTGATGTCAGCAGCTGATTTATGCTTGTAAGTAGCGCATGGCAGGTATGTCTTGCGCTGCTTGCAAGCCAAGGACAACTGCTGGAATACTCCCTGCTCTCCACGTTGAGCCTATGTTCGTGGAGGGCAGTGAGTATTCATTGCTCTTTAATAGCGGGCACAGTGTTAGCTGCAGACGCCAGCTTCCTTCAGCTGCCCGGCATTCACGTGTGCCTGCTACTAAGGGGAATGAATAATAACTGCATTCCATGCCTATGGGAGTGAATATTCATTCCCTTAAGTAGCGGGCACACGCAAAAGCCCGGCAGCTGCAGGAAGTCGGCTGCTGAGGTTAACAGTGTGTCTATTAAAGAGAAATGAATATTCATTGCTTTCCACTCCCATGGGCGTGGAATGCAGTGAATATTCATTTCTCTTTAGCAGCGGGCACAGGAGGCTCCTTCCTCCTGTGACCCGCTACTCCACCTCTGCCGCTCCCCCACCTCCCCACCACAACCATAGCAGGTACATCCGGACTATAAGATCCCCCCCCCATTTTCCTCCACATTTTTGGGAAAAAAAGTTTGTCTTATAGTCCGAAAAACACGGTACTTGAAAGTTAACATGTCCAGTAGTGTATGTGAAATGTTTATTTTTCCACCTCTAGTAAGCAAAAAATTGTATCCTTTCAATTAGGAGAAAAATGGATGGCCGTTTAACGAATCCACTTTTGGTAGACAATGTTTAAAAAAAGCAAAAACAGGTAGACAGAAAAGTTGTCGGCAAAAGGTTTTTTTTGTCAACAAATTGCTGCTGGATCAGTTCTGTTTGTAACGGGCTAATCTTCTGACTGTTGATGATGCTTAACTTTCTCATGGCCCATGATAAAAATGATATATCTTCCTTGCTGCTTATATACCTATATCCAAAATTAACTAAGATTACAACACAGATCTCCTATGTATATACTGTGGCATGTAAAAGTTTGGGCACCCCTGGTAAAAAAAAAAAAATTACTGTTATTGTGAACAGTTAAACCAGTTGAAGATGAAATTATCTCTAATAGGCCTAAAGTTAAAGATGACAAATTTACTTTTATCTTTTAGGTAAAACAATCTATAATATAATGGTAGGAGCGTCACTCTGTCTGAAGCCTTTATAGACTGCGCAAGCACAACACGCCTGCGCAGTCTGGCTCCAGACAGAGTGAGGCATCCAGAGCGGTGAGTACTCTGTATGGCGCCGGAGATCGCGGTATGCGTACTGGATGCATACCGCGATCTCCGGCGCCATACTCACATACTTACCTGACCGGGAGGAGCGTTGCCGCGGCGCTTCTCTTCTCCAGGGGCAGGAGACCAGGAGTGCGCGTCGGATCGCGCATGCGCAGTAGCGCTATCCGGCGCCATTTTGCTGAAGACACATTTATAGTGTGTCTTCAGCAATATGGCGCCGGACCGCGCGGTATGGGCATGCGCATACTCCGGCGCCGCTCTCCTTCCCCGGCGTCCAGCAGAACGGAACAGCGCTGGAGCACAGGGATGAAAGGTGAGTATAAATGGTTTTTTTTTTTGGGGTATCTGTGCAGTTTAATAGCGGTGAGGGGGCCATGCACATCAGGATAGGGGGGGCGTGAGGGGACCATGCACATCAGGATTGGGGGTGAGCGGACCATGCATATCAGGATGGGGGGGTGAGGGGACCATGCACATCAGGATTGGGGAGTGAGCGGACCATGCACATCAGGGTTGGGGGGTGAGCGGACCATGCACATCAGGATAGGGGGGGGCGTGAGGAGACCATGCACATCAGGATAGAGGGGGCGTGAGGGGACCATGCACATCAGGGTTGGGGGGTGAGGGGACCATGCACATCAGGATTGGGGGGTGAGCGGACCATGCATATCAGGATAGGGGGGGTGAGGGGACCATGCACATCAGGATTGGGGGGTGAGCGGACCATGCACATCAGGATTGGGGGGTGAGCGGACCATGCACATCAGGATTGGGGGGTGAGGGGACCATGCACATCAGGATTGGGGGGTGAGCGGACCATGCATATCAGGATAGGGGGGGTGAGGGGACATGCACATCAGGATTGGGGGGTGAGCGGACCATGCACATCAGGGTTGGGGGGTGAGCGGACCATGCACATCAGGATTGGGGGGTGAGGGGACCATGCACATCAGGATTGAGGGTGAGCGGACCATGCATATCAGGATAGGGGGGTGAGGGGACCATGCACATCAGGATAGGGGGGTGAGGGGACCATGCACATCAGGATTGGGGGGGTGAGGGGACCATGCACATCAGGATTGGGGGGTGAGCGGACCATACACATCAGGATTGGGGGTGAGCGGACCATGCACATCAGGGTTTGGGGGGTGAGGGGACCATGCATATCAGGATAGGGGGGGATGAGGGGACCATGCAAATCAGGATTGGGGGGTGAGCAGACCATGCACATCAGGATTGGGGTGTGAGCGGACCATGCACATCAGGATTGGGGGGGGTGAGGGGACCATGCATATCAGGATAGGGGGGGTGAGGGGACCATGCAAATCAGGATTGGGGGTGAGCAGACCATGCACATCAGGATTGGGGGTGAGCGGACCATGCACATCAGGATTGGGGGGTGAGGGGACCATGCACATCAGGATTGGGGGGTGAGGGGACCATGCACATCAGGATTGGGGGGGTGAGGGGACCATGCACATCAGGATTGGGGGTGTGAGGGGACCATGCACATCAGGATTGGGGGGTGAGCGGACCATGCATATCAGGATAGGGGGGGTGAGGGGACCATGCACATCAGGATTGGGGGGTGAGCGGACCATGCACATCAGGATTGGGGGGTGAGCGGACCATGCACATCAGGATTGGGGGGTGATGGGACCATGCACATCAGGATTGGGGGGTGAGCGGACCATGCATATCAGGATAGGGGGGTGAGGGGACCATGCACATCAGGATTGGGGGTGAGCGGACCATGCACATCAGGGTTGGGGGGTGAGCGGACCATGCACATCAGGATTGGGGGGTGAGGGGACCATGCACATCAGGTTTGAGGGTGAGCGGACCATGCATATCAGGATAGGGGGGTGAGGGGACCATGCACATCAGGATAGGGGGGTGAGGGGACCATGCACATCAGGATTGGGGGGGTGAGCGGACCATGCACATCAGGGTTTTGGGGGTGAGGGGACCATGCATATCAGGATAGGGGGGGTGAGGGGACCATGCAAATCAGGATTGGGGGGTGAGCAAACCATGCACATCAGCATTGGGGGTGAGCGGACCATGCACATCAGGATTGGGGGGGGTGAGGGGACCATGCATATCAGGATGGGGGGGTGAGGGGACCATGCAAATCAGGATTGGGGGGTGAGCAGACCATGCACATCAGGATTGGGGGTGAGCGGACCATGCACATCAGGATTGGGGGGTGAGGGGACCATGCACATCAGGATTGGGGGGTGAGGGGACCATGCACATCAGGATTGGGGGGGTGAGGGGACCATGCACATCAGGGTTGGGGGGTGAAGGGACCATGCACATCAGGGTTGGGGGGTGAGGGGACCATGCACATCAGGGTTGGGGGGTGAGGGGACCATGCACATCAGGGTTGGGGGGGTGGGGGGACCATGCACATCAGGGTTGGGGGGGGTGAGGGGACCATGCACATCAGGGTTGGGGGGTGAGGGGACCATGCACATCAGGATTGGGGGGGTGCGGGGACCATGCACATCAGGGTTGGGGGGTGAGGGGACCATGCACATCAGGGTTGGGGGGTGAGGGGACCATGCGCATCAGGGTCGGGGGGGTGAGGGGACCATGCACATCAGGATTGGGGGTTGAGGGGACCATGCACATCAGGATTGGGGGGTGAGGGGACCATGCACATCAGGATTGGGGGTGAGGGGACCATGCACATCAGGATTGGGGTGTGAGCGGACCATGCACATCAGGGTTGGGGGGTGGGCGGACCATTCACATCAGGGTTGGGGGGTGAGAGGACCATGCGCATCAGGGTTGGGGGGTGAGAGGACCATGCACATCAGGATTGGGGGGTGAGGGGACCATGCACATCAGGATTGGGGGTGAGGGGACCATGCACATCAGGATTGGGGGTGAGCGGACCATGCACATCAGGGTTGGGGGGTGATCGGACCATTCACATCAGGGTTGGGGGGTGAGAGGACCATGCACATGAGGGTTGGGGGGTAGAGGACCATGCACATCAGGATTGGGGGGGTGAGGGGACCATGCACATCAGGATTGGGGGGTGTGAGGGGACCATGCACATCAGGATTGGGGGGTGAGGGGACCATGCACATCAGGATTGGGGGGTGAGCGGACCATGCACATCAGGATTGGGCGATGAGGGGACCATTCATACCAGGATTGGGGGTGAGGGGACCATTCATATCAGAATTGGGGGTGAGGGGACCAGTCATACCAGAATTGGGGGGTGATGGGGACCATGCATTCCAGGATTGGGTGGGAGGTGACCTTGCATACCAGGATTGGTGGGTTAGGGGACCGTGCATACCGGGATTGGGGAGGTGAGGGGACCATGCATACCGGGATTGGGGGGTGAGGGAACCATGAATACCAGGATATGGATGAGCAGGTACCATGCATACCAGGATAGGGATGAGGGGGTACCATGCATACCAGGATTGGGTGATGAGGGGTCCATGCATACCAGGATGAGGAATGGGGTGCCATGCATACCAGATTTGGGTGGGGGTGAGGGGACCATACATACCAGCATAGGGATGAGGGGTACCATGCATACCAGGATAGGGATGAGGGGTGCCATGCATACCAGGATAGGAGGGGGGTAGCACATACCAGCATGGGAGACCATATACCTTTAAAAATGCTTGCCAGGGGACCATGCACATCAGGATTGGGGGGCGAGGGGACCATGCACACCAGGATAGGGGGTGAGAGGACCATGCATACCAGGATAGGGGGTGAGGAGACCATGCACATCAGGATTGGGGGGTGAGGGGACCATGCACATCAGGATTGGGGGGTGATGGGACCATGCATACCAGGATTGGGGGGTGAGGGGACCTTGCATATCAGGATTGGGGGGTGAGGGGACCATGCATATCAGGATTGGGGGGTGAGGGGACCATGCATATCAGGATTGGGGGTGAGGGTACTATGCATATCAGCAATGGAGGTGAGGAGATCATGCACATCAGGATTGGGGGGTGAGACCATGCACATCAGGTTTGGGGGGTGAGGGGGCCATGCACATCAGGATTGGGAGGTGAGGGGACCATGCACATCAGGATTGGGGGGTGAGGGGACCATGCACATCAGGATTGGGGGGTGAGGGGACCATGCACATCAGGATTGGGGGGTGAGGGGGCCATGCACATCAGGATTGGGAGGTGAGGGGACCATGCACATCAGGATTGGGGGGTGAGGGGGACCATGCACATCAGGATTGGGGGGTGAGGGGACCATGCACATCAGGATTGGGGGGTGAGGGGACCATGCACATCAGGATTGGGGGGTGAGGGGACCATGCATATCAGGATTGGGCAGGAGGGAACCATGCATACCAGGATTGGGGGGTGAGGGGGACCATGCATACCAGGATTGGGGGGTGAGGGAACCATGAATACCAGGATATGGATGAGCAGGTAACATGCATACCAGGATAGGGATGAGGGGGTACCATGCATACCAGGATTGGGGGATGAGGGGACCATGCATACCAGGATGAGGAATGGGGTGCCATGCATAGTAGATTTGGGTGGGGATGAGGGGTGCCATGCATACTAGGATAGGAGGGGGGCAGCATATACCAGAATGGGAGACCATGTACCTATAAAAATGCTTGCCACCCGGGCGTAGAACGGGTTAATCACTAGTATATATATATATATATATATTTACATTTTAAAAATTACAAAAAAGAAAAATGTGCTGATGCAAAAGTTTGGGCACCCTGCATGATTAGTACCTATTAGCACCGCCTTTTGAAAGTAATACAGCTTGTAAATGCTTTTTGTAGACAGACAAGAGTCTTTCAATTCTTATTTGAGTGATTATTCATCCATTCTTCCTTAAAAAATTCTTCCAGTTCAGTGAGATTCCTGGGTGGTCTTTCTTCCATTGCTTTTTTGAGGTCTAGTTACAGGTTTTCAATGATATTCAGACAGAGGACTGTAAAGACCATTTAAAACCTTCAGCTTGAGCCTTTTGAGGTAGTCTATTGTGGATTTTGATGTGTGCTTAGGATCATTATCCATTTGTAGAAGCCATCTTCATTTCAACTTCGGCTTTTTTTTACAGATGGTGTTAAATTTGGATAAAAAATGTGTTGAAATTTCATTTAATCCCTTCTACCTGTGAAATGTTCACCGTGACATTGGCTGCAACACAACCCCAAAGCATGTTTGATCCACCTCCATGCTTAATTGGCGAGATTTTCTTTTCCTGAAATTCTCTACCCTTTTACCTCCACACATGCCTTTGATCATTGTGGCCAAAGAGTTTTATTTAAACCTCATCAGTGTGCACGACTTGTTTCTAAAGTGCATCATGCTTGTTTAGATGTTCTTTGGCATACTTCTGATTCTAAATTTTATGGTGATGACGCAATAAAGGTTTTCTTCTGATGACTCTTCCATGAAAGCCATATTTGTGCAGGTGTCTGTGAACAGCAGAACAGTGTACCACAACTCCAGAGTCTACTAAATCTTTCTGAAGATCTTTTGCAGTGAAGCGGTGTATCTGATTTGCCTCTCTAGCAATCCTACAAGCATCTCTCACTGAAATGTTGCTTTGTCTTGTAGACCTTATCTTAACCTCCAATGTTCTGTTAACTGCAATTTCTTAATTACATTCGAACTGAGGAAAGGGCAGTTTGTAAACGCTTTGCTATCTTCTTATAGCTTTCTACTGCTTTGTGGGCCTCCACCATTTTCATTTTCAGAATACTATGCAGCTGCTTAGAATAACCCATGGCTGCTGTTTTTTGGCACAACCTTAGAGGTGGCTGGGTTTTGAGGCTATGTGCACACGTTGCGGAATTGCCATGGAAATTTCCGCGGCAATTCCGCACCTCCCTGCCGCGGGAAATACGCATATTATAGGTATGCGTATTCCTGCTGAAAACTAGCGTTTTGTAAGCGTAATTAGCTTGCAGAATGCTAGCGTTTTACAAGCTATCTGACAAGGTAGGTCACACGAGTCAAACAAGTGTTTGACTCGTGTGACCAACTTTTTACTATTGATGCCGCCTATGTCGCATCAATAGTAAAAAGATCTAATGTAAAAATAATAAAAGAGTCTCCTCTCCTCCAGGCCCTGGGTACCATCCGCACATGAACCGCTTACTTTCCGCATGGTGGGCACAGCCACATAAGGAAAGTAATTGGTTCAATGCATTCCTATGGTGGCGGAATCGCCGCGGTTCCGCAAAAAAGAATGAGCATGCTGCGGATTCTCCCGCGATGCGATTCCGCCGCGGAAAAACCCGCAGCATGTGCACAGCATTGCGGAATCCCATAGGCCATAATGTGTTGTATTGTGTAAGCGGTTTTGCCGCCAAGAATCCGCAACGTGTGCACAGGCCCTTACAACGCTCTGAAATTTGCAATCACTTGGTGTTTCCTAATGATGATAGTGAACAAGCCATAACCCTAACAGGTTAATTAAGGACTGAAACCTCGGTCAAAGTTATCTGAGCACACAAAAATCTCCAAGGGTGCCCAAACTTTTGTATGAGCCGATTTTTTTCTAATTTTAAAAAGACCTAAAATACAAAGGAAATGTGTCATCTTTAACTTTAGGCCTTTTGGAGATCATTTTATCTTCAACTTGCTTAACTGTTAACAATAACAGTAATTTTGATCAGGGGTGCACTTCCTGTTAAGTCACACCTCTAAAGTACACCATTTTTTTTTTTTACTTATGCTGATATTTTTTAGATGAAACTGGTAACAAATAATAGTGAAAGTCTTTGTCTTGTTACATTACTCTCTCACCCATTCCTTTGTTGGAGTGTGAAGGGGAGCCATTACCCTCATCTTCTTTAGGTTCCAAAATACATGGTCCATCTTTGCCTGATATACTGCTTATCGTCTTTTATGCCAAATATCACAATTTCTGTCTTTTTGTTTGTCCACTTCACTTTTTAAGGATCTACCACGTGCTCTCAATGGAATTTTAGATATGGGGAGTTTCTAGGCCATGGACCCAAAATGTCATTGTTTTGTTTACTGAGCCACTTAGTCATCACTTTTGCCCCTTTTCCTTTGATGAAAATTAGCACCACACATGGATGCTCTCATGAGAGATATATCATTTTGGGCTAACAATCATTTTTGCCATTGAGTTTCTTTACAAACTTTACACCCTTTTGCCTTTTAAAGGCTCTTTGTTTCCTGACAAGTTTAACTTTAATGAGGTTGTCCGGTCTGAAACTAAAAGTCTTCAATCACTCTATGTGACTGCAGACTTCTGAGTCCTCATAACTTGCTCTTGGAAAAGGTCGGTCATGTAGTCTCCAGTGTGCAATATGCATACTCCTGGCAACTGTATTGAGCGAAGCCGGAAAAAGTCTTGTTGGAATGAGGCCGGGAGTACGGATATTGCATACTTGAGGGCACATGACCGACCGTTCACGACGCATGTTGTGAGGATTCACAAGTCTGCATTCACAGTGACTGCAGACTTGTAGCTTAAAATTGGACAACCCTATTAATATATTCTGTGGTCATTAATCAGCTGAAAGAAGTTCAGAAAAAGTCAGCTGAGAAAGAGTTACTAACTTTCATATTAGACTGTGAGAATGAGCTCAGTGACGGACTCTCAGGTAAAGAGGTCTGTGTTGTTGGTGCAGCTTTCCTCACACCCTGACCAGCACGTCTCTCCACACAATAGCTGCTGGTGTGGGAGCATGTGACCAGATCAGTCCATCATCCTCCTCCAATTGTAAAACACCTCACAGAGGAAAGCTGCTTTCCTAGGCTGATACAATGGTCTGGTCACATGCTCCTCCACAAGCAGCCATCAACCATTGTGCTGACAGAAGTTCTGGTCAGAAAACTGCACTAACCAGAGATAGTGGCCGACCTCTTTATCTGAGAACCTGTCAGTGAGCTCATCCTGACAGTCTAAAGGGCCCGTCTCACATAGCGATATCGCTACCGAGATTGGTGCTGAGTCACTAGTTTTGTGACGCAGCACCGAGCTCACCAGCGATATCGCTGTGTGTGACATTCAGCGACGATCAGCCCCCCTGCCGGGTATCGCTGATCGTCGCTGAAATGTCTGGACATTTTTTGATCGCTGGTCTCCCGCTGACAGGCACGCATCGCTGCGTGTGACAGGCGGGAGACCAGCGATCCGCTGGTAACCAAGGTACACAGCGGGTTTCCAGGCGCGGGGCTGTGCCTAGAAACCCGCTGTGTACCTTGGATAACAGCGCCCTGATGCAGGGGAGCTGGTATCCAAGGTAAACAGCGGGTTTCCAGGCACCGCGAAGCTTGGAAACCCGACGTGTACCTTGGTTACCAGCTCCCTGCATCAGGGCGCTGGTATCCAAGGTACACTGCCGGTAACTAAGCGATGTTACCCGCAGTGTCCTTGTGCTGATCGCTGCCCTGAGCTGCCTGTTTGGCAGCTCAGCAGCGATAATATAGCGATACACCAGCGATCCTGACAAGTGCATATCGTTGTCGGGATCGCTGGTGTATCGCTATGTGAGACCCAGCCTTAAGGCTATGATCACACGTTGCGTTTTGGCAGAATTTTTTTTTCTTTTTTGTAGGTTTTTATTTTGCCTTTTTTTTTTATAAAGTAAACTAAAATCTAATTTTTACAGTAGCAACGGGTTCAATCATTGCTCTGTGTGTAGAGATCGGCGGCTGTAGTTGACTGACAACAGCTCAGCATTGGTGCTGGTTGTCAGTCAGGGTTGGGGGTGCAGTTACAGCCTCAGTTCTATACACAGAATTGTGACTGAACCGGTGTCGCCCCCCAGCTGAAACCGTAATGCTGTGGGGGTAAGGCCTCTTTCACACATCCGGTGTGCGCCTGACGGCGCCCCCGGCATTTAGCCGCAGCGCCGCATCAGAAAACCTGATGTGCCGCTTGCGCCGCATGCGTTTTTTTGCCGGATGGTTTCTGATGCCCGAAGACATCAGGGGAATCCGGCAAAAAAAAAAAACGTTACATGCTGCGTTTTGTCCGGCCGCCGGAATGTACATTTCCGCCGCATCTGGACAAAATCGCATACGACGCATTGACATGCGCCGCCATCCGGCGCTAATGCAAGTCAATGCAAAAAAAAACGCAAGCGGCGCATCAGGTTTTCTGATGCGGCTCTGCGGCTAAATGCCGGGGGCGCCGTCAGGCGCACACCGGATGTGTGAAAGAGGCCTAATAGTTCATTTCAGCTGCAGATGGAAGGGAGGGAGACACAGTAATTCATTACTGATGGGTAGGCGGAGCCCCAGATCAGGATGACACCTCAGATCAAAAGCGTGTTGACTGGCTGGCTCCTCCAGCTCGGGCTCCTCCTACTCAGCTCCTTCAGTCTAAGATTAGAGGTCTCAGAGGATGGTCGCTGCTAATGCAGCTCCTCAGAAGATTTTATTATTTTATATCGGACAAGAGACTTGGATCACTAGTTGGTCTAGAGGTCTCAGGGGTACCAGCGCTGCTGTACCCCAACCTCTCCCTTGGCGGATCTGTATTTACACTGTAGTCCCTGCAGAATCTTGCCGGCCCTGGGGGATGAGGATGGCTTCCCTGGCGGGGACGCAAACCACACGTGCGGTCACTGCGTTCCTCGCCCTGGGGGGAAGCATGGGCACAAGCGCCACAAATCCTGAGGGTTCCCTGTGGCGCTAAGCTGGTGAGTACTCCACATTCCTTTTTTATAATGTGTGTAGTACTTTAGCGACTGCTGTGGCAGCGCTATTACATGTACCACTATGTGCTTTAACGACTGCGGTGGCAGCGTTATTACATGTATTCACTGTGATTATGGCAGTGTGCCTTAACGACTGCGGTGGCAGCGTTATTACATGTATTCACTGTGTGTTATCAGTGTGCCTTAACGACTGCGGTGGCAGCGTTATTACATGTATTCACTGTGATTATGTCAGTGTGTTTTAACGACTGCGGTGGCAGCGTTATTACATGTGTTCACTGTAATTATGATCAGTGTGCATTCAACGGTCGCGGCGGCGACCGCCGGTACATGTATTCAGTCACGGTGAGGAGAGAGGAGTTCCCGCTTTTTTATTTAAATTTTCGCGGCACTCTGAGCGCGCGCTTTCTGAGCAGTCTCCATTTCCTGCATCTTCTACATGGAGACACAGCGCGGCGGCCATTACTAATGCAGGAGCTGGAAGCTCCTCGGGGTCATCGCTCTCCCTTTCCTCCCGGCAGCTATTACCAGCAGGGTGAGTCGCTTCTGCGGAAGCTTAACCCCTTCAACTGCAGGGCGCCTTCCTGATTTTATTCCCTATCTGCGGCTGTGCCGCATATATCTGGGAGCGCAGGGCGTCTTTTTTGAGCCAGTTCCTGCAATACGCCTCCGTCCAGCAGAGGCTATGGGAGGCTGCGGCATTAACCCCTTGGAAGGCGGTTAACCCTTGTTTTGAAAGGTCAGCTGGGGTAGCTCATGCTGTAAGAGCTTTAACCCTTCAGCTATATGAGAAACAGTTATTGACAGTTTTTAACCCGTCATATACTGTGTGAGGAGCGTCCAAATGCTTGTGATTGACGTTTCCATAACGTCTGCGCTTCAGATGCTCTATCCAGCACCTACACCTGTACTACAGATGGTGACTGACGCCTGCTCATCTGACGCCTGCGCTATGTATTCGCTATGTCCTACGGATGTGCTGTGTCCTGCGCCTGCGCTACGGATATGTTGTGTCCTGCGCCTACGCTACAGTACGTTTTTCTGTTTAGTGTGGCATAGCTGTCCTGCAGCTGCGACCTTATAAGAGGCTCCTGAGATTCGCACACCCTTTTTCATTATCAAGGTTGTGGGGAGTCTGCTACTTTAACCCCTTATTAGGCGGTTAACTCTTAATGGGAGACAGCTGGGGTAGCTCTCTCTTTAGAGCTTTAACCCTTCAGCTTTTGTTTTTTATTTAAGAACTGCTCTAGTTACTGACAGGTTTAGCCTGCCATATACTATGCAAGGGCATGTCAGAGACCCTCTCCCAGATCCGCTACGGACCAGCCTCGCGTATCTGACACGCAGACCTCGACTCATGCACGGTCGGAGGTTCCAGTGGTGTCAAAATGGAGGCCTTCACTGGTTTCTATTGATGGCCTGTCTGACCTTTTAGGTTATGGAGTGTCAGCTAGATCCTCTCAAGGAAGCGACACAAAATCGGTGCCTTCTTTTTCGCTTAGCGAAGAAGTCCGATTCGGACAAGGAGGTTCGGCAGGGACTCCCTGCCTCTCTCATGGGCCGTACTAAAATTTCTGTGGAAGCCATGTGGACGTTACAGTTACCGGAGGAGGTAACTAGTCGTCCTGGTAAGTCGGCCCGGATGTTGCAAGGGTCACATGGGTCGCGACGACCTTACAAACTGTATCCGTTTTTTCTACGGAGTTGTTTGTTAATTGGACCCTTCTCCTGAAGTGAATGTTCCTTCATTCCAGCTTAGCAAATCTTCCTGGTAAAAGGGAAGGCGAGTCTGCAGGACACGCTGGACAGAAAAATGGAGACGGCAACAATTTCCATCTGCGAGGCCGTGGACATAGATTCGGTATTAAGGATCTAGGTGTACTTGTTAAGTTCCCCTGAGCCGGTTGGACCGTCTAAGGACGGCGAGGCAAGTTGGATCCCCTCTATCGAGGTAGATGGGCTTTTCTAGTTGAAGGATAATGCGTCACTGCTATCCAGGGCGCAATCCTCGGCAGTTACAGTCAGAAGAGCACTGTAACTTGGATGGAACGCGGTTTTCCAACAACGGAGCTGATTGCCAAGGCAAAGGCAAAAGAAACAGCTTTACCGTAGCGCAGAGCTGTGACTTCTGCGTCTGGCAGGACTAGTGCCGATAGTTATTGGCAGTCCCTTTCGGTTCAAGGGATGATCTGGCCAACCCTCTGGGGGTTTGTGTCGTCTCTCTCTCTCTTTTTCAAAAAAAAAAAAAAAATCCGCCAAGGCGGACTGACATCTGACATTCCGTCAGAGCCAAGCATGAAGTCGCTTCGCTCCGTTATGGCAGCCCTGTCGCAGATCGATTCTTTGGTCAATCGACATTCGCGACGCTTATTGGCATGTTCCCGTCGGAAGAGCTCATCAGCGCTTCCTTCGTTTTTGCAATAGAATCAACCATTACCAGGTTGTGGCTCGGCCTTTCGGCTTGGCCTTAACGTCCAGAATTTTTACAACGATTCTGGCGCCTAAATCTCATGGCAATTCTTCAAAGACGGGGACTTACGATTCGTCCCTATTTGGACGACCTTTCGATTGTGGCCTCAAAGGAGAAGTCGTCTCTGGAATCGTCGCAGGCAATCCTGTTTTTTGAGGATGCTTTTCGACACGGTACGGGCGATGTTGTCCCTACCTCCAGACAAGCAGGCATGTCTGCTCCAACATGTACAGATTATGAAGGCTGCGACAGCAATGTCCCTTCGGAAGGTATGCGCCTTCTGGGTTTGATGGTGGCGTCCATGGAGCACCTCCGTTTGCCCAATTTCATTCCAGAGCTCTCCACAGGCTCATTCTGAGTCGTTGGAATCGGTCGCAATCACTGGATTGCAGTGTCACCATTTCTCGCGGGGTGCGAGAATCCCTAGGATGGTGGTCACGTCCAGGAGCGTTATTCCTGGGAAAGTCTTTCTCCCTCCGAAGTGGTCGGTCATAACCACCAATGCCAGCCTGACGGGCTGGGGAGGGTGTCTGGAACGATCTTCGGATCCATGGAGTATGGTCATCGGAAGAGTCGGTTCTACCGATCAACATCCTGGAATTGAGGGCAAAATTTTTTCTTTGCCTCCAACACTGGACGGTCTCCTTGAGCGGTATGCCAGTCCGAGTGCGGACAGACAACGCGACGGCGGTCGCGTATATCAACCACCAAGGCGGGACGAGGAGTTCCCATGCTGGAGGTGTCTCGGATACTGATTTGGGCCGAGACCAGGGTTCCAGCCATCTCTGCAATTCACTTTCCAGGAGTCCAGAATACCACGGCGGACTTCCTCGGTCGCGAAAAGATGGTTCCCGGAGAATGGGGTTTTCATCCGACAATTTTTTTGCACTGCTGTGCTTCCGTTGGGGAACTCACCAAGTGGACTTGATGGGGTCCAGGTTTAATACCAAATTACCGACCTTCGTGTTCAGGTACAAGGACACGAAGGCTGTGGCGGTAGACGCTCTGGTGGATCCGTGGGACCATTTCGAGCTAGTCTATGTTTTTCCGCCGATATCTTTACTTTCTCTGGTGCTGCGTCGGTTCAGACTGGAGAGAATTCCGGCTATTTTGATAGCTCAGATTGGCCAAGGAGGACGTGGTTCTCGACACTAGTGTCGCTTTTGGCGGCGCCGCCATTTCCACTTCCTCTGCGCCCGGTCCTGTTAACCCAGGGACTCGCTCGTTATCCGGACTTGAAGTCTCTGCGTTTGACGGAGTAGCTCTTGAGACCGAAATGTTAACCCGTAGAGGTTTTTCAGCCAGAAGTCCGGCTACTACTACTAGGATTTACCACAAAACTTGGGAAACCTTCTTTTCGTGGTGTTCGGGATCTTCACGGAACCCGAGAAAGTTTTCCATTCCCAATCTGTTGTTTTTTCTACAGCATGGGTTAGACAAGGGTTTGACAGTTAGCACCCTGAAAGGTCAGGTTTTCTGCTCTGTCCTTATTATTTCGGAGGGCTATTTCCTCGCGTAGGGACGTGCTTTCCCTTTTCCGCGGTATAGCTCGTAAGTTTCCGCCGCGGAAGGCACCCGTGTCTTCTTGGCGGCTCAACCTTGTTTTTGGAGGCTCTTCAGCATAAACCATTTTGAGCCTATGGATTCTGCTAGCCTTTCTTTACTTTCTTGGAAGGTGGCCTTCCTAGTAGCGGTCGCCTCTTGAGGAGAGTTTTTCTGAGTTGGCAGCTCTTTCTTGCTCGCCTCCTTTTTCTGGAGTTTTTTTTTCCGGATCGGGTAGTGCTTCGCACACGGGGTGATTTTCTATCTAAGTAGTGTCACAATTTCATGTTAACCAGGATATTGTGTTGCCTTCACTCTGTTCGGATCCGAAGAATGCGAAAGAGCGAGCTTTACACACTTTGGATTTAGTGCGGGCCTTGAATTTTTATCTATCTATTATTCAAGGTTTTCGTAAGACGGACTCCCTGTTTGTGGTTCCAGCAGGTCGTCGGCGTGGTCAACGAGCCTCCAAGGATTCTATAGCTCGTTGGATCCGGTCAGCTGTTCTGGAAGCTTACCGTATTGGGGGTGAATCTTGCCGATTAAGGTTCGAGCCCATCCCACGAGAGCTGTGGCTTCATCGTGGGCTTTTCATCAAGGTGCCTCGGCAGTGCAGCTCTGCCGGGAGGCAACTTGGCGCTCTGTCCACACGTTTACAAAGTTTTTATAAAGTGGACGCCAGTGCTTCCGCTGATGCAGCCCTCGGACGTAGGGTCCTGCAGGCAGCTGTAGTTTAAAGTTTCTAGATGAACTTGTGTTTAGCGCTGGTTGCGCTTCCTTGTTAAGGTTGTTGGGTTTCTGCCTTTGTTGGTTTTTCCCACCCTTATTTTTGAACTGCTTTGGGACGTCCCATCAGTAATGAATTACTGTGTCTCCCTCCCTTCCATCTGCAGCTGAAAGACGGATTTTGGTAAGAACTTACCTGTAAAATCCTTTTCAGCGAAGGAAGGGAGGGAGACACAGATCCCGCCCAAGGCAGAAGTGTGTTGATGTTTTCAGATGCAGCGCGACTCTTATCTGATAGCGATTATCTGGGCTGAGGTCAGCGCGCTAAGGCTCTGTTCCAGCATCGCCAGCTCATCGCAGTAGTCAGGTTCAGTGAGTAGTACCTGGAACTCTGTGGTTTTTGGCTTACTTTGCATGCATAACCTGTATCCTTGTGTTTTTCTCTGAAGTTCCTTCAGAAGGGGTTAAGTTGCTCCGCTGGTGATCTTGGTTCTTCCTTAAAGCTTTGGTACGACTGAAGGAGCTGAGTAGGAGGAGCCCGAGCTGGAGGAGCCAGCCAGTCAACACGCTTTTGATCTGAGGTGTCATCCTGATCTGGGGCTCCGCCTACCCATCAGTAATGAATTACTGTGTCTCCCTCCCTTCCTTCGCTGAAAAGGATTTTACAGGTAAGTTCTTACCAAAATCCGTCTTTCCTCCAAGTAGCGAGGATCTAAGTACCAGCGCCGAGCAGGTTTAGAATGCTATGACCCTGCAGATTAACCTCATATCTGCAGGTTAATGGCATTTTTTTTCATGTGACAGGTTCCCTTTTTAAATAAAGCTGCTTTTCTTTTGACACTTCTTGTGTTGCTTTATTGCTACAGTAATGTGCGGATTACATGCTTTTTCTGCAGCGGCAATGCACTAAAATGTTTGTGTTTGTTTTTAGCTACAAAGTTTTTACATCTAATTCAAGCCTGAAGAAAAACAGCACAACTCGGCGTATTCCCAAGAGAGATTGACGTGTTGCGGATTTAAAAAAAAAAACAAAAAACCCCAAAACGTTCAGATTAGTCTGCGCAGTATAGGAAACCCCACAGTGGGTGTGAGTTTTGTACAAGTCTCATCCACCTTGCTGGAATTCTAAGACACCGCATCAAAAACTCCTTGTGGGAATTTAGCCTCAAGAAAGTGTGTAACTCTTCTTATCTGTCGAATTCTGGGATCCTCTCTGCTGATGTATGGCCACAGACTACGTTAAAATGAGACTGTAAAGGCAAAACTGTGCAAAATTTGTAATTTGTGCAAAAATGATTTTTAGCCCAAAGTAAATACATTTAAGTAAAACAAAAAAAAATAATATTGTCCATAAATGTGGTAATTCGTTTTAAGAGTTGGTGTTTTTTTTTTACATTTTTATATCCTACTAGCTGAAGAACCCGGCGCTGCCCGGGCATAGTAACTAACTACGGTTAGTTAGAACAAATTATAATGATTATATCTCTATATATAAAGCTGAATGTATAGCCCCACCCATTCCACATAGCCACATTCACTATAATATCCCACACAATCCCGTCAGCCAGAGCTACCGGACTACTACCCCTAATATCTCACATCATCCCATCAGCCAGAGCCACCGGACAACTACCACTAATATACCACATCGTACCGTCAGCCAGAGCCACCGGACTACTACCCCTAATTTCCCACATCGTCCCGTCAGCCAGAGCCACCGGACTACTACCCCTAATATACCACATTGTCCCGTCAGCCAGAGCTACTGGACTACCACCACTAATATCCCACATCATCCCGTCAGCCAGAGCCACCGGACTACTACCCCTAATAGCCCACATCATCCCGTCAGCCAGAGCTACAGGACTACTACCCCTAATATCCCACATCATCCCGTCAGCCTGGGGTCAGAACCAGAGTGCTGAGTGGAATGGCCCTAACTTCCATACCGATGGATCCCTTTAATTGAAGCCTGGTGCCAGAACCAGAGCACTGAGAGATTTACCCTGACTTCCATACCAATCATCCCTTTAATAGAAGCCTGGGGTGAGAATCAGAGCGCTGAGGGATTTACCCTAACTTCCATACTGGAGATCCCTTTAAGAGAGGTCTGGGGTCGGTACCAAAGCGCAGAGTGGATTTGCCCTCACTTCCATACTGGGGATCCCTTTAAGAAGGGCCTGGGGTCAGAACCAGAGTGCTGAGTGGAATTGCCCTAACTTCCATAGCAATGATCTCTTGAAGAGACCCTGGGGTCAGAACCACAGAGCTGAGTGGAACGGTCCTAACTTCCATACCAGGGATCCCTTTAAGAGAGGCCTGGGGTCAACACCAAAGCGCAGGATTGATTTGCCCTAACTTCCATACCGGAGATCCCTTTAAGAGGGAAGATGTGCCTATGGGATGGAGGATGTGTGATGGGGATATGGGAACGGGAGGGGGATTCATTTCTGTCATGGTCTTTCTGCTCCTTTCTGTCACCAGCAAAGCACCCCACACCATCACACCACCTCCTCCATGCTTCACGGTGGGAACTAGGCATGTAGAATCCATCCGTTCACCTTTTCTGCATGCAAAGCAGTAATCAAAGCAAAAGGTGGCTACTTTGAAGAACCTAGAATATAAGACATATTTTCAGTTGTTTCACACTTTTTTCTAAAGTGTAATGTATAATTCCACATGTGTTAATTCATAGTTTTGATGCCTTCAGTGTGATTCTACAATTTTCATAGTCATGAAAATACAGAAAAATCTTTGAATGAGAAGGTGTGTCCAAACTTTTGGTCTGTACTGTATATAGATGACTAAAATTTTATTAGGAGATGATAGGTTCTCTTAAATGTGCTAATTTGTATAAAATGTTAGCATCAGAGAATGGATCTAGCAGTAAGCTAGCTAAGAGGTGTCATAAAGAGACAAAAATGACTAAAACTGACAAAATTTATTGTAGAACTATAATGGATGCTCAAATGAAAGACTTTAAGGCCGTATTTATAAATGTTTGCCAGTGTGTTTATATATTTAGTGATAAATTAACAGTGATTTTCCATTTAAATGCTTTTATGACACAACTATATATATTTTGCATGTTTTCTATAGGCTATGTGCCTTACAAAGGAGACTGGGTAAGAGCAGAGTATTTTATCAATTCATCCACATGGAAAAGTGAAGCAATTTCGGTAAAGCCTCTGAGATGTAAACGAGTAGACCAGGTATGTGGGGGGATTGTACCTGCTTTGTGCGATATTCTGAATTAACCCCTTAACGACCGCCGATACGCCCTTTAACGGCGGTAGTTAAGGGTACTTAAACCACAGCGCCGGTAATTCATGGCGCTGTGGAGAAAGTATATAGCGCCCCCCCCCTCCGGGGGTAGCTTAGACCCCAGAGAACATGATTCGGGTTGGTTTTTACCGACCCCGCTTTTGCTATCGCCGTTATTAACTGTATAACGCCGACCGCAAAAAAAAAAAAGCCGTGATTCTCCATTTAATTTCTCCTCTGATGTGATCGCACATCAGAGGGGAGAGAAATAGGGTCCCCGGGACCCCCGATCTGTCCCTCGTACCTCCCGGTGTCCCCCCTGTCCTCCCATGTCTCCCGCAGCTGCCCGCGTCTTCTCCCTGCAAAGAAAATGGCGGGCGCATGCACGGTGCTCCCGCTGAGCCGGATTTTCTCCGGGACCTAGAGAACATAATTCGGGTCCCCCGCTTTGCGATCGCCGTTATTAACCATTATAACGTCAATCGCAAAAAAAAAAAAAACAGCGATTCTGCAATTTAATTTCTCTCCCCTCTGATGTGATCGCACATCAGAGGGGAGAGAAATAGGGTCCCCCCACACCCCACCCCCGGTACCTCCCGGTGTCCCCCCCCCTCCGTCCTCCTATGGCTTCTGCAGCTCCCGGTCTTTATCCTGCAAAGAAAATGGTGGGCACAGTGCGCCCGCCAAATCTGCCGGCTGGCAGAATCATTCATTCAGTGCAGGACTTTTTGATCACTATGATAAAAGCTATCACAGTGATCAAAATAAAAAAATAGTAAATAAACCCCCCTTAGTTAGACACATATAATAAAATAAAGAAAATATATTTATTTTCATTTTTCCATTAGGGTTAGGGCTACAATTAGGGTTAGGGTTACAATTAGGGTTGGAATTAGGGTTGGGATAAGGGTGTGGATTAGGGTTAGGGTTGGGATTAGGGTTAGGGGAGTGTTAGGGTTAGCGTTGGAGCTAGAATTGAGGGGTTTCCACTATTTAGGTACATCAGGGGGTCTCCAAACGACATGGCGTTCAAAAAGTCAAATGGCGATCCCTCCCTTCCGAGCCCTGCCGTGCGCCCAAACAGTGGTTTACCCCAACATATGGGGTATCAGCGTACTCAGGACAAATTGCACACCAATTTTGGGGTTCTAATTTCTCCTGTTACCCTTGGGAAAATAAAAAATAGCTGGCTAAAAAATCATTTTTGAGGAAAAAAAATATTTTTTATTTTCACGGCTCTACGTTATAAACTTCTGTGAAGGGCTCACCACACATCTAAATAAGTTCCTTAAGGGGTCTAGTTTCCAAAATGGGGTCACTTGTGGTGGGTTTCCACTGTTTAGGCACATCAGGGGCTCTCCAAACGCGACATGGCGTCTAGCCATTTCTGTGTTGAAAAAGTCAAACGGTGCGCCTTCCCTTGCGACTTCTGCCGTGCTCCCAAAATATGGGGTATCAGCGTATTCAGGAGAAATTGGACAACAAATTTTATGGTTCATTTTCTCTTTTAACACTTGTGAAAATAAAAAAAAAATGGTTCTGAAATATTTTTTTTTTTAAAAAAAAAGTTAAATGTTAATTTCAGCAGCAGATTGGAAGGAAGAGAGACACACTAGTCATTACTAGTGGGTAGGCGGAGCCCAGATAGGATTGACACCTCAGATTAAAAAGAGTGTTGACCGGCCCCTCCAGCTCGGGCTCCTCCTACTCCTGCTTCTCCAGTCTAAAATTTGAGGTCTCAGAGGATAGTCGCTGCTGGAAGCAGCTCCTCAGAAGATTTTTTTATTTTCATCGGACAAGAGACTTGGATCACCAGAAGTGGTCTAGAGGTCTCAGGGGTCTCAGCGCTGCTGGACTCCCACCTCTCCCTTGGCGGATCTGTAATTACCCTGTATGGTGGTCCCTGCAGAATCATGCCGGCCCTGGGGGATGAGGAAGGCTTCCCTGGCGGGGACGCAAACCGCACATCGGGGGTCACTGCGTTCCCCGCCCTGGGGGGAAGCGATGGGCACAGCGCCACAAACCCCTGGGGGTCCCTGTGGCGCTCAGCTGGTGAGTACTCCGCATTTTTTTTAATGTATGTGAGTGCTTTCAGCGGCTGCTGCGGCAGCCGCTGTTACATGTAAATGACATGTTTGGTGACTGTATTTTTTGTCCGCAGGCAGATGCCTGCAGGACAGAGGAGAGCAGAGAGCGAGGTAGTTAGCGCTCTTTTTTTGAAGCCGGCGGGGGGCGTGGCTTCACGCTTCCCGGTCTTCTTGTGCAGAAGTGCGCGATTATGTGCTTCTCTTCCGGCTTCTCTCAGCGCGGCGGCCATTACACCGGGCTCCTCATGCTCCGCTCCTCCCGATACAAGTATACATCACCGCGGCCAGCTGGGTGAGTGAAAGTCATCACCCCCACAGCGCAGGACCTATCTGTGTGACAAGTGGCAGATAGCGCTATCCTGCAGCTGCGGTCTCATATAGAGACCTTGTTTCGCCTGGGACTCGCACACTCCCTTTTATTTTAATAAGGGAGTTGTGGGGAGCCTGCGACATTAACCCCTATTGGAGGGTTAACCCTTTCAGCGCAAGAATCCAGCAATACCCGCCGTAGGTTCTATTCCGGTATGGATCAGAACATAAAGGGTTAATTATACTGCTGACATATTCTGCTGATATTTTAGATGAGACAGCTGGGGTAGCTCTCTACTTTAAGAGCTTTAACCCTTCAGCGTGCTTGTTTCGTCCACTTAAGAAACCACACTTTTTTCTAGTTACTGACAGGTTTTGACCTGCCATATACTGTGTGAGGGCATGTCGGATCAGGGTCCAGAAGGTGCGGACCGTCTCTCAGATCCGCTTCAGGATCAGTCACGCGTATCTGATATTCAGACCTCGACGGTGTCAAGTGCAGCGGTCGGAGGTTACAGCGATGTCAAATTGGATGCCATCGCTCGTTCTATTGATGGCCTGTCTGACCTTTTAGGTCATTGGGTGTCAGCTAGATCCTCTCATGACAGGAAGCGACACAGACCGGTTCCATCCTTCCCGCGTAGCGAATCAGAGGTCTCTGATATGGAATGCGGACAGGGTTCCCCTTCAGACTCAGATGGGGAGTTATCCGATTCGGATAAGGAGGATCGGCAGGGGCATTCTGCCTCTCTTGTGGGCCGAACAGAGGCTTTCATTGAAGCCATGAGGGAGGCGTTACAGTTACCGGAGGAGGTAACTAGACGTCCTGGTAAGTCGGCCCGAATGTACCAGGAGTACCGTAAGTCGCGATCGACATTGCCAGCTCTGGTTGAGCTTAATGGAGCAGTGGAGGAGGAACGTCTGTGTCCAGATAAACGTTTTCAAGGGACACGGTTCTTTGAGGCACTATATCCGTGTTCTACGGAGTTGATTGATAATTGGATTCCTTCTCCTGAAGTGGATGTTCCTTTATCCCAGCTTAGTAAATCCTCATTGCTCCCTGTTAAAGGGAAGGCGAGTCTGCAGGACCCGCTGGACAGAAAAACGGAGATGGCGGCGAAATCCACCTACGAGGCCGCGGGTCATGGATTCAGAGCGGTGCTAGGATCCATGTGTGCTTATAAAGCTTCCCTGAGCTGGTTGGACCGTATACGGATGGCGTTGCAAAATAGATCTCCATTATCCGAGGTAGATGGGCTTCTCGAATTGTTGGAGATTGCAGCCAAATATAGCTATGATGCAGGTCTGGATACTGCGTCACTGTTGTCCAGGGCGCAATCCTCGGCGGTCACAGTCAGAAGAGCACTGTGGCTTAGACAGTGGACCGGGGACGCGGTTTCCAAGCAAGGTTTGCTGTCTTTAGCTTACAAGGGTGGTCAGCTATTTGGGTCTGACCTCACAGAGCTGATTGCCAAGGCAAAGGCAAAAGAAGTTTCTTTACCGCAGCGAAGGGCTATGGCTTCTACGTCTGGCAGGCCTAGTGCCGGTAGTGGTCGGCGGTCCTTTCGGTCCAGGGGACGATTTGGTCAGTCCTCTTGGGGATCGGGTCGTCCCTCTTTTTCGGGAAAAAAGTCCTCTCAGAAATCCCGCACCCCCTGGAAACAAAGTTTCCGTCAAGACAAGCGGGAAGCTGACAAGAAGCCCGCCAAGGCGGACTGACGCCAGGGTTCCACTCGAGGGCTCTCGAGTGGGGGGTCGCCTGCTCCAATTCAAAGCGACTTGGATTTCCCGCGTTCCGGACACCTGGGTAACGCGGGTCGTGTCGGCAGGCTATTTCATAGAGTTTTCTTCTCGACCCCCGGACAGTTTTTGCCAGTCTCGCATCCCGTCAGAGCCCGAGCTATTTGCCGCTCTGCTGCGAGAGGTCGAATTCCTTCTGCAGAAGGGTGTGGTAATACCGGTTCCGTCAGAGGACCAGGGAAGAGGATTTTATTCCAATCTTTTTGTGGTCCCCAAAAAGGAGGACAAATTTCGCCCTATTCTGGATCTCAAAAGATTGAATCGGCATGTCCACACCCAAAAATTCCGCATGGAGTCACTTCGCTCCGTTGTGGCAGCCCTGTTGCAGAACGACTTTTTGGTGTCAATCGACATTCGCGATGCTTATTTGCATGTTCCCATCGGAAGGGCTCACCAGCGCTTCCTTCGTTTTGCCATAGGTCAGGACCATTACCAGTTTGTGGCTCTGCCATTCGGCTTGGCCTCAGCGCCCAGAGTTTTTACAAAAATTCTGGCGCCTCTCATGGCAATTCTTCGAAGACAGGGGGTTACGATTCTTCCCTACCTGGACGACCTTTTGATTGTGGCGTCCTCAAAGGAGGAGGCGGTGATGGCTCGCAATCTATCCCTTCAGCTCCTGGAGGACTTCGGGTGGCTGGTCAATTGGGAGAAGTCGTCTCTGGAACCGTCGCAGTCAATCCTGTTTTTGGGGATGCATTTCGACACGGTACGGGCAGTGGTGTCCCTACCTCCAGACAAGCGGGCATGTCTCCTTCGACATGTACAGATTATGAAGTCTTCGACAGCAATGTCCCTTTGGAAGTGTATGCGCCTTCTGGGTTTGATGGTGGCGTCCATGGAGGCACTTCCGTTTGCCCAGTTTCATTCCAGGGCCCTCCAAAGGCTCATTCTGAGTCGTTGGGATCGATCGCAGGCTTCGCTGGATTGCAGTGTCATCATCTCTCGCAGGGTGCGAGAATCTCTAGGATGGTGGTTACGTCCAGGAGTGTTATCCCTGGGGAAGTCTTTCCTACCTCCGAGGTGGTCGGTCATAACCACCGATGCCAGCCTGACGGGCTGGGGGGGGTGTCTGGAACGATCTCTGGATTCAGGGAGTATGGTCATCGGAAGAGTCTGTTCTACCGATCAACATCCTGGAATTGAGGGCAATTTTCCTTTGCCTCCAACACTGGACGGTCCTTTTGAGCGGTCTGCCAGTCCGAGTGCAGACAGACAACGCGACGGCGGTCGCGTATATCAACCACCAAGGCGGGACGAGGAGTTCCAGGCTCATGGTGGAGGTGTCTCGGATCCTGATTTGGGCCGAGACCAGAGTGCCAGTCATCTCTGCGATCCACATTCCAGGGATTCAGAATATCACGGCGGACTTCCTCAGTCGCGAGAAGATGGATCCCGGAGAATGGAGTCTTCATCCGGAAATTTTTGCACTGCTGTGCTCCCGTTGGGGAACTCCCCAAGTGGATTTGATGGCATCCAGGTTCAATGCCAAGTTACCGACCTTCATGTCCAGGTACAAGGACCTGAAGGCTGTGGCGGTGGATGCTCTGGTGGCTCCGTGGGACCAATTCGAGCTAATCTATGTGTTTCCGCCGATATCTTTACTTCCTCTGGTGCTGCGTCGGATCAGACTGGAGAGAATCCCGGCTATTTTGATAGCCCCAGATTGGCCAAGGAGGACGTGGTTCTCGACACTGGTGTCGCTTTTGGCGGCACCTCCATTCCCACTTCCTCTTCGCCCGGACCTGTTAACCCAGGGGCCCGTTCGTCATCCGGACTTGAAGTCTCTGCGTTTGACGGCGTGGCTCTTGAGACCGAAATATTGACCCGTAGAGGTTTTTCAGCCGAAGTCATTGCCACTCTGCGAGCTGCCAGAGGTCCGGCTACTACTAAGATTTATCACAAGACTTGGGAAGCCTTCTTTTCGTGGTATTCGGGTTCTTCAAGGAACCCGAGGATTTTTTCCATTCCCAATTTGTTGGCCTTTCTGCAGTATGGGCTGGGCAAGGGTTTGGCAGTTAGCACTCTGAAGGGTCAGGTTTCTGCTCTGTCCTTGCTGTTTCGGAAGGCTATCGCTTCGCGTAGGGACGTGCGTTCCTTTTTTCGCGGAGTAACCCGTCAATTTCCACCGCAGAAGGCGCCTATATCTCCTTGGCGGCTCAATCTTGTCTTGGAGGCTCTTCAACATGGGCCTTTTGAGCCTATGGACTCTGCTAGCCTTTCTTTACTTTCTTGGAAGGTTACCTTCTTAGTGGCGGTCACCTCTTTGAGAAGGGTTTCTGAGTTGACGGCTCTTTCCTGCTCGCCTCCCTTCCTGGAGTTTTATCCAGATCGAGTAGTGCTTCGCACACGGGGCGACTTTCTACCTAAGGTGGTGTCGCAATTTCATGTTAATTAACCAGGATATTGTGTTGCCCTCGCTTTGCCCGGGCCCGAGGAATGCAAAGGAACGGGCTTTGCACACATTGGATTTAGTGCGGGCCTTGAAGTTCTATTTGTCTGTTACTCAAGGTTTTCGGAAGTCAGACTCTCTGTTTGTGATTCCAGCAGGTCGTCGACGTGGTCAACGAGCTTCCAAGGACTCTATAGCCCGTTGGATTCGGTCGGCCATTTTGGAGGCTTACCGACTTAAAGGCGAACCTTGCCCGATTAAGATTCAAGCTCACTCCACGAGGACTGTGGCTTCATCGTGGGCCTTTCATCAAGGGGCCTCGGCAGCTCAGCTCTGCCGAGCGGCGACCTGGCGCTCCGTCCACACGTTTACAAAGTTTTATAAGGTGGACGTCAGTGCTTCCGCTGATGCGGCCTTAGGACGTAGGGTCCTGCAGGCGGCTGTAGTTTAAAGTTCTAGTTAACTTGTATTTGGCGCCGGTTGCGCATTTATCAAGGTTGTTGGGATTCTGCCTCTTTTGGTTTTTTCCCACCCTTAATTTTTGGACTGCTTTGGGACGTCCCACTAGTAATGACTAGTGTGTCTCTCTTCCTTCCAATCTGCTGCTGAAAGACGGATTTTGGTAAGAACTTACCTGTAAAATCCTTTTCAGCGAAGGAAGGAAGAGAGACACAGCTCCCTCCCATGGCAGAAGTGTGTTGTTGTTTTCAGATGCGGTGTGACCCTTCTCTGATAGCGATTATCTGGGCTGAGGTCGGCGCGCTAAGGCTCTGTTCCAGCATCGCCAGCTCATCGCAGTGGTCAGGTCCAGTGAGTAGTACCTGGAACTGTGTGGTTTCTTTCTGTTGCATGCATAACCTGTATTCTTGCTTTTCTCTGAAGTCCTTCAGAAGGGGTTATGTTGCTCCGCTGGTGATATTTGCTCTTCCTTAGCTTGTGTACGACTGGAGAAGCAGGAGTAGGAGGAGCCCGAGCTGGAGGGGCCGGTCAACACTCTTTTTAATCTGAGGTGTCAATCCTATCTGGGCTCCGCCTACCCACTAGTAATGACTAGTGTGTCTCTCTTCCTTCCTTCGCTGAAAAGGATTTTACAGGTAAGTTCTTACCAAAATCCGTCTTTTTTCCTTCCACATTACTTCAGTTCCTGTGAAGCAAGTAAAGGGTTAATAAACTTCTTGAATGTGGTTTTGAGCACCTTGAGGGTGCAGTTTTTAGAATGGTGTCACTTTTGGGTATTTTTCAGCTACAGATGGAAGGAAAGGAGACACACTAGTTCATAACTAGTGGGTAGGCGGAGCCCAGATAGGATTGACACCTCAGATTAAAAAGGGTGTTGACCGGCCCCTCCAGCACGGGCTCCTCCTACTCCAGCTTTCTCCAGTCTAAAATTTGAGGTCCCAGAGGATGGTCGCTGCTGGAAGCAGCTCCTCGGAAGATTTTATTATTTTAATCGGTCAAGAGACTTGGATCACCAGATGTGGTCTAGAGGTCTCAGGGGTCTCAGCGCTGCTGGACCCCAACCTCTCCCTTGGCGGATCTGTATTACCCTAATGGTGGTCCCTGCAGAACCCTGCCGGCCCTGGGGGATGAGGATGGCTTCCCTGGCGGGGACGCAAACCACGCATCTGGGGTCACTGGGTTCCCCGCCCTGGGGGGAAGCATGGGCATAGCGCCAGAAACCCCTGGGGGTCCCTGTGGCGCTCGGCTGGTGAGTACCCCACATTTTTATTAAAGTGTGTGTGAGTGCTTTTAGCGGCTGCTGCGGCAGCCGCTGTTACATGTAAAATTTGACATGTTTGGTGACTGTATTTTGTCCGCAGGCAGATGCCTGCAGGACAGGGGGAGCAGAGAGCGAAGGAGTTCGCGCTCTTTTTTTTAAGCCGGCGGGGGGCGTGGCTTCACGCTCCCGGGCTTCTGGTGCAGAAGCGCGCGATTAGGCGCTTCTCTTCCGGCTTCACTCAGCGCGGCGGCCATTAGAAAGGCTTCCACGGGCTCCTTCCTGCTCCGCTCCTCCCGTACAACATATACATCACCGCGGCCAGCTGGGTGAGTCAAACGCCCTCACCCCCGCAGCGCAGGAACCTATCTGTGTTATAAGAACAGATAGCGTTATCTGGCAGCTGCGGTCTCATATAGAGACCTTATTTTGCCTGGAGCTCGCACACCCCTTCTATTTTAATAAGGGAGTAGTGGGGAGCCGGCGACATTAACCCCTTTTAAAGGGTTAACCCTTTCAGAAACCGCCATAGGTTCTATCCAGTTCGGGATCAGATCTTGTAAGGGCTAATTATTTTGCTGAATATTCTGCTGATACAGCTGGGGTAGCTCTCTCCGAAGAGCTTTAACCCTTCAGCGGCTTGCTGCATCCGCTTGAGAAGCCACACTTTTTTTCTAGTTACTGACAGGCTTTGACTTGCCATATACTGTGTGAGGGCATGTCAGATCAGGGTCCAGAAGGTGCGGACCGTGTGCCAAATCTGCTTCAGGATCAGTCACGCGTATCTGATACGCAGACCTCGACGTCAAGCGCAGCAATTGGAGGTCACAGCGATGCCAAATTGGATGCCATCGCTCGCTCTATTGATGGCCTTTCTGACCTTTTAGGTCATTTGGTGTCAGCTAGATCCTCTCATGGAAGGAAGCGACACAGGACGGTATCATCCTTTCCGCATAGCGAATCAGAACTCTCTGATGTGGAATGCGGACAGGGTTCCCCTTCAAATTCAGATGGGGAGTTATCCGGTTCGGATAAGGATCGGCAGGGACATTCTGCCTCTTTGGGCCGAACAGAGGCTTTTATTGAAGCCATGAGAGGGGCGTTACAGTTGCCGGAGGAGGTAACTACACGTCCTGGTATGTCGCCTCGGATGTACCAGGAGTACCGTAAGTCGCGAGCGACATTGCCAGATCTGGATGAGCTTAATGAAGCAGTGGAGACGGAACGCCGGTGTCCAGATAAACGTTTTCAAGGAACACGTTTTTTTGAGGCACTATATCCGTGCTCTACGGAATTGACGGATAATTGGATTTCTTCTCCTGAAGTGGATGTTCCTTTATCCCAGCTCAGTAAATCCTCATTGCTCCCTGTTAAAGGGAAGGCGAGTCTGCAGGACCCGCTAGACAGAAAAACGGAGATGGCGGTGAAATCCAACTACGAGGCCTCGGGTCATGGATTCAAAGCGGTGCTAGGATCTATGTGTGCTTGTAAGGCTTCCCTGTGCTGGTTGGACCGTATACGGATGGCGTTGCAAAATGGATCTCCGTTATCCGAGGTAGATGGGCTTCTCGATTTATTGGAGACTGCAGTCTGTTATAGCTATGATGCAGGTCTGGATACTGCATCACTGTTGTCCAGGGCGCAAGCTTCGGCGGTCACAATTAGAAGAGCATTGTGGCTTAGACAGTGGACTGGGGACGCAGTGTCAAAACAAGGTTTGCTGTCTCTAGCCTACAAGGGAAGTCAGTTATTTGGATCTGACCTCTCAGAACTGATTGCCAAGGCAAAGACAAAAGAAGCGGCTTTACCTCAGCGAAGGGCTATGGCTTCTGCGCCTGGCAGACCTGGTGCCAGTAGTGGCCGGCGATCCTTTCGATCCAAGGGACGATTCGGTCAGTCCTCTTGGGGATCGGGTCGTCCCTCTTTTTCGGGAAAAAAGTTCACTCAGAAATCCCGCACTCCCTGGAAATCAAGTTTCCGTCAAGACAAGCGGGAAGCTGACAAGAAGTCTGCCAAGACGGACTGACGCCAGGTTTCCACTCGAGGGCTCTCGAGTGGGGGGTCGCCTGCTCCAATTCAAAGCGACTTGGAATTCCCACGTTACGGACACCTGGGTAACGCGGGTTGTGTCGGCAGGCTATTTTATAGAGTTTTCTTCTCGACCCCCGGACAGGTTTTGCCAGTCTCGCACATCGTCAGAGCCCGAGTTAATTGCCGCTCTGCTGCGAGAGGTCGACTCCCTTCTGCAGAAGGGTGTGGTAATACCGGTACCGCCGGAGGACCGGGGAAGAGGATTTTATTCCAATCTTTTTGTGGTTCCCAAAAAGGAGAACAAATTTCGTCCTATTCTGGATCTCAAAAGATTGAATTGTCATGTCCTCACCCGCAAAATTCCGCATGGAGTCACTTCGCTCCGTGGTGGCAGCCCTGTCGCAGAACGACTTTTTGGTGTCAATCGACATTCGCGACGCTTATTTGCACGTTCCCGTCGGAAGGGCTCATCAGCGCTTTCTTCGTTTTGCCATAGGTCAGGACCATTACCAGTTTGTGGCTCTGCCATTCGGCTTGGCCTCGGCGCCCAGAGTTTTTACAAAAATTCTGGCGCCTCTCATGCCAATTCTTCGAAGACAGGGGGTTATGATTTTTCCCTACCTGGACGATCTTTTGATTGTGGCGTCCTCAAAGGAGGAGGCGGTGACGGCTCGCAATCTATCCCTTCAGCTCCTGGAGGATTTCGGGTGGCTGGTCAATTGGGAGAAGTCGTCTCTGGAACCGTCGCAGTCAATCCTATTTTTGGGAATGCATTTCGACACGGTACGGGCGGTGGTGTCCCTACCTCCAGACAAGCGGGCATGTCTTCTCCGACACGTACAGATCATGAAGTCTGCGATAGCAATGTCCCTTCGGAAGTGTATGCGCCTTCTGGGTTTGATGGTGGCGTCCATGGAGGCACTTCCGTTTGCCCAATTTCATTCCAGGGCCCTCCAAAGACTCATTCTGGGTTGTTGCGATCGATCGCAAATCTCTCTGGATTGCAGCGTCATCATCTCTCGCAAGGTGCGAGAATCCCTAGAATGGTGGTCACGTCCAGGAGCGTTATCCCTGGGGAAATCTTTCCTCCCTCCGAGGTGGTGGGTCATAATCACCGATGCCAGCTTGACGGGCTGGGGGGGTGTGTGGAACGATCTTTGGATCCAGGGAGTATGGTCATCGGAAGAGTCTATTCTACCGATCAACATCCTGGAGTTGAGAGAATTTTCCTTTGCCTCCAACACTGGACGGTCCCTTTGAGCGGTCTGCCAGTTCGAGTGCAGACAGACAACGCGACGGCGGTCGCGTATATCAACCATCAAGGCGGGACGAGGAGCTCCAGGCTCATGATGGAGGTGTCTCGGATCCTGCTATGGGCCGAGACCAGGGTTCCAGTCATCTCTGCGATTCACATTCCAGGAGTCCAGAATACCACGGCGGACTTCCTCAGTCACGAGAGGATGGATCCTGGAGAATGGAGTCTCCATCCGGAAATTTTTGCACTGCTGTGCTCCCATTGGGGAACTCCCCAAGTGGATTTGATGGCATCCAGGGTCAATGCCAAACTACCGACCTTCATATCCAGGTACAAGGATCCGAAGGCTGTGGCGGTGGATGCTCTGGTGGCTCCGTGGGACCATTTCGAGCTAGTATATGTGTTTCCGCCGATATCCTTGCTTCCTCTGGTGCTGCGTCGGATCAGACTGGAGAGAATTCCGGCTATGTTAATAGCCCCGGATTGGCCAAGGAGGACGTGGTTCTCGACACTGGTGTCGCTTTTGGCGGCTCCGCCAATTCCACTTCCTCTTCGTCCGGACCTGTTATCCCAGGGGCCCGTTCGTCATCCGGATTTGTCGTCTCTGCGTTTGACGGCGTGGCTCTTGAGACCGAAATATTGACCCGTAGAGGTTTCTCGGCTGAAGTCATTGCCACTCTGCGAGCTGCCAGAGGTCCGGCTACCACTAAGATTTATCACAAGACTTGGGAAGCCTTCTTTTCGTGGTGTTCGGGGTCTTCAAGGAACCCGAGGATTTTTTCCATTCCCAATCTGTTGGCTTTTCTGCAGTACGGGTTGGACAAAGGTTTAGCAGTTAGCACTCTGAAAAGTCAGGTTTCTGCCCTGTCCTTGCTGTTTCGGAAGGCTATTGCCTCGCGTAGGGACGTGCGTTCCTTTTTTTGCGGAGTAACCCGTCAGTTTCCACCGCGGAAGGCGCCTGTGTCTCCTTGGCAGCTCAACCTTGTCTTGGAGGCTCTTCAACATGTACCTTTTGAGCCTATGGTTTCTGCTAGCCTTTCTTTACTTTCTTGGAAGGTTGCCTTCTTAGTGGCGGTAACCTCTTTAAGAAGGGTTTCTGAGTTGGCAGCTCTTTCTTGCTCGCCTCCTTTCCTGGAGTTTTACCCGGATCGAGTAGTGCTTTGCACACGGGGCGACTTTCTACCTAAGGTGGTGTCGCAATTTCATGTTAACCAGGATATTGTGTTGCCCTCGCTTTGCCCGGGTCCGAGGAATGCAAAGGAACGAGATTTGCACAAATTGGATTTAGTGCGGGCCTTGAAGTTCTATTTGTCTGTTACTCAAGGTTTCCGGAAGTCAGATTCTCTGTTTGTGATTCCAGCAGGTCGCAGGCGTGGTCAACGAGCTTCCAAGGTCTCTATAGCTCGTTGGATTCGGTCAGCTATTTTGGAGGCTTACCGTCTTAAAGGCGAACCTTGCCCGATTAAGATTCAAGCTCACTCCACGAGGGCTGTGGCTTCATCGTGGGCCTTTCATCAAGGGGCTTCGGCAGCTCAGCTCTGCCGAGCGGCGACCTGGCGTTCCGTCCACACTTTTACAAAGTTTTATAAGGTGGACGTCAGTGCTTCCGCTGATGCGGCCTTAGGACGTAGGGTCCTGCAGGCAGCGGTAATTTAAGTTTGTTAACTTGTATTTAGCGCCTGTTGCGCATTTATCTAGGTTGATGGGTTTCTGCCTTTTTTGGTTTTTTTCCCACCCTAATTTTTGGACTGCTTTGGGACGTCCCACTAGTTATGAACTAGTGTGTCTCCTTTCCTTCCATCTGTAGCTGAAAGACGGATTTTGGTAAGAACTTACCTGTAAAATCCTTTTCAGCGAAGGAAGGAAAGGAGACACAGCTCCCTCCCATGGCAGAAGTGTGTTGTTGTATTACAGATGCAGCGTGACCCTTCTCTGATAGCGATTTTCTGGGCTGAGGTCGACGCGCTACGGCTCTGTTCCAGCATTGCCAGCTTATCGCAGTAGTCAGGTTCAGTGAGTAGTACCTGGAACTGTGTGGTTTTTCTTTGCCAAATGTATGCATAACCTGTACTTTTGTATTTTTCTCTGAAGTCCTTCAGAAGGGGTTATGTTGCTCCGCTGGTGATATTGCTCTTTCTTAAGCTTGGGTACGACTGGAGAAAGCTGGAGTAGGAGGAGCCCGTGCTGGAGGGGCCGGTCAACACCCCTTTTAATCTGAGGTGTCAATCCTATCTGGGCTCCGCCTACCCACTAGTTATGAACTAGTGTGTCTCCTTTCCTTCCTTCGCTGAAAAGGATTTTACAGGTAAGTTCTTACCAAAATCCGTCTTTTATCATATAGACCCCTCAAAGTGACTTCAAATGTGAGGTGGTCCCTAAAAAAAATGGTGTTGTAAAAATGAGAAATCGCTGGTCAACTTTTAACCCTTATAACTTCGTAACAAAAAAAAATTTTGTTTCCAAAATTGTGCTGATGTAAAGTAGACTTGTGGAAAATGTTATTTATTAAAAATTTGTGTGACATCTCTCTGATTTAAGGGCATAAAAATTTAAAGTTTGAAAATTGCTAAATTTTCAACATTTTCGCCATGTTTTCGTTTTTTTTCATAAATAAACGCAAGTCATATAAAAAATTTTTTACCACTGACGTGAAGTACAATATGTCACGAAAAAACAATCTCAGAATCAGCGGGATTCGTTAAAGCGTTTCAGAGTTATAACCTCATAAAGTGACAGTGGTCAGAATTGTAAAAATTGGCCCGGTCATTAAGCTGCAAATTGGCTCTGTCACTTAGGGGTTAAAGCACCACTCCAGCATTTTTTTTTTGCTTTTTTTTTTAACACTCCTGTTGGTCTCAATCAGTTTGGATCGCTCCAGTGTTTGCTGGAGCGAGACGGCGGTTACTCTTCAATGCAAGGCTACAAGAGCCTCGTTCTGGTGTCTTTCTTGCTCATAGACTTGAATTGGGTGCTTGTGACATAAAGAAAGTTGCTGTATCTAGATTGCGCTGTGGGACCAGAGTGGCGCCAATAAAAGGTAAAGATGCCATCAGGTGAGTATGAGTAGATGCAGGTTTAGAAGCACCACTTCAGCGCAGAAAAAAACATGTTGGAGTCATACTTTAAGGGTGAATTTTCTGAGTCCATATAGAAATCCACAACATTATAGGATATGCTGTGCGTTTTCAGACCTACTTTATATATATCTAAAATTTATTAATTAACGGTGAACTCCTTGAAAGGAAAACCCCAAAAAACAATGGTGGAATTGTTTTAATTTTTTTCCCCTAATTTCACTATACTTGCAAAAATAATGGCTCATGAAAGGGGAAGTAAAAAACGATAGTGCAAAAAAATCACCCGGTAATTAAGTGGTTAAAAAGGTCTGCATGCATGGCCTATTCTCTATTTAGAATTCAGAATCGTATGCAGAACTTTCCAAATTTACGTTGGATTGGGGTGAATATCCATTGCTTATGTAATGCTGCTGCGTTTGGAAAGTACTTGTAAACATTTTAAAGAAATCATATTTCGGCCATAAACTTTTTATGAAAATGATTTACTATGTCAGATTTGTTCAAAACATTCAAATTTTCATCAAAAAATGGTGTCCAGATATTCTGTGTACAAGTCTAGGAAAAGAGACGTTGGCACTGCACAACATTATGTGGAGAGTCTGAACTCTGGTGTCTACAATTGGGATTTTCCAAAAACTGCCTTTGCAGCTAAGCCTGTCCAAGTGCTATAAATTGTAGTCTATGCCAGCTATGAATGGTTGTAGATTTATTATACCTTACACCAATATCTGATTTAGAGAACAGGAAAAAATTGAAGAAAAAATGTTGTGCCAAGGTATGAGCTATAATACGCAAATTTTTATTTTAGAAGTTTATGTAATCTTCTGTTACATAATGATTATTAAAGAGGTTAACATCTGCATTCATTGTATGTGACTGCAGACAGATGAATCGTGACACACTCCATCACTGTTCCCCAATATTCTTGGTGTGAGCAGGTGGTTATGTAATCAAAGGTAGGTGAATTCCATATTTGTGCTAATGGGCTGGCTAGATGCATTTGGCTGCTCTCAATGGAGAAAAATTGACAGAAGCCAGAAGTGTCTATTTGGCCCATGACTGTAAGTACGACAATCGCGTACATTATTATTATAGCGTAATTTATTTCATGGCACTTTACATGTGAAAAGGGGTATACATAAGAAAAACAATAATCTTGAACAGAACAAGTCACCGACTGGTACAAAAGGAAAGAGGACCCTGCCAGTTAGGGCTCATAATCTACAAGGGATGGGTGAGGATACAGTAGGTGAGGGTAGAGCTGGTCGTGCCGCGGTATGGTGGAACGATGATTACTACAAGTTTTAGGCTTGTTGGAAATGGTAGTTCTTCAGGTTCTTTTTTAAAGTTTTTATGGTAGTCGAGAATATAATTAGTTGGGGTGCAGAGTTCCAGAATAGGAGGGATGTATGGGCAAAATCTTGTATACAATTGCGGGAAGAGGAGATATGAGGGGAGTAGAGAAGGAGATCTTGTGAAGATTGAAGGTTGCGTGCAGGTAAGCACAAGGAGACTAGGTCAGATGTATGGAGAAGTTAGGTTGTGGATGGATTTGTATGCCATGGTTTAGGATTTGAACTGGAGTCTCTGGGCAATGGGGAGCCAATTAAATGATTGACAGAGAGGAGAGGCAGTTGAATAGCGTAAGGATTGGTGGATTAGTCGGGCAGCAGAGTTTAAGAAAGATTGGAGGGGCATGAGAGCGAGTGCTAGAGGGGAGACCACAAAGCAAAAGATTGCAGTAATCGAGGCAGGAGATGATGAGTGCATGGACAAGTGCAGTGTTTCTCAACTCCAGTCCTCAGGACCCACCAACAGGTCATGTTTTCAGGATTTCCTTAGTATTGCACAGGTGATAAAATTATCACCTGCTCAAGCATTAATTCCATCACCTTTGCAATACTAAGGAAATCCTGAAAACATGACCTGTTGGTGGGTCCTGAGGACTGGAGTTGAGAAACACTGGACTAGTGTTTTTGCAGATTCTTGGTTGAGGAATGTACGGATCCGAGAGATATTTTTGAGTTGGAGTCGGTAGGAAGTGCAAAGGTCTTGGATGTGTGGTTTGGTGGAGAGATCAGAGTCAAGGGTTACCCCAAGGCAGCGAACTTGCAGAACTGGGAAGAATGAGCAGCCATTGACTTTGATGGATAGGTCTCTTGGGGAGGGGGGGGTTGAGTGAGCTGGTGGAAAGATGATGAATTCTGTTTTGTCCGTGTTAAGTTTTAAAAACCTAGCAAGAGAGAAAGATGAAATAGCGGACAGATATTGTGGGATTCTGGTTAGTATGGAGGTGATATCGGGTCCAGATAGGTAGATCTGTGTGTCATCAGCATAGAGGTGATACTGTAAACCAGGGGTCTTAAACTGCATTCCTCGAGGGCCGCAAACCGTGCGTGTTCTCAAGATTTCCTTAGCATTGCACTAGGTGCTAGAATCATTATCTGTGCAGGTGATTAAATTATCACCTGTGCAATACAAGGAAATCCTGAAAACATTACCTGTTTGCGGCCCTTGAGGACTGCAGTTTGAGACCTCTGACCAAGGGACTCTATGAGCTGTCCCAGGCCAAAGTTGTATATGTAGAAGAGCAGGGGTCCTAGAACAGAACCTTGTGTTACACTGACAGATAGGGGGCAAGATGAGGAGGTGATGTGTGAATGGGAGACGCTGAATGATTTGAGCCATGTGACTGCCAAGTCGTACCTGGAAAACTGGGGAATAGTGACACAGAGTGCAGTCATATTCACTGATTGTGGACTTTTGTCCCAAGCTTGAACAACTCTTTTAAGCTAAAATTGAAGAAAACTCTTTAGGGAATGAGCACACAACATCTTTTTCGGGTGGATTATGCCTTGAACACATTTCAAAAAGCACTAAAGTAACGCCAAAAAGATTGAACATATTCAGAGTAACGTAAAAAAGGACTTGCTCTGCATACGTTCTTTTTGATAGTCTTCTAACTGCTTCAGGCATCCACGTTTTTCTGAAGCGTCTTTTGCAGAAACAACTCAGTAGGTACACCATGGTCTAAGAGACAGTGTGTGCACATACCCTTAGAGTGGCTTTACACACACAGGTTCATTAAAGCTTTTACACCCCAAAGAGTCATAAAAGCTTTGAAAAGTCGCAATTTGTTGGTGCAGTGTGCAAAAATTTTTGCTTTGTGTTTTCACATCACTTCGGAGCAGCTCCACAAAAATGGAAGGAGCCAGGGCGGGTTTTCTATGTGTGTTTTTCAGTCACAGGTGGAAGTGGATTTAAAGTATATTTCTTCTTTATGCTGCAGAAACTTTTATGTTTGGCTCAAAACTGCCAGAAAATCTGTTGTTTGTTTTCTTATTTCCCCAAAAAATACTGTATATGTCATCTAAAAGTCAACTCGCTGCTGATTTACTACAATGGGAGTCTCCCGTTATTTCTTGGTATTGTGACTATATTTAAACACAGAACATGTGATGTGCAAAATAACAGAGACTTTTTTTTTTCTATTCGTTCTCCAGGTGAAAGTGTCTGCTTTCTATGGACTGACTGGTGTAATTGATGACGCTATATACTTCACATTTGATGCCATAAGACTTCCAGAAGGTTACAAACCTCAGCGAAATGACCTGGTCAATGTAGTAGTAGTAGAAAGTAACCAGTCTTGTTATGTATGGAGAGCACTTTGTATAGCACCAACTAAAAGAAATGGGTAAAGACTTCTAAAATTATTATTTTTTCCAATATGGTTTACACATGGGAATTCTGAACTTGATTTGGCTATTTTTCCTTCATGTGATTTGTGGGTCATGTACTGGTATGTGCTGTTGCCAATAGGAGGCTGACACTGCATTAAAGAGATTGTCCAGTGCTTCAATATTAACCCCTTATGACATGCATAAATATACAGTGCCGCTATTTCCGGTCACCTCCCTGCACCCCATGGTGACAGAGTTAAGATGGTTGCTGTCTTTGATAGCAGACCATCACAGCACTTTGCCCCAGAGGACTGTACCACCATCCCCAATTCCACGCGTCTGTGATCGCTGTGAGTGGCCGATGAGTTCTGAGCCACCAACCACAGTGATGTGACCGCAAAGTTAAAAATAAATTACATTAATATGACACGCTGTGATTGATGCTGTTTGAGACGTGTGCAGCATTTTGCACTGCGCACTCGTGCTCTTCCTGTGGCCGCAGCACTCTGATCAGTATTGCTGCTGATCAGAGTCTGCGCCAAGGGACTTTTTCTTTTTTTTTAGCTATAGGTAGAGTAGCGGACGTTGCAATGTAAGTGAAGTCCAATTTTCTTGTAGAAAAGAAAATAGTAGTTAGTACAGAGTAGCTTTATAGGTAGGGAGGTAGTGCATTAGGGGAGTGGATGTCACAATGATAAGTGACATCCAATTTTCTCTTTGATTAGCGTCTGGTAACTTCTTAACTAGCACTTTAGGAGAACGGACTTCGCAGTATTGGTCACGTCTGTTTTTCTTTTACACAAAAAAAGAGAATAGTTAAAGCGGAGTAAATTTATAGCTAGCTCACCACTAAAAGCACCATTTACACACATATCCACAGTGTTTTGAAGAATAAAATAAAAATGTCCAATTCGCCAAGAAGACTCTATTCACCAGAGGAGGCATATGCTTTCCTTGCATCCGACATGGATTCAGCCAGTGAGGAAGATCCCACATTCCTCTATTTCTCTTCCTCCTCCTCATCTAGTGAGGAGTGACCCCCAGCAAGGCACCCTATGACCGAGGCAACCCCTTCAGCATTCGATCCGACATGTACTCCAGCCCCCTAAAATCAGCCTGTTATTCCGGATTTTAAACTTTACAAGCTGTGCGACAGTACCTCAGGGTACACCCACAGATTTATGGTCTACGAAGGGAGTGACACTCACATTGACCCCCCTGAATGCCCCCCCACCATCCTGGCATAGAGTGGAAAAATTGTGTGGTAATTCTTGCACCCACTGCTGGGTAAGTGTTAACAACTCTACATAGATAACTTTTACACCAGCATACCACTTTTCAAGACCCTCTCTGCATTGCCATACAGTGCCATGCGATAAGCTAAAGTAAGGTACAAAAAGTTGACTGCGTATTGTACAGATGGCACTGTACAATGCTTTTATGAGGTTTCGATTTGCAGGCAATACGAGAACCTTCCTTCAGTTTCTTACCATTGTGATACCTGAATTACCCCTAAACATTTAAAAAAAAAGTTCATATTTTTTCTCATTAATGTACAGTCATGGCCAAAAGTTTTGAGAAAGACACAAATATTAATTTTTACAAAGTCTACTGCTTCACTTTATCTAATGGCAATTTGTATATACTCCAGAATGTTATAAAGAGTGATCAGCTTAACAGCAATTACTTGCAAAGTCAATATTTGGCTAGAAAATGAACTTTATCCCCCAAAACACATTTCAACATCATTGCAGCCCTGCCTTAAAAGGACCAGCTAACCTCTTTTCAGTGATTGCTCCATTAACACAGGTGTGGGTGTTGATAAGGACATGGCTGGAGATCAATCTGTCATGATTAAGTAAGAATGACACCACTGGACACTTTAAAAGGAGGCTGGTGCTTGGCATCATTGTTTCTCTTCTGTTAACCATGGTTATCTCTAAAGAAACACGTGCAGTCATCATTGCAATGCACAAAAATGGCCTAACAGGGAAGAGTATCGCAGCTAGAAAGATTGCACCTCAGTCAACAATCTATCGCATCATCAAGAACTTCAAGGAGAGATGTTCCATTGTTGCCAAAAAGGCTTCAGGGGGCGCCCAAGAAAGACCAGCAAGCGCCAGGACCGTCTCTTAAAAGTGTTTCAGCTGCGGGATCGGGCTACCAGCAGTGCAGAGCTTGCTCAGGAATGGCAGCAGGCAGGTGTGAGTGCATCTGCACGCACTGTGAGGCGGAGACTCTTGGAGCAAGGCCTGGTCTCAAGGAGGGCAGCAAAGAAGCCACTTCTCTCCAGAAAAAACATCATGGACAGACTGATATTCTGCAAAAGATACAGGCAGTGGACTGCTGAGGACTGGGGTAAAGTTATTTTCTCTGATGAATCCCCTTTTCGATTGTTTGGGACATCAGGAAAACGCCTCATTAGGAGAAGACAAGGTGAGCGCTACCACCAGTCTTGTCTCATGCCAACTGTTAAGCATCCTGAAACCATTCATGTGTGGGGTTGCTTCTCAGCCAAGGGAATCGGCTCTCACAGTCTTGCCTAAAAACACAGCCATGAATAAAGAATGGTACCAGAATGTCCTCCAAGAGCAACTTCTCCCAACCCTCCAAGAGCAGTTTGGCGATCAACAATGCCTTTTCCAGCATGATGGAGCACCTTGCCATAAAGCAAAGGTGATAACTAAATGGCTCAGGGAACAAAACATAGAGATTTTGGGTCCATGGCCTGGAAACTCCCCATTGAGAACTTGTGGTCAATCATCAAGAGATGGGTGGACAAACAAAAACCTAAAAATTCTGACAAAATGAAAGCATTGATTGTGCAAGAATGGACTGCTATCAGTCAGGATTTGATCCAGAAGTTGATTGAGAGCATGCCAGGGAGAATTGCGGAGGTCCTGAAGAAGAAGGGTCAACACTGCAAATATTGACTTGCTGCATTAACTCATTCTAACTGTCAATATAAGCTTTTGTTACTCATATGTTTGCAATTATTATATTTCTGACTGTGATAAAAACATCTGTCAAACACACATAAAAACCAGAGGGCAGCAGATCATGTGAAAATATAATATTTGTGTCATTCTCAAAACTTTTGGCCATGACTGTACACTCTGCACCCCATCTTGACTGAAAAAAAAAACAGAAATGTAGAAATTTTTGCAAATTTATTATAAAAGAAAAACTGAAATATCACATGGTCATAAGTATTCAGACCCTTTGCTCAGACACTCATATTTAAGTCACATGCTGTCCATTTCCTTGTGATCCTCCTTGAGATGGTTCTACTCCTTCATTGGAGTCCAGCTGTGTTTAATTAAATTGATAGGACTTGATTTGTAAAGGCACACACCTGTCTATATAAGACCTCACAACTCACAGTGCATGTCAGACCAAATTAGAATCATGAAGTCAAAGGAATTGGCCAAGGAGCTCAAAGACAGAATTGTGGCAAGGCACAGATCTGGCCAAGGTTACAAAAGAATTTCTGCAGTACTCAAGGTTCCTAAGAGCAAAGTGGCCTCCATTATCCTTATTTAAAGAAGCTTGGGACCACCAGAAGTCTTCCTAGACCTGGCTGTCCAGCCAAACTGAGCAATCGTAGGAGAAGAGCCTTGGTGAGAGAGGTAAAGAAGAACCCCAAGATCACTGTGGCTGAGCTCCAGAGATGCAGTAGGGAGATGGGAGAAAGTTCCACAAAGTCAACTATCACTGCAGCCTTCCACCAGTCGGGCCTTTATGGCAGAGTTGCCTGACTGAAGCCTCTCCTCAGTGCAAGACATATAAAAGCCCGCTTAGAGTTTGCTAAAACACACATGAAGGACTCCCAGACTATGAGAAATAATATTCTTTGGTCTGATGAGATGGAGATAGAACTTTTTGATGATAATTCTAGGTGGTATGTGTGGCGAAAACCAGGCACTGCTCATCACCTGCCCAATACAATCCCAACAGTGAAACATGGTGGTGGCAGCATCATGTTATGGGGTGTTTTTCAGTTGCAGGGACAGGTCGACTTGTTGCAATTGAAGGAAACATGAATGCGGCCAAGTACAGAGATATCCTGGATGAAAACGTCTTCCATAGTGCTCTGGACCTCAGACTTGGCCGAAAGTTCACCATCCAACAAGACAATGACCCTAAGCACACAGTTAAAATAATAAAGGAGCGGCTTCAGAACAAC
>JARQOD010000004.1:263757675-263820280 GCA_033576555.1 Oophaga sylvatica | reverse complement strand
TTGTTTTTCCCTAATCCTGTGGTTTCTACATCCCCACAATTGTGTGATCCCGGCCACGTCATTGTCTAAAATTTAATTTTTTTATTTCCACAGTGAACAAGGTCAAACCCATTGGGCTCGATAAAGGGGCGGCCTTCAACGGGACCTGGGAGGGAACCAGGTTGCCAGTGGTGTGCGGCAAGGACCTCCCAAAATACCGTTACCATGTGGTTGGACTTCCTAAGACCGGTCCTTTACCGAGCGTAAGTTTTTGTTGTTGTATTGTAATTGTGTTTACTCGGGTTTTTTTCTATTCCACAGGAGTTGGCGTTTTAAAATGCATGATAGAAAATTTTGTTGTTTTTTGTTTTTTTTTCACACACCTGGGCGCACCCTGCAACTGGTCCGGAGCTCCTTCAGAGAGCTGCCTCGGACCCGTCCCACCATCCACCAGCCAAGAAGCACCTTGCGGGTCGTCAAACAGACAGCTGGAATAGGAATTTGGCCATAACGCTTCCCGTCCAGGCTCTACCCTGGTTTTTGCGGGTACTTCCCGCCCGCCAGAAGGCCTCTTGACAGGAATTCGCCTATTCAACTTTGACACGGTTTTCCAAAATACCACAAGGCTTTGGGGGGGCGGTGGATAGCGGTTTTGCAATAGTGGAACAATCCTATTCGTCGAGCGTCCCCTTGACTATCTTAAGCCGGCCAAAGACCAGCGCACCATTTTTTTCCCCTTTCCCTTACGCCCACCTAAGGGGTCCCGCCCACCAGGACAGGAAACCTATGAATAAAAGGGCGGTCCTCTCCTTCGCATTATTAGGTTTTCCGTCCTGTGGAAGCCTAAGAAGGTACGGTACACCTCCAGGATGGTGTCCGGGCGGGTGCCGTCCGAGGTGGTAAGGCGGGGCCAAAGGGATGTAGCTGCGGCGGGGACCCTTTTAAAATTGTCCTGCCGGCGTTATCCGGGGCGCGGCCGGGGGGGGGGATGAAGAACCCCAGGGTCGGCAGGCAGGACCGGGCCGAGAAGATGGGGCCCCCCCGTGTTGTTCGCCGGGTCACGCTCCGGGACGCGCACAGGCACCAAAGGGGCGGCCAAGGGGTCTGGCAGGGGAGCTGAGCGCGCCGTTAAGCGTCGCCTGGGGGGGCCCCTGTCGGCGCCCGAACTTCCGGTGCGGCCGACACGCGCGCCGGCGCATCCCCCGGAACGCACAGGACGCCGAAAATGAGGGCGGTCCTGCGGTTGAGGGACGCAGGGAGAGTGCGCAGGGCTTGGGATCCCTGGTGGTGTAAAAAAAAGTCATAAGGAGACGGAGGGGAGTTGGCCATATTTAAGGGCCTGATCCAAGGATGGGGCAATAGCTGTGAAGCTTCAGGCTGGAGTCGCAACGCAGCGCCTCCACGCACAGCCCGTGTCGCAGAGACTGCAGGCGAGTCGCAAGGCCACAAGTCAGGTCTGACCGGTCAATGATGGAGGGAGCCAAAAATCTAAGCCGAGTCAGGAAATCTTCCTCCAGGGGAAAGCGTTCTTCGAACCTTCTCTGCCTGCGTCCCGGACGTAATTGTCCAGGGTGGTGAGTGATCTACGTGAATGTGACTAATTTTTAATAAAAGACCTCTTTGTTTTCTTTCTGTTACCTTCATAGGAAAGGCCCCGAAAGCCACCTTAAACAAAAGAATGGGAGTGTGCCATAGAAGCGGTTTGCCGAGGCTGTAGCAAAATCACTTGCAGTCAGTGCTTTCAAAGGACCAAGCGAGGAAACACGGGTTTGCTATTGACCAGCCATGATTAATCTGAGTTAGGAGTCCTTAAAGGTCTAATGTCAAAATCCACTATTAGACGGAGTCCGTTATGCTCAGAACAGAAGAAATGGTTAGCAAGCGGATAGTGCCTGAATCGGAACTATCTTCTTCCTCCTTGATAAGGATGGAAGGAAAGCCTTTTTTTTCCACAAGGAAACGGAAAAGTTATCAAATCCTTAAGGTGCATGGGTATTCAGACCCCAAACAGGCTAGATCCTAGGTTTTTTTTCGGAGGCCTTAGTCGAGAAAAGGGTTGTTTCCCGGTTAATGAAAAAATTCAATTTTCATTGATTGGGGAATGGGAAGCCGGAGAGGAAGGGGCCCTACCTTTTTCCTCAAAGAAGATACCCTTTGAGGAAGAGAACACGAAAAATGGGGACAAGGCCCAAAAATTGATGGGGGCAGTAGCAAAGCGGTTAAGAAAATTTTCCCCACGCCATTTGAAGATTTGGTACCCAAAGGATACTTAGACGAAGGCTGAAAAAATTCCTCAAGCAGGCATGGGAAAATCCCGCGGGATTTAAAACCGCCATTGCAGCCCTTGTCGCAAGGATTGAGGTAAGTTTGAGCGCTTGGTGATTTCTTAGGGATAAGATCCAAGAAGAATTTTGGCGGAATTTACCGTTGTTATGGGGCAGCTTCATCAGTGCGTCAGCAGATCAGTAAGGAAGCAGCCAATCGGCAAATCTGGCTAATGCAGCACGTGAGCCCTGGGTTAAGAGTCCAGGAGATGCTCAGTCCAAGGCCAAGCTGTGTTCCATTCCCCCCTCTCCCCTTTTTTCTGACAAAAAAACCAGAACAATTCCTACATGCCTTGGTGAATTTTGGAAAAGCAGCGAAAGAAGAAGGGATTTCCGACGTGCAAAGCCGCGTTCAAAAGCCCTTTCGGAGAAACGTTATAATAGGGCCTCTTCCAAGGAACTCAAATTGGAAACCAAAAAGTCCCTTCAAAGGGCTTCATGTTCGGGGAATCATCTTCAAAAACAGAAAGAAGCGAAATGATGGGCCCACCAGGTGGTGGAAGGCTTCCTGCTTCCTAACGCCTGGGAGAGGATATCAGTCAACAGTGGTCCTAGGCATTATTGTCAGGCTCAAATTGGAATTTGTTTCAGTACCCAGACAAGATTCAAGTCTCGTTCCAAGGTCCGAGAAAGAACAGCAAGTCTGGAAACCGAAAGTACTATCGTTAATCAGGAAAGGTATGTAGAAACCGATCAGCAGGAAGGGAAAGGTTTTTTATCTCCCCTGTTTTGATAAAAACCAGGATAATCCTACAGGACAATAGTCAATTGAGAGGCCTCAACAAGTTCTTGGCCTACGGCCTTCAAGAGGAGTAGTAAAACGGCGACAAATTTGTTTCCAGGTTGTTTTATTCGCTTAGCCCAAAGCCCTATTATAATGTGCTACCATCAGGAAACCAGCAATATTTAAGAGTGGGGTATTTAGAGGATCGTATAAAAACATTTCCTTACAGGGTACTCCCTTCGGCCTACCAGGCCCGAAGGATTTTCCAAGATTTTCTCGAAGTGACGCATGCCTGCGGGAGAAAACCCTATTATACCCTCCTGGATGTTTTTTGTAGTCGGCAGATCCAAAACAGGATGCAAACCAATATAAGATGCATTCAAGACACAATGACCGATCTAGTTGGTATGAAATAGAAAAATCGAAAGCTCCAAACCCAGGGGGTTAATCCTTTTAGGTCTTACTATGACTAGAAAAACAATTTGTCTCCTTCAGGAACAAAAAGAGAAAATAATGTCATTAATATCGCAGCATTATCCGGACCAAACTATGCCCTCAGGCAAGCCAAGTCCCTTTTGGGTCCAGATTCGTGATTCCACGGTGCAGTGGGCCCAGTACCATTCCAGGCCTCTGCAGCGGATGTCCTAGAAGGGAGATAAGGCTATCAGGACATCTGGAGGGGAAGATGACACTATCCCAAGAAACCTTGACTACCATAGAGTGGTGGCTGGACCCGGAAAATTTTGTCACGTGGGGTCCCATGGTCCCTTCCGGTATCGATGTTATAATAACAGACGCAAGTGCGGAAGGATGGGGAGCACATTTAAGGGACAGTGTGTAACAGGGAATCTGGAAGAGAAGCAAGCAGCGAACTTCTCAAATTACAGGGAGCTACTTGCCATCAAGGAAGCAATATTGTAATTCCTTCCCAAACTAAAAGGCAAGCATTTTTCGTATCCTATCGGACAACAGAACTTCGGTGGCCTACATAAATCATCAGGGAGGCACAAGATCCAGACTATTGATGATGTTGACACGACAAGATTCTGCAAGTGATGGAGAAACATCAGTTCCAGATTTCTGCCTACACATAAGGGGAAGGACAACGAGGAGGCAGATTTCCTCAGCAGAAACAACTCTTAAAAAGGGGAATGGGAACTGATCAATCAGTGTTCCAGCAGATTGTAAGTCTCTGGGGACAGCCAGAGATAGATCTGGTTTGCGGCCAAGGAGAACAAGAAAAACAACAAGTCTGTTCCCTAGACCCAAGGGGAGGACCTTATGCTGTAAATGCATTGCAGATCCCTTGGGACTTTCGCCTGGCTTACGCTTTTCCCCCAATGATGCTGATCCCGACAGTACTCAGGAAGATTCGGAGGAGGAAGGCGGAGTCATATTTATAGCTCCCCTTCTGGCCGAAGAGGCCTTGGTTCTCATGGCTAAGGAAGATGTCCCTGACAGACCCCTGGTACTTCCGGTATTCAAGGTCTCTCAAGCAGGGCCAGTAGTTCACCCTCAAAGAACAGGCCTTCACTTAACGGCCTGGAATTTGAAAGGTCATTATTGATACAGAGAGGATTTTCACCAGGATGATCAATACGCTAATGCAGAGAAGGAAGCCCATAATACTAAAATTTTTGGCTGAATATGGGCAAGTTCTATGCTTTTCAAGACACCGATTGGGGGGTCCAATCCCGATTAAGCTAATTTTGGAATTCCTCCAGGAAGGAATGGAGATGGGGCTAGCCACTAGCACCCTTAAGGTGCAGGTGTCAGCATTAGGGGCCCTATTCAATCACAATCTAGCGTCCAACAGATGGATAGTCGGTTTATTAAAGCCTGTCAGAGATCTAGACCAGCGCCAGGCCAAGATTTCCCCTTGGGATTTAAATTTAGTTTTGGAGGCGTTGACTAAAAATCTCTTTGAACCCCTACAGGGAAATTTCTATCAAGCTGATAGCTTTGACATCAGCACTTAGGGTTAGTGATCTACAAGCGCTGACCATAGATCTGCCATTTTTGCAGATGTTAGACGATAGGGTCGTATTGAGACCTCATCCGGCCTATCTCCCAAAGGTGGCATCTAGATTCCACAGGAGCCAAGAGGTCATACTGCCCTCTTTCTTTAGTGTCCAACATCAGAGGAAGAATGTAAATTCCACACATTAGATGTAAGGAGAACCCTTCTACACTATCTAGATAGGACCAGTCAAGACAGAAAGAGCAAGTCCTTGTCTGTATCTTTCAAGGTGGAAGGAAGGGGAATAATGTCACAAAAGGATCTTTAGCTAGATGGATTAGGGATTGCTATTAGCTTACCTACACATCTAGTAAGACACCGATACCAGAGGATCTGAAAGCCCATTCCACCAGGGCAGTGGCGACCTCCTGGGCCGAGAGGCGGAGGTTTCCATCGAAGAAATATGTAAGGCGGCCACATGGTCTACCTACTAACTTTCTATAAACATTACGACTTGATCTGTCCTCCTCTGCTAGCCTGTCTTTCGGTAGGAAGGTGCTGGAAGCGGCTACCTCCCTAAGGTGCTTCAGTCTATATAAATCTCTCAGGTGGTGCTGTCATGGGAGAGGGGGAAAAATCTTAGTTACTTATCGTTAAGGGATTTTACAGAGCCCATGACAGCACCCTTGAATTCCCTCCCTCGCTTCTATCACTTATGGTGTGCACTAATTAGGGGTGTTAAATAAGATGTATTTGGTGGAGGTTATGCTAACTAATTTGTCTGGAGGTCCTCTCGTGCTCTGGAACGAAATGATGCAAGGGAGGTACCCCCCCTTTTTTCAGTAGGGTTTCCTTCCTGGTGGGCGGAGACCCTCTCAGTTGGTGCTGTCATGGGCTCTGTAAAATCCCGTTAACGGTAAGTAACTAAGATTTTCCAACAAATTGAACGGGGCATGCGGAACACCTTAGTCCTGATCTCCAGCTGACTGTGATGAATGCCCATAACAATGCTTACACCGCAGGCTATGCAGCAGAGTCGGTACATACAGCAGCAGCAGCCAGTGGTGCCTTTCCCACCCGTGCCACCACTGACTCGCTTCACTGCACTACTGACTTCTGCTGCATACCACAGCACGGCCACCAGCATTCCAAGCCATGCTGGACCACACTTCACCACACAGTCACAGTGCAGCTAGACACTCCCCGCCACCACCATGCCATGCGCTGCTCCTGTGTGGACTTCCTCCACCCCTGCTTGGACCGCGTCCAGTTCCAGGGATGCCACTACCACCGAGCAGCAACTGGAGGACTCTCATTCTGTCTTCAGGGCCTCGGACCCTGGCAGGAGGTCCAGCAGCCCACGGTGGTCCCCAAGGCAAAGGAGGTCCTCAAGCACCAGGTCCCCAAGCCACAGGAGGTCCCAAAGCACCAGGAGGTCCCAAAGCACCAGGAGGTCCCCAAGCACCAGGACGTGCAAAAAGAAAAAATGGGACGAGGAGTCCAGAAAAAAGATTTTTGTCCTCCCTCCCCCCTCACCTCCCCTGTGTTTTAACCCGCTGCCTTCCCCCACCACTTTCGTCGCCCCTTACCCTCGAACCCCTTCGTCGCCTCCCAAAGTCAATCCTCGTCGCTCCACACCTCCAAGTTACACCCCTCTCTCACCCAAACGTCGTCCACATTAATTTTTTTTTGTGTCTTGTAAAAATAAATGTGCCTTTTTTTCACCCAACTGTTTGTTTTTAATTGTGTCTTTTGCCGCCTACACTCACTGCGCCGTACACACACTGCGTCGTACAATTTGTGATTTTGCCACCACATAGCTCCAGTACTGACAAATGTGTCAGTCCTGGATCTATGTGTTGTCAAATACACAAATATATGACTTGTATTTCACCACCAGTCTCTTCAGTCTAGAAATATTAGTTGACTGAATAGAGGATGTTTCTGAGTGCAAGGCATATCTATTCTCACCTTGCAGGTCTCATAAAGAGTGAATTGAGGATGGTGTGTTTTGCCCATCCACATTTCACTCTTTGTGGCACAAGGCCAGGGGATTGTAGATATACCTTGTAATTAATCACATCCTCTATTCAGTGTGTGGTGAATAAACTCAAGAGATGATGGAGAAAATACACGCCATATCTACAATCCCCTGGCCTGGTATCATAACTATTTATCACACCTGGCCAGGTGACTATACCTATGAGTTGTCATCTGCAGCGTCGCTTCAGTCTGCATTATCTATTGCACGCAGACGGGAGCGATGCTGTTGGTTACTCATTTGTGTATTCACCTGCCAATGTGTCATAAAATTCTGACGTCAGGATGCTTTTTTTTGGCATCCTCACTTCTGCATGACACCAGGTCAGGGGCTTGTAGAAGTTGTATAAACTTTATCATCTCTCCAGTGTGCGTGCATACTGAAGCCACAATGGAGATACTGCAAAGAATATGTATACTCGGATGCTATTGCATCTCAAACTCACTATTTGTAACATCAGGCCAGGAGGTAAATATTTGTTGTATCTCCACAGGTCGCTGCAATCTGTTTGAACACAGACTGGAGAGATGATGAAGGTCTTACAACTTTTCTCTGTAGACTCACCTGGTAGGAGTCCTATTAAAGTCACAATGCAGAAAACACAGCATCCTGACTTCACTGGGACACCTGGGCAGGTGATTATTGTATTGGAGTGTATAAAAACAGAGTGCACTCAGTACAGGTATCAAAACAGGTTTTTTATTAATATGAACACAAGAAAACAATTTTATTATACCATTTGATCTTGCCATTACACACGTCCCACATCAGATAGAAAGTAGGCCGCAAATTGGTCCCTCATTTGGCCAACTTCAACAGATGACCTGAGAGGGTGCTGAGTGAATTCAGGCAATGGTTGACAGGTGGTTCATCGAGTTAAAAGGTTGGGTGGTCTTTAGCCATCACAAAATTGTGAAGAACCACCCAGACTTTCACCACCTCATCCACAGTTTCAAGTTTCAGATTAATGGCTGTGCCTAGAATGCACCATCTGGACACAAGAATCCCAAACGCACAGTTCTTCTGGCCCTGGCCAGTCTGTAATTAAAGATTTTCTTGCTGTTGTCCAAGTCACAGCTGGAGTAGGGTTTCAACAGGTTTGTGCACATTTGAAAGGCCTCATCACCAACCATTACAAATGGCAGTGGCGGACCTTCGGTGTGGGGAAGAGGCCGTGGCAGGGGAAATTAAAATGGTTGCCATACAACCTACTGCCCATGTCCGAGTTCTTAAGGTCTGGGAGTCATTGCCCCGGCCAAATGCCCCAATGTCCATCACAATAAACCGGCAGTCTGCATCGGCAATGGCCATGAGTACCGTAGAAAGTACTTTTTATAATTAAAGTACTCAGAGCCACTTCTTGGGGGTTTTGTTATCCGGATGTGTTTCCCATCCACCGCTCCCAAACAGTTGGGGAAATTGCAGACTGTCCAGAATTTTTCAGCAATATCCATCCACTTTTCCACGGTGGACAGGGGCATAAATTGCGGACATAGAACGTCCCACAAAGCCCGACAGGTGTCCGAAACTATTCCGGACAAGGTGGAAATTCCAAACCGGTACTGAAAGTGTAGTGAAGAGAGGGTCTCGCCAGAAGCCAGGAATCTGCAAAACAGATGAAAAAAAATTGTGATTGTCTACGCTTTGGCAAAACACTGACATGAAAAATCAATCTGTACATGGCAGAACTATAATTCTATACATGGCAGAACTATAAAACTATACAGGCCCACTCACTGATTCCAAAATTGTAGACACCTGTGATGCTAATTAGTGAACACACCTTGATTCAACATGTCCCTTTTGTGACATTTTTAGGGGTACCATCATTTCTGTCCAGGCGTATTTCATGAGTTTTTTTTTTTTTTTAAATTCTGAGGAAGCATGGGTTGAAAAGCAATGTCTGACTTTCATTTGTTCATTTTCATAGATTTTTTGATTCATTATTACTTTTGTGAGATTAAAGTTCTTTCTGTGACCATTGTGGGCTTTTCTGTCATTAAATGAGGGGTACCAACAATTTTGACCACGTGTGTGTGTGTATACAGCTCTGGCAAAAATTAAGAGACCACTGCACAGTTTTATAAAAATCAGCTTCTCTACATGTCTGACAGCCATTCCATTCCAGTGTCAGTTGAATTCCAACCAGAGTACACCTGTTGTGAATGGACTTGAAATGAGTTCTGAGCAGAGGCTCCCTCTGGTGGTTACAAGCGGTACTGGATTGTCCAGTGAAGATTGTGAGGATTGGGAATCAGGTGTTACTGACTGGTCTTATACAAGGGAGTCGCCTTCCCATCAGGGTTGCGGTGATCAATTGTTCTGGTCTCAATCCTTGATTCCTGTTTCCTTTGTAGCCTGCTGTGTCGTGTCTGCATCTCCTGCTAACAGATAAGACATTTTCTTCTTTTTGTTTTTGTGCTTTATTTTTGTATTTTGTCCTGCTCTTCTGTGGGGGCCTTCAGGGTCCCCTCCTGGGGCTTTTGCCCTCTAGTTTAGTTCAGCCACTGATGTTTGTACATTTGCTTTTTCCAGTTTTTTTTCAGTGGCTGCTGTTTTGATTTTGTTACACCAGAGAACTAATTTAGGTGGTAGAGGTCGTGTGATCTCAGGTGTTTTTGAAATTAGTAGAGTTGGTGCTTTTCAGGGTTTTTTGGGATTGCAGTAAGTGCCCTTCCTATCCTTTTCTATTTAGGTAGTTTGGGCCCCATCGTTTGCTCATACTATTTTCTGTCTGTGTCAGTATTTCTTCTTGTCTAACCGCCATTACATGTTTGGGGGCTTTCTATGTTCTTTGGGGATCTGCTCCGGGGCAGATAGCTTTCCTCTTTCTATCTTTAGGTGCAGTTAGTTTCTCAGGCTGTGACGAGGCGTCTAGGACCAACGTAGGAACGCTCCACGGCTGCCTCTAGTTGTGGTGGTTAGTCAGGGTACTGCAATCTCATAGTTTCCAACTGCTCTGGTGTATTTTCTTTTTTACTTGCACTCCTCAGCTACCGAAACATAACATACACCTCATTCTACTTAATGTGCTACTGATTAGGTGATCACCTGAACCAAATCTTATTTAATGAAGGAAACTATAAAAAAACACTGCTGTGGTGTTCACAATCCTCTTGCAATAGAACAAGCTAATATCCCAAAAGTAATAGGAATGAAAAAATAACTTTTAACCATGCCAAAGGAGTTGAAAAGTCTTGAGTGAGGAAAAGAAGGGCTCAATTCTGCTTTACTAGCAGAGGGATACAGTAGCATCATGTTGCCTCCATCCTTAGAATTTCTAAGACGGCAGTCCATTACAACAAGGTCAAGCAGCAGACTTTGGGGACAACAAAGCTACAGACTAGCAGAGGGCGAAAACAACTCTCCACTGACCGGGATGACTGTCATTTTATTCGAATGTCACTCAGCAACCGCAGGATGACATCAAATGACCTACAAAAGGAATGGCAAATGGCAGCTTGGGGGGAAGTGCAAGGCAAGAACAGTTCGTAACAGGCTCCTAGAGGTTGGGCTCAAGTCATGTAAACTAGAAAAAAGCCTTTCATCAATGAGAAGCAAAGGAGAGCCAGGCTGAAGTTTACCAAAGACCATAAGGATTGGACCATTGAGTACTGGAGTAAGGTAATCTTTGATGAGTCTAATTTTCAGCTTTGCCCAACACCTGGTCGTCTAATGGTTACACGGAGACCTGGAAAGTCGTAAAAGCCACAATGTCTTGCACCCACTGTGAAATTTGGTGGAGGATCGTTGATGATCTGAGAATGCTTCAGCAAGGCTGGAATTGGGCAGTTTAAGGTTTGTGAAGGATGTATGAATCAAGCCGCATACAAGGTTATCCTGGAAAACAGTTGATTCCTTCTGCTCAGGCAATGTTCCCCAACTCTGAGGACTGGTGTTTCTAAATGATTATGAACTTGTTTTCTTAGCATTACTTGAGGTCTGCATATACTGCATTTTTTTGTTATTTTGACCATTTCTCAGTTTCTGAAAAAAAAAAAAATACAAAGTTTATTGCTTGGAAATTCGGAGATATGTCAGTAGTTTATAGAATAAAAGAGCAATTTACATTTTACCCAAAAATATACCTATAAAGAGAAAAATCAGACAAACTGAAAATTTTGCAGTGGTCTCTTTAAAAAAAAAATATATAATATTATATATATATATATATATATATATATATATATATATATATATATATATATATATGCAGGTATAGTGTAATGGTTAATGCACAGCCTAAGACATGGGAGACTGGGGTTCAAATCCCGGCTCTGTCCTGTGAAAAAAATAAAATTAAATAAATGATATACCAATTATATATGTCTCCAAAAGTAGAAGAAAAATTCACTAACTTGCTTGCCTATGGAATATATAGCAGACCATTCGGATGAATGAATATACAACAGGAGAAAAACCGAACTAAATGGTCAAATATACAGTAGTACAAATAAAATGATGAAATCTAATATTTCAATAAATGTAATACAAAAATGAAATTAAATATGTAAAATGGACGCAACAGTAGAAGTAAGAAGGGGATAAAATACGGTGCTAATGACAAGTATGCCTGCAAAACACACAGGTGACCAATAAGTCTGACAAAAAATGAAATCTAATATTACAAAAAATGTAATACAAAAATGAAATTAAATATGTAAAATGGACAGAAGGTGATAATCTAGAAAAACTTTCCAATGTATAAAGTGTATATGACAAAATTATATTATGTATATACTGTATGTAATCAATATATAGTGCCCAATTAATTACAACGATGCATAAACACAATGCGTATTAAAAAGACAGGTGTCCCTTTTAAATAATAAATCAAAAGCATGAAAAATAATAAATAACATGAAATGTCAGCATAACTTTGCACTTATTGACAGGAAAAAGGATAAAGTGCATGTGCAATGGATATAGTAACAAGTAAAGCCACAATGGGTTAACTATCCACATTAACAAGGCAATAGCTTATAGGAGCCTGAACACAGTGCAATGGCCAGGTAACGCCAATAAATAAAAAAAGAACAGGCACTACCATGATAGCAAGTAATTAGTATGAAAAGCAGTTACCTACATGGTCACCCGGGTGCATGCAGGAACGCGCCCCAACACGCTTTTCGGATGAACCCCCTGACGAACTGGAGAAGATGTGGAAGGTGAAGGCAACAGTGATTCCAGTGGTGATAGGAGCACTTGGAGTAGTGACCCCTAAATTGGAAGAATGGCTACAAAAGATCCCAGGAGCAACATTTGAGCTCTTAATATATGTGATATATATTAAATTTTCAGTTTGTCTGATTTTTCTCTTTATACGTATATTTTTAGTAAAATGTAAATTGCTCTTTTATTCAATAAACTACGGACAACATAAACTTTTGTATTTATTTTCAGAAAATGAGAAATGGTCAAAATAACAAAAAAATGCAGTATATGCAGACCTCAAACAATGCTAAGAAAACAAGTTCATAATCATTTAGAAACAACAATACTAGTGTTTTAACTCAGGAAGAGATCAGAAATCAATATTTTGTGGAATAACCATGATTTTTAATCACAGCTTTTCATGCATCTTGGCATGCTTTCCACCAGTCTTTCACACTGCTTTTGGGTGACCTTATGCCACTCCTGGTACAAATATTTAAGCAGTTCTTCTTTGTTTGATGGCTTGTGACTATCCATCTTCCTCTTGATTACATTCCAGAGGTTTTCAATGGGGTTCAGTCTGGAGATTGGGTTGGCCATGACAGGGATTTGATGTGGTGGTCCTTCATCCACACATTGATTGATCTAGCTGTGAGGCATGGCGCATTGTCTTGCTGGAAAAACCAGTCCTCAGAGTGGGGGAACATTGCCTGAGCAGAAGGAATCAACTGTTTTTCAAGGATAACCTTGTATGCGGCTTGATTCATACGTCCTTCGCAAAGATTAACCTGCCCAATTCCAGCCTTGCTGAAGCATTCTCAGGTCATCACCGATCCTCCACCAAATTTCACAGTGGGTGCAAGACACTGTGGCTTGTACACCTCTCCAGGTCTCCATCTAACCATTAGAGTACCAGGTGTTGGGCAAAGCTGAAAATTAGACTCCTCAGAGAAGATTGCCTTACTCCAGTACTCAATGGTCCAATCCTTATGGTCTTTGGTAAACTTGTGCCTGGCTCTCCTTTGCTTCTCATTGATGAAAGGCTTTTTTCTAGCTTCACATGACTTGAGCCTTGCCTCTAAGAGCCTTTTACGAACTGTTCTTGCTGTGCACTTCACCCCAGCTGCCATTTGCCATTCCTTTTGTAGATCACTTGATGTCATCCTGCGGTTGCTGAATGACTTTTCGAATAAGATGACGTCATCCCGGTCAGTGGAGAGTCGTTTTCGGCCTCTGCTGGTCTGTAGCTTTGTTGTCCTCAATGTCTGCTGCTTGACCTTGTTGTAATGGACTGCCATGTTAGAAATTTTAAGGATGGAGGCAACATGACGCTAACTGTATCCCTCTGCTAGTAAAGCCAGAATTGAGCCCTTCTTTTCCTCACTCAAGACTTTTCAACTTCTTTGGCATGGTTAAAAGTTATTTTTTCCATTCCTGTTACTTTTGGGATATTACTAGCACTTGTTTTGCCATCCAGCTTGTCCTATTGCAAGAGGATTGTGAACACCACAGCAGTGTTTTTTATACTTTCCTCCATTAAATAAGATAATCATAAGCACATTAAGTAGAATGAGATGTACTCTGGTTGGAATTCAACTGACACTGGAATGGAATGGCTGTCAGACATGTAGAGAAGCTGATTTTTATAAAACTGTGCAGTGGTCTCTTAATTTTTCCCAGACCTGTATGTATGTATATATACAGTACACACCAAAAGTTTGGACACACCTTCTCATTCAAATATTTTTCTGTATTTTCATGGCTATGAAATTGTAGAATCACACTGAAGGCATCAAAACTATGAATTAACACATGTGAAATTATACATTACACTTTACAAAAAAGTGTGGAACAACTGAAAATATGTGTTATATTCTAGGTTCTTCAAAGTAGCCACCTTTTGCTTTGATTACTGCTTTGCATGCAGAAAAGGTGAACGGATGGACTCTACATGCCTGGTTCCCACCGTGAAGCATGGAGGAGGAGGTGTGATGGTGTGGGGGTGCTTTGCTGGTGACACTGTTGGGGATTTATTCAAAATTGAAGGCATAGTGAACCAGAATGGCTACTACAGCATCTTGCAGCAGCATGCTATTCCATCCGGTTTGCATTTAGTTGGACCATAATTTATTTTTCAACAGGACAATGATCCCAAACACACCTCCAGACTGTGTAAGGGCTATTTGACCAAGAAGGAGAGTGTTGGGGTGCTACGCCAAATGTCCTGGCCTCCACAGTCACCTGACCTGAACCCAAATGAGATGGTTTGGGGTGAGCTGGACCGCTCACCGCTTCAATTTTGAATAAATCCCCAACAGTGTCACCAGCAAAGCACCCCCACACCATCACACCACCTCCTCCATGCTTCACGGTGGGAACTAGGCATGTAGAGTCCAGCCGTTCACCTTTTCTGCGTGCAAAGCAGTAATCAAAGCAAAAGGTGGCTACTTTGAAGAACCTAGAATATAAGACATATTTTCAGTTGTTTCACACTTTTTTGTAAAGTGTAATGTATAATTCCACATTTGTTAATTCATAGTTTTGATGCCTTCAGTGTGATTCTACAATTTTCATAGTCATGAAAATACAGAAAAATCTTTGAATGAGGTGTGTCCAAACTTTTGGTCTGTACTGTGTGTATATATATATATATATATATATATATGTGTGTGTGTGTATTTAAACATCCTACACTGCTGTTTCTGTTTCCGTTAATTACTGATTTTCATCATACATATGAAAGCGATTATCATTACCACCTGTTTGGTGTTTTTTTATTACTTATGCACCTGAATATAATCTGACAAAAGTCCCTGACTTTGTGTTCATATACCTGGAAGAATTCATAACGTTTTTGAAGGCAAAGGGTGATCACATCAAACAGTGATTTGATTTACCGTATATTCCGGCGTATAAGACGACCCCCCTACTTTTCCTGTTAAAATATAGAGTTTAGGATATATTCACCGTATAAGACTACCCCTTTTCCAACGCTTACCAAACACCGGTAAAAATTTAAAAAAACAGATTTGAATTTAACATGGTCATTTTTTAATTTAAATTCTTATGACATGCAGGCGTATAAGACGACCCTCCAACTTTTACAGTCAAAATATGAATTTGTCTTAAAAGTGTGGGGGGGTCTTCTTATACGCCGGGTGTCATCTTATACGCCGGGTACGGAACATATGGTGGGGGAGTGGGCTTTTCAGAGGTGTTTACCTAGGGTCTAGGCGCTGGGCGACGGCGGCGGCTCCTTTTGTGCAGCCTGGGGGGGGCTCTGTGCTGGGGGACAGCGTCGGAGGCTCCTCTCGTGCAGCCCCCAGGCTCTGTGCTGGGGGACGGCGGCGGCTCCTCTCGTGCAGCCCCCCAGGCTCTGTGCTGGGGGACGGCGGCGGCTCCTCTCGTGCAGCCCCCCAGGCTCTGTGCTGGGGGACAGCGGCGGCTACTAGTGCAGCCCCCGCAGGCTCTGAGCTGGGGGACGGCGGCGGTGATTCTTTTCTCAATCCCCGGAGGCCCCGGCAGCTCCATTGATGCGATGCAGTGGCCTCCGGGAAAATGGCCGCTGAGGGCGGCGCATGCTCAGTTTCAGATCTCGTCTCCCGAGATCTTGAGACGAGATCTGAAGCTGAGCATGCAGCGGCCATTTTCCCGGAGGCCATCGCATCGCATCGCAGCAATGGAGCTGCCGGGGCCTCCGGGGATTAAGAAAAGAATCACCGCCGCCGTCCCCCAGCACAGAGCCTGCGGGGGCTGCACAAGAGGAGCCGCCGCCCCCCAGCACAGAGCCTGCTGGGGCTGCACAAGAGGAGCCGCCGACGTCCCCAGCGCCTAGACCCTAGGTAAACACCTCTGAAACGCCATACCCGGCGTATAAGACGACCCCGACTTTGAAGACGATTTTCAGGGGTTAAAAATTCGTCTTATACGCCGGAATATACGGTACATTTCTGTATGTGAATATTGCCTTAAGTTGGACCTGTCACTCAAATTTATGCTGCACAAAGTGCAGCATGAATCAGAACCTACGTGCACAATTGTAATCAGTTATATTCTTTTCTGAAACATTCTAGTTTGAAGAGCTGGTTGGGGACCATTGGGAGACACTAAATAATTTACACACATGGTAGAGTCCCGACAGTCAAAGGAAGCAGATTAAGTAGAATCTTGCGAGGGGCCGCATAGGATTAACCTCCCCTTACTGTCCCCATCCAGCTCCTCAAACTATGTTTTTTTTTCCTGAAATGCCAGAGCTTTTCAGTGTAAAACATTCTTGGCTACAATCTCATAATCGAAACCCACTGTGATGGAGTAGAGTCCACGAGATGCTGTTGAATATGATTATTTTTTTAATATTTTCTGCAGAATGCCATCTAACAATGAAGATTCGGACAATCAGCACTCTGCAATTTTGATGATGGACAAAGGGGGCTTGGAAGTTTCCAGGATGACTCATTTTGGAATGATCAAGCAAGGACAGAGTAAATCTTTCAACCTTTTCATAGAGTAAGTACATTCTTTCCACTGAAAATAATACATATTAGGGATTCAGACTCTCAGGTAGGCATTAGGTAGCGTTTACACAGGCAATGCTGTTTGACCAAACCAGGTATAGTTTCATTGCTTTCTTAAAACTCCAATGGATTAAAAAACAAAAATAGCCTTTTATTGGCACAAAGATATGACTGCAAATATACCGTTAATTTAGCAGGGCACTTATGTTAGTGTGGACTAATCTGAACAGATTAGTCCTTTCTCCCAGAGCAAATTTTATACACAAAAGAGGCAAGATCTCACCAGTCTCAGCATCACCTTCAGCCTGACCTCCAGCAGTTTCCAACACCAAACTGAAATGTTCAGCTCTGTGCACAATTCACACTGAACAGGCAGCAACTCCCACACAATTTTCTGCAACTCCAACACACAGACTGCTCAGTTTTCCTGGCATGTCTCTCTCCGAGCTATAGCTCACATTTTGGCTGTTCACTCACCAGCAGCACACTCGACTCTGTTCCATTCAGCAGACTGACACCTAGTGAACAAAGGTTTTGGTTCTTGGTCAAAGCTAGTCAGGTACATCTAATCAAGGCATGCAGTTCTAGGATTTAATCCAGTCGTATGTGGCTTTACTACAATATATATTCTACTATTTTAAAAAAGTTAGTGCTTGTAGTTGAATCTGTCAGTTCAAAATTTTTATGTAAGCAGCAAGTTGCTCTAATAAGAATTACTGTCTCACTCCGGTTGTTCTGCTTGCCCGAGAAAACACCCATAGAGGTCTGGGACCTCTGTAGGAGCATTTTTGCCCATTTAGAATAACAGAAGTCATGCAAAATAATACATGTTCCTTAGATTTTCTGCATGTATACATTTACATGTTGTATTGATCTATTAAAATATTTGTTTGTTTTTTAGGAATAAAGGAAGTGATGTTCATTCATTAGTGTCTTGCAAAGTAGCCGGTTTGGAGAAGGAGAATAAGTTCAAGTTTGAAATGTCTGCTCCTAAATCAGATTTGAGTAGTGTCTCATCAACTATATTACAGTCACCTTCCTCATCCATGTGTGATGCAACCAGTTGTAACTCAAATGAAACTGTGAGATCTAATGTTGTGCTTCCCTTGATAATGACTGCTAATTGTGTAAATACAAGGCTCTATCATATGCCCTATGCAACTTCAGGTTACCATTTGAAATACATGACTGGTTCTGCTCTTCCTTTCAAAGCAAGTGCAATAAATTCTCCAAATGATGCATTGAGTCCTGTGCATAACCTACCAATGGTAGACAACCATGTGACAATATGTAATGGGCAATTGAAGCCAGGAAACTTCCCTGCCTTTAATGGATTAGGTGACTTGGATATAAGCAAAATGAAAGAGTGCGAGTCTTCAAAGGCTGACCTTAATGAGTCTTTGGTTATCCATCCTGGAGAGAAGATCTGTATTGCAGTCACTTGTGAAGCAAGGTACTTTGCGTCTTCTGTGAAAAGTTCATACTTTGCACTGATGAGGGGCAATACCCCGAAACACAGTGTCTGCAAATTGAGATTCTGACTTGGCTTTTAACCTAAATCATATTGAAAGGCTAGTTAAAGGGTCGATTGACTTGTAGGATTGCTACTTCCAATAGGTGTGGCATGCAAGACCTCCTCATAGCGAGAAAACTTACCCCTTAAGCCCCCGTCTCACACAGCGATCTCGCTAGCGAGATCGCTGCTGACTTACTAGTTTTGTGACGCAGCAGCGATCTCCCCAGCGATATCGCTGTGTGTGACATTCAGCGACGATCAGCCCCCCTGCCGGGTATCGCTGATCGTCGCTGAATGTCCTGGACATTTTTTTGATCGCTGGTCTCCCGCTGACAGGCACGAGACCAGCGATCCGCTGGTAACCAAGGTACACAGCGGGTTTCCAGGCGCGGGGTTGTGCCTAGAAACCTGCTGTGTACCTTGGATACCAGCGCCCTGATGCAGGGAGCTGGTAACCAAGGTACACAGCGGGTTTCCAGGCACCGCGCAGCGCCTGGAAACCCGATGTGTACCTTGGTTACCAGCTCCCTGCATCAGGGCGCTGGTATCCAACGTACACTGCGGGTAACTAAGCGATGTTTACCCGCAGTGTCACTGTGCTGATCGCTGCCTGAGCTGCCTGTTTGACAGCTCAGCAGCGATCATGTAGCGATACACCAGCGATCCTGACAAGTGCATATCGTTGTCGGGATCGCTGGTGTATCGCTATGTGAGACCCAGGCTTTAGATCCCAGATATGTTTTACCCATTAATTAAAGGGATTCTCTGGTGAATACAAGTTATCACCTATCCTCAGGATAGTTGATAACTAGTGATAAGCAAACCTGCTCGGATAACGTGTTATCCGCGCACTTTTGGGTGTTATCTGAGCATCTGGGAGTGCTCGTATGTTATGTTTGATTCCCTGCGGCTACATGATTTGCTGCTGTTGGACAGCCTGAATACATGTGGGGATTCCCTAACAGGCAATCCCCAGATGTGTTCAGGCTGTCTAACAGTCGCAAATCATACATCAGCAGTGACTCGAACATAGTAAACGAGCACTCCCAGATGCTCGGATAAGACGTTATCCAAGCACGTTCGCTCATCACTAGTGATAACTTATTGTTTGGCAAGAGTATGGCCACTGGGACCCCTCTGATCAGCAGAACAGAAAACTTTTGTCATTGTTACCATGGAACCATAGTGCGTATGCTTTATCGCCAATCCATTTATTCCCTATGGGGCTGTCAAGCACTACGCTAGGCTTTTTACAGCAGTCTTCATAGAGAATGAATCAAGTGGTGATCTAGCATGTGTTCTATGTTTCTATTCTAATGGTAATAAAAGTTCCCTTTTCTGCAAATCGGTGCGGGTCTCAGCAATTGGGCACCAACTGATTTTAAGTGGGATAGGTGATAACTTGTTCCAACAGGGAAATCCTTTAACATAATATACTCAGCACTTATAGCCTCAGTTTAGTTGTTTATTTGAATAATGAAATAAAACAGTTGGCAGAAGATAATCTCAGATATTTGATTTTTAACCTATTCAGTCCTTTAATCATTGTAATGTGTAGTGCAACCACTTATCCGTCTCTGTTGTAGTAAATATGTACATTTGGTCAAGCATGCATGTATGGAAAAGATCAGTAATCTGCCCAATACACTGCAGCTGCACCCTAATTTAGCTGCATTTCAGTTTCAGTTGGGCTATTAGTGATCTTTCTGACCTGTAGTTGTTTCCAATAACAGCCAGCTCTGCACTAGTGCAAGAGGAATAGCGCTTAGGGTTTCCATATACACATATTCTGTAGATGGGTATTCAGCTGTTCTGGCCCAATGAACGAGCTGTGTTTCAATTACTGATAACAGTGCTTTTGTTTGTTTTTGTTTTTTTTCAACAATTTCCAAATGATCTCCAGATTTAGAAATATCATATTTACTTGTCACAGAAACCCAGGTCGCTGCAAAGAGCTCGTATTACTTTGTTTTCAAGATTTTGTAATTGGACGCTACATTGAAGCCACTGTTGAAAGTGAGGAAGAGTTCTTATTACTTCCTCCCAAGGAATTTTCCTCCAGAGACAAAAAGAGACTTCAAGAAGTGGAACGAAGCAACAACATGCCAATATCTGTATCTGCGCCACCTAAAAGGCAAGTGTGTGAGTGTATAGTTAGATCCAGAAATATTTGGACAGTGACACAAGTTTGGGCAATTTAGCTTTTTACCAAACGTTTTCAAGATACAGTCATATAACCAATATGTGCTTAAAGTGTAGACTCTCATCTTTAACTTGACGATATTCACATCCTAATGGGACTAAGGGTTTAGGAATTACAGCTCTTTAATAGGTAGGTGCCTGTTTTTAACAGGACAAAAAGTAATTGGGCAATTATTTCAAAAGCTCTTTAAAGGGCTGTTCTTTTGTCAATCAGTCATAAGTTAAGCAGGTGAAAGGTCTGGAGTGGATTCCAGGTATGGCACTTGTATTTAGAAGCTGTTGCTGTGAACTTACAACATGCAGTCAAAGCAGCCCTCATTGGAAGAGAAACAGACTGTTATTCGGCTGAGTGAAAAAGATATCTATTAGCAGAAATATTAGGAGTGGCCAATTCAACAAAACATACTTTCTGAAAAAAAAATGCACTGGTGAGCCTGGAAACTCAAAAAAGCCTGGACATCCACGGAAGTCAACAGTGGTGGATGATCACAGAATTGTTTCCATGGAGAAGAAAAACCACCTCACAACACCCACCCATGTGAAGAACACACTCCATTAAGTCAGTGTTTCAGTAATTAAGTCTACCATAAAGAGATAACTTCTCGAGAGCAAATACACAGGGATCACCACAAGATGCAAACCATTAATCAGCCTTAAAAATAGAAAGGCATGATTAGATTTTGCCAAAAAATATCTAAATAAACCATTCCAGTTCTGGAAAAGCATTTTTTGGACAAATGAAACGAAGATCAACCTGTACCAGAACGATGGTAAGGAGGAAGTATGGAGAAGGCTTGGAAAGGCTCATGATCCAAAACACAGTACATCATCTGTAAAACAGTAGGACGCAGTGTGATAACATGGGCATGCATGTCTTCCAATGGCACTGAAGACAGAAGCAGCCGGATGAATTCTGAAGTACAGTCATGGCCAAAAGTTTTGAGAATGACACAAATATTATATTTTCACGTGATCTGCTGCCCTCTGGTTTTTATGTGTGTTTGACAGATGTTTTTATCACAGACAGAAATATAATTGCAAACATATGAGTAACAAAAGCTTATATTGACAGTTAGAATGAGTTAATGCAGCAAGTCAATATTTGCAGTGTTGACCCTTCTTCTTCAGGACCTCTGCAATTCTCCCTGGCATGCTCTCAATCAACTTCTGGACCAAATCCTGACTGATAGCAGTCCATTCTTGCACAATCAATGCTTTCATTTTGTCAGAATTTTTAGGTTTTTGTTTGTCCACCCGTCTCTTGATGATTGACCACAAGTTCTCAATGGGATTAAGATCTGGGGAGTTTCCAGGCCATGGACCCAAAATCTCTATGTTTTGTTCCCTGAGCCATTTAGTTATCACCTTTGCTTTATTGCAAGGTGCTCCATCATGCTGGAAAAGGCATTGTTGATCGCCAAACTGCTCTTGGAGGGTTGGGGGAGATTGCTCTTGGAGGACATTCTGGTACCATTCTTTATTCATGGCTGTGTTTTTAGGCAAGACTGTGAGAGAGCCGATTCCCTTGGCTGAGAAGCAACCCCACACATGAATGGTTTCAGGATGCTTAACAGTTGGCATGAGACAAGACTGGTGGTAGCGCTCACCTTGTCTTCTCCGAATGAGGCGTTTTCCTGATGTCCCAAACAATCGAAAAGGGGATTCATCAGAGAAAATAACTTTACCCCAGTCCTCAGTAGTCCACTGCCTGTACCTTTTGCAGAATATCAGTCTGTCCATGATGTTTTTTCTGGAGAGAAGTGGCTTCTTTGCTGCCCTCCTTGAGACCAGGCCTTAATCCAAGAGTCTCCGCCTCACAGTGCGTGCAGATGCACTCACACCTGCCTGCTGCCATTCCTGAGCAAGCTCTGCACTGCTGGTAGCCCGATCCCGCAGCTGAAATACTTTTAAGAGACGGTCCTGGCGCCTGCTGGTCTTTCTTGGGCGCCCTGGAACCTTTTTTTGGCAACAATGGAACCTCTCTCCTTGAAGTTCTTGATGATGCGATAGATTATTGACTGAGGTGCAATCTTTCTAGCTGCGATACTCTTCCCTGTTAGGCCATTTTTGTGCTTTGCAATGATGACTGCACGTGTTTCTTTAGAGATAACCATGGTTAACAGAAGAGAAACAATGATGCCAAGCACCAGCCTCCTTTTAAAGTGTCCAGTGGTGTCATTCTTACTTAATCATGACAGATTGATCTCCAGCCATGTCTTCATCAACACCCACACCTGTGTTAATGGAGCAATCACTGAAAAGAGGTTAGCTGGTCCTTTTAAAGCAGGGCTGCAATGATGTTGAAATGTGTTTTGGGGGATAAAGTTCATTTTCTAGCCAAATATTGACTTTGCAAGTAATTGCTGTTAAGCTGATCACTCTTTATAACATTCTGGAGTATATGCAAATTGCCATTAGAAAAAGTGAAGCAGTAGACTTGGTAAAAATTAATATTTGTGTCATTCTCAAAACTTTTGGCCATGACTGTATACAGTGCTATACTTTCTGCTCAGTTTCAGCGAAACTCAGCAAGGTTCATTGAACTGCGCTTCTCAGTGCAGAAAATACTGTGAAAGCAACCCAGTAGCTTTTTTAAGGCAAAGGAGTAAAAGTAAAATATTCTGTAATGTCCAAGTCAATCACTAGATGTCACATTCTCAAGATAAAACTTAAAGGGGTTGCCCAGTACTAGGACAACCCTTTTTCATTCTGAATGTTTCCTCCTGTCAAAATAAAAACACCTATACACACGTCCCAATGGTGTTGGCGCTTGCGTTCCCGGGAGCCCTGTGCACTGGTGTCAGTGTCCTCTCCTTTTGGATGTATAAGTAATCAACAGGATGTGAGAGTTGTGACTAGCTGATCACTTTCTCTTGATTACAAAATAAGTCTGAAGCTGTGGACAGTGATGCCAGAGCCGATTGGGCGCAGGGCTCACTTGACATACCTCACATGAGTGCCAACACCACTGAAACGGCCCCGACACAGGAGGTGAGTATTGGTGTTTTTATTTTAACTGGGGTAAACATTCAGAGTGAGAGGAGGTTGTCCTTGTTTCTCATCATAGAGACTGATTGATTGTGCTTTGGGGCGAGCCTGTGGTCTTTAGTTCATTTCTGCTGTCTAGAGCAGGAAGATAATTCTCTTCCTACAGTCCCGTCCCGGAGCACGAGAATCTCATTAACTGAAAACTTCTAACACTGATTACACAAGAACTATAAGGTGGATTTCTTTATCCCAGGTATCATTGTAATCAGAATAAGTCTATGTGCGCACATTGTGGATTTGATTGCAGAAATTTCTGCGTGGTTTCTGCATCTCTTGGCAGAAAATGCAGTGGAAAATCCATGCGTTTTTGTTGCGGATTTTCATGCGGATTTGTATGCGTTTTTGTAAATCCATAGAGCTAAATAAAGATATACCGTATTTTTTGGACTATAAGACGCACCGGACCATAAGACGCACCCCAAATTTCAGAAGGAAAATTGGGGAAAAAAATAATGTGTCAAATGGGGGTCCGTCTTACAGTCCGAATTTAGCTTACCACTGTGTGGGGTGGTTGGGCACTGTGGGGTGGCTGTGTTCTGTAGGGTGGCTGTGTTCTGTGGGGTGGTTGTGTTATGTGGGGTGGCTGTGTTATGTGGGGTGGCTGTGTTATGTGGGGTTGCTGTGTTATGTGGGGTGGCCAGGGTGGCCATATACTCACAAATCCGGTGGTGGCGGCGGCGCTCCCAATGCAGCTTGGCTGCGATGCGGTGGTGGTGTCCGGGCAGCAGCGGGCCTCTGGGCTGCGTGGGGGGCTCCGCCGGCATCTCGTCCCAGCCGGAAAGCCCCCCTGCAGCTGCGACGCGGTGCCGGTGCCTCCGGTGGCGGTCCCGATCCAAAGTGTGGTGCGGTGGTGGTGTTCGGGCAGCAAGCGGACCTCTGGGCTGCGTGGGGGGGCTCCGCCGGCATCTCGTCCCAGCCAGAAAGCCCCCCGTAGCTGCGACGCGGTGCCGGCATGAGGAATGGCCGCCTGGGGCCTCCGGCAAGATGGCCGCCGCATACTCTCGTTCAAATCTTGGCAACGAGATCTTGTCCTCGGAAGAGATCTCGTTGCCGAGATTTGAACGAGAGTATGCGGCGGCCATCTTGCCGGAGGCCCCAGGCGGCCATTCCTCATGCCGGCACCGCGTCGCAGCGGCGGGGGGGCTTTCCGTCTGGGACGAGATGCCAGCGGAGCCCCCCCACGCAGCCCAGAGGCCCGCTTGCTGCCCAAACACCACCACCGCACCACACCACACTTTGGATCGGGACCGCCACCTAAGGCACCGGCACCGCGTCACAGCTGCAGGGGGGCTTTCCGGCTGGGACGAGATGCCGGCGGAGCCCCCCACGCAGCCCAGAGGCCCGCTGCTGCCCGGACACCACCACTGCATCGCAGCCAAGCTGCATTGGGAGCGCCGCCGCCACTGAACTTTCCGGTATGTTGCGACCATAAGACGCACCCCCATTTTCCCCCAAAATTTGGGGGAAAAAAGTGCGTCTTATGGTCCAAAAAATACGGTATTTAAAAAGAAAATTAATTGTGATGTCATTTCCTTGTTCAACCTCTTTTTCATTCTCCATTGAAGACCATAATATCATTACATACCATGTTCAAATTTATAATGTTTACTCACATTTATATGAGATAGATATAATACCAAGCCCAAGGTTTGGTAATGAACAGATGTCAGCCAGATACCCTCATTAATAAAATGGTACATAAAGAGTTAAATAAAGACACAAACACACACGCCTATGTAGGAGCATTAACATAATTAACCTACATATGCTGTAACAAAACAGCAACTGTTAGAAATCTACGTGAAATGTAATATCTGTTTATTTAAAAAAAAAAATTAAATTGCATGGCTCCTGCGTAATTTTCATCACCAGCAGAATGAAATCTGAGGGCTGATGTTATATTTCTGGGAAGGAGCCAATAGCCATAAAGGTTCCCAGGCTATTAATATCAGCTCACAGATATTTACTTAGCCTTTACTGGCTAGTATACAGGGGAATCCCAGAAAAAAATTGTCATGGGGTCCCCCTATAAAATCGAACCAGCAAAGGCTAGACAGACAGCTACAGGCTGATATTAATAGCCTGGGAAGAGGCCATGTATATTGGCACCACCCCAGGTTAAAAACTTCAGCTCTCAGCTACCTCAGAAATGGCGCATCTTATAGGTGTGCCAATTCTGGCACTTAGCCTCGCTCTTCCCACTTGCACTGTAGCGGTGGCAAGTGGTGTAATATTTGTGGGGTGGATGTCACCTTTGTATCATCAAGTGACATCAAGCCCACAGATTAGTAATGGAGAAGCGTCTATAAGACACCTATCCATTTCTAATCCAATAGGTATATGGTAAATAAAGACACAGCCAGAATAAAGTCCTTTAATTGAAATAATCACACAGACTCCTTTATTGAATCTTAATTAACCATACTTACTGAAATCCTAATCCCTGACTCCCTTGTCTCCTGCAACAAAAATAAAACAATAAACCAACATATAATACTTTCCTGTCCGACGTAGTCCATTTAATGCTGAGTGTCCCACGGCGATATCACGTGTAGAACAGTCACATCGGGAGATGTGACTGCTCTACTCGGCCTCCTGCGATACACTGATAGGAGGTAATCGCTCCTGCACTGTATCACTGCACTGCCGTGAGAGTTCCCTGGAGTTCATCAGCTCCGGTGCTCTCACGGCACTACCGCTGCGTGAAAATTTCCCACCCAGTGGTGCGTTAAGTGAGAGCACCAGAGCTGATCAGCTGATGTACTCCGGTGAACTCTCACAGCGGCTCAGTGATACACTGACAGGAGTTAATCGCTCCCGCAGTGTATCGCCGGCGGCTGGGTGACATCAACGTGGGACACTCGGTATTAAATGGACTATGGCGCGCAGGGAGTATATGTTGGTTTATTATTTTTGATTGCTTGCAGGAGCCACGGGCGTCGGAGATTAGATGACTATGTATATTGTATGTGATTATGTCAATGTTTTGATTTTTTTTTTTCTTTTGTTTTTTTTTACAATTGAACTCAGGCGCCAGATGATGAGACTATATTCCCATCATCGGCTCCTGCTGTCTCTGTTATATGTGACAGCAGACATAACCGGATGGGAGTAGTAGTCCCATCAGACGACACCTAAGTACAATCACTATGGGCTGTTCGTCGCATGGGTACACACACACACAGCCGCACACAGACAGACGCGCACATATTCTCGGCTCACACACGCATTCTCCGCCCATACACTCTTCCTCCTTCTGACATCATTTCCTTTGACAATTCTGCAGCTTTTTGGCAGCAAATCTGCAAACCTTTTTACACCTGCATTTTTGCTGCAGATTTGACTAACACAATGGTGAAAAACTGCAGATCCGCAAAAAGAACTGACATGCTGCGGAAAATAAAACGCAGCAAATAAGGACGGAAATTTCCACAGCATGCACACAATTCAGGAATGTCATTGATTAACATTGCTTAAGTAATCCATTGCGTTTTTGGAGCATTTCCGCTCAGAAAAATCGCTGCGGAAACGTAACAACTCCACAATGTGTGCACATAGCCTAACAGCGGCAACCTGACAATGTCTGTAGTTTGCTTAGCAAAATCCTGTTGACAGGTTCGCTTTAAGGCAGAAATACCTACAAACAGGCATCTGCTTCTCTGACCTGGGGGCATCAAAACACAATACCAGACCCCAATCAGAGGGCAATAAAACTCTCACTCCTTATCTATGAACTGTTCCAATATTTATGTTCATCCCTCTGCCATAATGACAGTTCTGCTTCACGTCACATGTCTTACCTATTGCATTATTCCTGTGTCCTCTTGTGTATAAATATGTGATTCTTCAGTTTTTGTTTTAGTCTTTGCCTGATGAAGAGACCTGAGTAGTCTCGAAAGCTTGCAATTTGTTACCATCTTTTCAGTTAGCCATTAAAAGGTATCAACCACTGAGGACTCTCAAGTCTAAATATTTTTCTACAAACAGGCAACAACTGAAGTTAGCTGCAGTAAAAGCATCTCAAAGGATGAAACCCAGCATCTGTGAATGATGTTCATGGCAGTCATTGCTTGCAACACATTCTCTGCAAAGTATTAATAATTAACATTTTATTCATGATAAACTTAATTTGTCCAATTACTTTTGAGCCCTCCGAAATGAGGAGGCTTTGTAGAAAAGTGGTTGCAATTTCTCAATGTGTCATAAAATATTTTTGTTCAACCCCTTTAATTAAACCTTAAAGTCTACACTTCAATTGCATCTCAGTTTGTTTCATTTTAAATCCAAAATAATGGCATGCAGATCACAAATCACAAATATTTAGTTACTGTCCAAATATATTTGGATCTAACTGTATTTGTGAATGCTACAGCCTTATCTTTATCTACATCCAGTTTTGTACTATGATGCCAAAATCCACCAGTAATATTGACTTTATATACATGATATATGCACTGCACAAATAGGGGCTCACTCGTTCACAGTGGTTCACTGAGGGATTCACCAGTTCCCTTCTGGGTTAGTCCAAGCTTGTCTACATCCGTCATCTTGTACTAGATACTAAGAGCAGGAGTACCTACTATTACCTTAGTGGATTGCTGGCCTTTCTCTTTGTATCCTGCTTCCTTTCCCTGATGGCCAGATCCTCTTTAATAATGCTCCTCTTATCAATTCCAAGAACTGCTGTCTGTATTATCTTTCATATTGTAGTCCATGTTGTATATTTTCTTATTTGCTCACTTTCTTCCTCCTTTAATTGAAGCTGGGCCTCCAATCCCAAACTTTTCACTGCTGCAAACATATATACAATGCTAGTTGTTTTTATGCTAAAATGGATGGAACTTGAAAAAGTAGTTTCACAAAAAACAATCATTAATACTTAATCGAGGAATAAGTTAACCTCTCTTACAATTTTAGACCATCCAGAAGACATCTTCCCAGTTTCATTCCTATGTACCCTATACCAGAAAGGCTCAGGAAATGTGTGGAGCAGAATTACAATGTACTGGCGATAGAGCCTTGTCTAGGAGAGGTGAGTATGACTGGGAGGACATGTACAATGAACTTTTGGTGCAGTTTACATCTGTCTGATCTCATTTTATCTTAATTTAAGGATAGTTTTAATTAATCTGTAAGAATATTCTTAGCTAACCAATTCAAGACCAGACTCAGTTCGCTACCTGACACATTTTCAAGTTTTTTTTCGCAGTTTAAGAGCTATAACCTTCTTTTTTCCTTTTGATTATTTTCAAATCAATTTAGCATCTCTTTTTCATGATGCAGAATGTGTAATTTTTGTTGTTTTTATGCTCTTACTTTTCATACTTTTTTTAAATTATTTTAATTCTTTGCTATAATGTTAAGAAATACATTTAGGTTTTTCATTAGAGATGGGCGGACCCCTGGATGTTTGGTTCGGCCGAACAGTTAAAAAAATAAAAATTTGGAGTTCGGGAGCCAGAACAGCACCGGACCCCGACCCCATTCACTTGACTGGGTGGTCCGAATATCCAGTGTTTGATACTCTGTCATGTGCATGACAGCGCGGCAAACACTGCTTCTGATCAGCAGTAAAATCATTACTGCCAGTCAGACAGCCACAGTTCCCACTCTGTCAAATGACAGCGTGAGCCCGCAGCTGTGATTGGAGGTAAAAAGTTTATCTCCAGTCACTAGCATCAGCTGATAGGACTACTCCCATCAGCGGACGCCTGCTGTTACTAATATCAGTGAGAGCAGTGTTTTTAAATAGTTTTTAGTCGGTTTGCAATTGCCATGGCCCCTACCTAGGGTATTAATATCAGCCCGTAGCTGTCTGCCTAGTCTTTACTGGTCATTAATTATAGGGGGACCCTATGTCTTTTTTGGGGGGTGGGAGGGAGTCCCCCATTTTAAAAAGTTTAATTTGAAGTTGCATTTTGACTTCTGCCTTATTGCATTAAGTTATCCACATTTTCAGCTGCAGATGAAGGAAGGGAGACACACTAGACATTACTAGTGGATAGGCGGAGCCCAGATGAGATAGACACCTCAGATTAAAAAGAGTGTTGACCGGCCCCTCCAGCTCGGGCTCCTCCTACTCAGCTCCTACTCTGCTGGAAGCAGCTCCTCAGAAGATTTTATTATTTTTTATGTGGCGTCTTCGAAGAGAGGAGCTGCGCGCCTTTTTTTTTTTATTTTGAATTTCGCGCCGCTCTGAGCGCGCGCTTTACGGCAGTCTCCTTTTCCGGCTTCCCTCATGAAGCACACGGAGGCACAGCGCGGCGGCCATTAGCCGAGTAATGCTGACAGGCTGAAAGCTCCATCGGACATCGCTCTCCTCCCCTCTCGGCAGCGCTGCACCGCGACCAGCTGGGTGAGTCGCTTCTACCCGTCTAGGGCAGAAGCTTAACCCCTTCACCCCCACAGCGCGGGTTCCTTTCTGAGGCACAAATGGGTGGCAGACTGCGCTGCCTGCAGCTGTTATCTCATAAGGAAGCTCGCACACCTTTTCAATATAAGAGGTTGTGGGGAGTCTGCGACAGTAATACTGCCACTATACTTTCTTGCTAACGACGACGCATACTATGCAATCGTTTGTGTGATCATTTTTAATGTCGCTAGTAGCTGCCAATCTGGGCGATCTCATTAACAACGCATAGGCGGTTAGCGATCCCCTTAATGACTTTGGCGGTCATTGCGATTTACAAACAGCGCAATTTTTTAGCGATATTGTGAATGTTTTTTCTTGTTAAGTGTGGCATAGCTGTCCTATAGCTGCTGCCTTATAAGAGGCACTTGGGGCTCGCACACCCTTTTCATTATTAAGGTTGTGGGGAGTCTGCGACTTTAACCCCTTCTTAGGCGGTTAACTCTTAATGGGGGACAGCTGGGGTAGCTCTCTCCTTAAGAGCTTTAACCCTTCAGCGTTTTCGTTTTTTCTTTAAGAAAACCACATTACTGACAGGTTTAACCTGCCATATACTGTGCAACCGTCTCCTAGATCCGCTACAGGATCAGTCTCGCGTATCTGACGCGCAGACCTGGACGGCGTCAAGCGCAGCGGTCGGAGGTTTCCAGTGGTGTCAGAATGGAGGCCCTCGCTAGTTTCTATTGATGGCCTGTCTGATTTCCTATTATTGAGTGTCAGCTAGATCCTCTCATGTCAGGAAGCGACACAAGCCGGTGCCTTCCTTCCCGCGTAACGAAAATGTCCGATTCGGACAAGGAGGATCGGCAGGGACACTCTGCCACCCTTTTGGGCCGTAAAGAGGTTTTTATTGGAGGCGTTACAGTTACCGAAGGAGGTATCTGGACGTCCTGGTAAGTCGGCCCGGATGTTTTCAATCACGATCAAGCTTTACCATCACTGGATGAGCTTAATGGGGCAGTGGAGAAGGAACGCCTGTGTCCAGAAAATTGAGACACCGTATCCGTGTTCTACGGAGTTGATGATAATTGGATCCTTCTCCTGAAGTGGATGTCCCTTTATCCCAGCTTAGCAAAATCCTCCTTGTTAAGGGGAAGGCGAGTCTGCAGGACCCGCTGGACAAAAAACGTAGAGGGCAGAAAAATCCATCTGCGAGGCCGCGGATCATGGATTCGGTATTAAGAATCCATGTGTACTTGTAAAGTTTCCCTGAGCCGGTTGGACCGTCTACGGACGGCGTGGCAGGGTGGATCTCCTCTATAGAGGTAGATGGGCTTTTCCAGTTTTTGGAGGATACTGCATCACTGCTATCCAGGGCGCAATCCTCGGCAGTCACAGTCAGAAGAGCACTGTGCCTTAGACAGTGGACGCAGTTTCACAACAGGGTTTTCTAGCTTGCAAGGTGGTCAGCTATTTGGACCTGACCTCACGGAGCTGATTGCCAAGGTAAAGGCAAAAGCAACAGCTTTACCACAGCGCAGAGCTGTGACCTCTGCGTCTGGCAGCACTAGTGCCGGTAGTTGTCGGCGGTCCTTTCGGTCCAGGGGATGATTCAGTCAGCCCTCTGGGGTTCGGGTCGTCTCTCTCTTTTTAAAAAAAAAAAAAAAAAAGGGGGAATTCTCAGAAATTCCGCATACCCTGGAAACAGAACTTCCTTTAAGACAAGCGGGAAGCTGGCAAAAAGCCCGCTAAGGCGGGCTGACGCCTGGGTCTCACTCGAGCGCTCTCGAGTGGGGAGTCGTCTATTCCTATTCAAACCGACTTGGGCTTCCCGCATGTCGGACACCTGGGTGACACGGGTTGTGTTGGCAGGCTACTTCATAGAGTCTCTTTTTCGACCCCCAGACAGTTTTTTTGTCAACCTCGCGTTCCGTCAGAGCCCGAGCTTTTTGCCGCTCTGCTGTGGGAGGTAGATTCCCTTCTGCAGAAAGGTGTGGTGGTACCGGTTCTGCCGGAGGGCCGGGGAAGAGGGTTTTATTCTAACCTCTTTGTGGTCCCCAAAAAAGAGGACAAATTTCGGCCCATTCTGGATCTCAAAAGATTGAATCGGCATGTCCACGCCAGGAAATTCCGCATGGAGTCGCTTTGCTCCGTTTTGGTGGCCTCCAGACAAGCAAGCATGTCTCCTTCGACATGCACGGGTTATGAAGTCTTTGACAGCAATGTCCCTGCGAAGCTGTATGCGTCTTCTGGGGTTGATGGTGGCGTCCATGGAAGCACTTCCGTTTGCCCGGTTTCATTCCAGGGCTCTCCAAAGGTTCATTCTGAGCCGTTGGGATCGACCGCAGGTTTTCACTGGATTGCAGTGTCATCATCCCCCACAGGGTACGAGAGTCCCTAGGATGGTGGATACGTCCGAAAGAGTTATCCCTGGGAAAGTCCTTCCTCCCTCCGAAGTGGTCAGTCATAACCACCGATGCCAGCCTGACGGACTGGGGGGGGTGTCTGGAACGATCTTTGGACTCAGGGAGTATGGTCGTCGGAAGAGTCTGTCTTGCCGATCAACATCCTGGAATTGAGGGCGATTTTTTCTTTGCCTCCAACACTGGACGGTCCCTTTAAGCGGTCTGCCAGTCCGAGTGCAGACGGACAATGCGACGACGGTCGCATATATCAACCACCAAGGCGGGACTGGGAGTTCCAAGCTCATGGTGGAGGTATCTCGTATCCTAGTATGGGCAGAGACCAGAGTGCCAGCTATCTCTGCGATCCACATTCCGGGAGTTCAGAATACCACGGCGGACTTTCTCAGTCGCGAGAAGATGGATCCCGGAGAATGGAGTCTTCATCCGGAAATTTTTGCACTGCTGTGCTCCCGTTGGGGAACTCCCCAAGTGGATCTGATGGCATCCAGGTTCAATGCCAAGTTACCGACTTTCATGTCCAGGTACAAGGATCCGAAGGCTGTGGCGGTGATTGCTCTAGTGGCTCCGTGGGACCAATTCGAGCTAATCTATGTTTTCCACCGATTTCCTTACTCCTCCTGGTGTTACGTCGAATCAGACTAGAGAGAATCCCGGCTATGTTGATAGCCCCAGATTGGCCAAGGAGGACGTGGTTCTCGACACTGGGGTCGCTCCTGGCAGCGCCACCATTTCTACTTCCTTTCCGCTCGGACCTGTTAACCCAAGGGCCCGTTGGTCATCCGGACCTGATGTCTCTGCGTTTGACGGCGTGGTTCTTGAGACCGAAATATTGATCCGTCAAGGTTTTTCAGCCGAAGTCATTGCCACTTTGCGAGCTGCCAGAGGTCCGGCTACTACTAGGATTTACCACTTGGGAAGCCTTCTTTTCAGCTGCAGATGGAAGCAAGGGGGACACTTCTTTACTTCTGGGTAGGGCGGAGCCAGATAGTAGGACTAACCTTAGGTTCTAAAAATGGGTGTTGTCCGGCCCCTCCGGCTCTGGCTCCTCCTGCCGTACACTCCAGTTTCGACTTGAGGTCCAAGTAGGAAGGACGGCTGCTAATGCAGCTCCTCAGAAAACACCTCAGAAGAGTTTATTATTTTACTCGGACAGGGTCCTGGACTTTATGTCTAGAGGATCAGGGGTGCCGGCGCTGCTGGACCCCATCCTCTCCCCTGGCAGAAATGTATTCCCTAAATGGTGGTCATTGCATTTTCTTGCCGGCCCGGGGGGAAGAGGTGGCTATCCCTGACAGGACGCACACCACGTTCTGGGTCACTGCGTTCCTTGTCCTCAGGGGGAAGCAATGGGCACAGCGTCACATATCCGTGGAGGGTCCCTGTGGCGTTTTGGCTGGTGAGTACTCCATATCTTTATTATATATATGTGAGTGCTTTAGCGTTCTGCTACGGCAGCGCTGTACATTTTTACTATATATCAGTGTGATTTAGCGTTGCTGCAGGCAACGCTATTACCTTGGTGCCTTCAGTGGCTGCTGCGGGCAGCCACTGGTACTTTTTTGTCCGCAGGCAGATGCCCTGCGGGACTTAGGAGATGGAGGGGAGAGTTGCTCCCGCCTTTTTTATTTGAATTTCGCGCCCAGAGCGCGCGCTTTAAGGCAGCCGGCCCGGCACTTTCACTTTCGGTCTCTGCACGGGCTGGATAAGACAGGGGAGCTTCGGCGGCCATTGCTGGCAGAGAGCCGATTATTTCGTTCGTCTCTCCCTCTCTCCTCTCCTCAAAGGCACCTCTCCAGCCGGGTGAGTTCGGCGTTAACCCCTTCGCCGCCGACGCTGCAAAAAAAAAAAAAAAAAAACCTCCAGCACGATTTTTAACAGCTGGGGGTGCGATTCAAATGCAGCTGTGCTGCAGGAATATTTTCTTGTAGCCTTTCACAGGCGTGGGGACGCTGAGACATTAACCCCTTAGCGGCCGATACTGCTCCCTCCAGCACGATTTTAACAGCTGGGGGTGCGATTCTGCAATATTAACCCCTTAGCGGCCGATACTGCACCCTCCAGCACGATTTTAGCTGAGGGTGCGATCCTGCAAGCTGTGCTGCAGGAATATATATATATATATCTTGTACCTCGCCTTAACGGGCGGTAGGGAGGCTGCGGCATTAACCCTTTAGCGGTTAGCCCTGATGGCTGGGGTAACTCCTGCTGTGGGAGTTTTTAACCCTTCAGCGCCTCTTTTTCTTACATGTTGTTATTACATATTTTATTGTAATATATACTGTGTGAGGGCATGTTCAATGATCTGGAACGCATGTATGGCGTCTGCGGATAGAATCCGCACATGACCCTATTTATATCCCTTTCATGTTGAGTTAATACGCTGTGTTTTTTGACACTTGTGTTATATGAATACGCTGTATTTTACTGCGGCTGCCCTACGTATACACTGTATTTTTCACCTGAAATACGGATGCATTGTGTCCTACGCCTGCGCGTGGGTTGCGTTCTGTATCTTACGCTTGCGCGGTGTATGCACTGTGTCTTGCGCCTATGCATGGAATGCGTTTTGTGTTCTACGCTTGCGCGGTGGATACTTTGTGTCCGGCGTTTGGGTTTGCTTCGGACTGTGTCCGGCACCAGTCTGACGCCAGTTGTGGCGGTTGTTTTTTATTTGTCTGGCTAACCTATGAGTTCAGACAATCTAGTATGCGGATCGTATGTTCCGACATAGTCGCTGTAGGTTTTGCCGTCCATGGATAAACTCATGGGGCAGTGGTGAGGTCCTTGTATCCGCGTTTGACGGATTTAATTGGATTCCTTCTCCTGAAGGCGTATCTGCAGGATCCACAAAAAAAAACAAAAACAAAACTGAGTTGGCGGTGAAAGCCATCTATGAAGCTACTAGTAGTCCTAGGGTCCTTGTGTGCTTCTAAAGCTCTCTTGGGCTGGATTGGTCGTCTGCAGACAGCACTGCAGGCTGGACCTTCTTTATCCGATATAAAGAGGAATACAGCCCGACATATATATATATATGTGAGGACATCCCTGCGGTACAGATCTCGATCTTCTGCAATCACTGTTTGGAGAGCCGTGTGGCTTAAACAGTGGACTGGGGATGCGGTTGTCCAATCAAAGTTTGCTATCATTTGATTGCTGAAGCTAAGACAAAGGAGTCAGCTTTACCTCAGCGTAGAGCTGTAACGTCTGCATCTGACAGACCCGGTACCAGTGGTAACCGACGGTTTTTTTCGTGGCAGGAGACGAGTCGGTCAATCCTCTTGGAGATCGAGTCGTCCCGCTTTTTCAGGGAAAAAGTCTTCCCAAAAGTCTAACGCTTCTTGGAAACAATACCCGTTCAATGACAAGCGGGAATCTGACAAAAAGCCCGCCAAAACAGACTGACGCCAGAAGTTCACTCGAGGATTCTCGAGTGGGGGGGCGCCTGCTCCTGTTTCAAGCGGTTTGGGTCTCCCGCGTCTCAGACTCCTGGGTGACACGAATAATGTCGGCAGGCTATTTCATAGAGTTTCTCTCTCGCCCTCCAGAAAGATTCTGTCAGTCTCGCGTTCCGTCAGATCCCGACTTATTGACCGCTCTGCGGCAGGAAGTCGATTCCTTACTACAGAAGGGTGTAGTAGTGTCAGTTCATCCGGAAGACCGGGGAAGGGAATTTTATTCCAACCTCTTTGTGGTCCCCAAAAAGGAGGGAAAGTTTTGTCCCATTCTGGATCTCAAGAGGTTAATCGGCATGTTTACACCCAAAAGTTCCGCATGGAGTCGCTTCGCTCAGTGGTGACTGCCCTGTCACAGAACAATTTTCTGGTGTCCATAGATATTCGCGACGCCTATTTACACGTTCCCATCGGAAGATCTCATCAGCGCTTTCTGCGCTTTGCCATAGGTCAGGACCATTACCAGTTTGTGGCCCTCCCTTTCGGGTTGGCTTCGGCACCCCGAGTTTTTACAAAGGTGCTGGCACCTCTTATGGCAATGCTTCGGAGACAAGGGATCATGATACTTCCTTATCTGGACGATCTTCTGATTGTGGCATCCTCAAAGGAGGAGGCAGTGACGGCTCGCGATTTATCCCTTCAGCTCCTGGAGGATTTCGGGTGGCTGATCAACTGGGAGAAGTCATCCCTGGAGCCTTCTCAGTCAATCCTGTTTTTGGGCATGATTTTCGACACAGCGAAAGTGGTAGTTTTTCTGCCAAAGGACAAGCAAACCAGTATCCATTGTCTGGCACAGACTGTGCAGTCCTCAACCACAGTATCCCTTCGAAGATGTATGCGCCTTCTGGGGTTAATGGTCGCTTCGATGGAAGCTCTTCCGTTTGCTCAGTTCCATTGCAGAACGCTTCAAAGCTTCATTTTGAAGAGATGGAATCGTGCACAGGAAACACTGGATTGCAGGGTTTTAATCTCCCGCAAAGTGCGAGAGTCTCTGGACTGGTGGTTACGTCCGGAACGGTTTTTCCTGGGAAAATCTTTTCTTCCCCTGTCATGGTCGGTCTTGACCACCGATGCCAGCCTGACGGGCTGGGGGGGAGTTTGGAACAATCTCTGGATTCAGGGAGTTTGGTCACCGGAAGAATCGGTGTTACCGATCAACATCCTGAAATTGAGGGCAATTTTTCTTTGCCTCCAACATTGGACGGTCCCTTTGAGCGGATTACCAGTTTGTGTTCAGACGGACAACGCTACGGCGGTTGCGTATATCAACCATCAAGGCGGTACGAGGAGCTCCAGACTCATGTCGGAGGTATCTCGGATTCTGATATGGGCCGAGGCTCATGTGCCGGCCATTTCTGCGATTCACATACCAGGAGTTCAGAATATCCAGGCAGACTTTCTCAGCCGAGAGAGGATGGATTCAGGAGAATGGAGTCTTCATCCGGAAATCTTTGCACTTCTGTGCTCCCGATGGGGGACTCCTCAAGTAGACTTGATGGCCTCCAGGATCAATGCCAAGTTACCAACTTTCATGTCCGGATACAGGGATCCGACCGCGGTGGAAGTGGATGCGCTGGTGGTTCCGTGGAGCCAATACCAGCTGGTTTATGTGTTCCCACCGATATCCTTGCTGCCGCTTGTGTTACGTCGGGTCAGGCTGGAGAGGGTTCCGGCTATTCTGATAGCCCCAGATTGGCCGAGAAGGACGTGGTTTTCCACGCTGATGTCGCTTCTGGCGGCGCCTCCTTTTCCTCTGCCTCTTCGACCGGACTTGCTCACTCAGGGTCCCGTGTGTCATCCGGGCCTGAGGTCTCTGCGTTTGACGGCTTGGCTCTTGAGACCGAGATTTTAACCCGTCAAGGGTTTTCAGAAAAGGTCATTGCCACTATGAGAGCGTCAAGAAGTCCGGCTACGACTAGGATTTACTACAGGATTTGGGAATCCTTCTTTTCATGGTGTTTGGGTTCTTCCAGGAATCCAAAGAAATTTTCATTACCCAACTTGTTGGTTTTTTTGCAGCACGGGCTGGATAAGGGTTTGGCAATCAGTACCCTGAAGGGTCAGGTGTCTGCCCTGTCGGTGCTTTTTCGTAAAGCTATTGCCTCGCGTAGGGACGTATGTGCCTTTTTTCGCGGAGCAGCCCGTCAGTTTCCTCCAAGGAAAACTCCTGTGTCGCCTTGGCGGCTTAATCTGGTTTTGAAAGCTCTTCAAAGTGCTCCTTTCGAGCCTATGGATGCTATTAATCTTTCTTTGCTTTCTTGGAAGGTTGCCTTCCTAGTGGCGGTCACTTCCTTGAGACGGGTTTCCGAGTTGGCGGCTCTTTCATGTTCGCCACCTTTCTTGAAATTTTTCCCGGATCGTGTTGTTCTTCGCACGCGACATGATTTTCTCCCTAAAGTGGTATCTCAATTCCATGTCAATCAAGATATTGTGTTGCCTTCGCTTTGTTCAGAACCAAAGAATGCGAAGGAGCGGGCCTTGCACTCATTGGACTTAGTGCGGGCATTGAAGTTCAACTTGTCAGTTACGCAGTTTCTGGAAGTCGGATTCTCTTTTTGTGATTCCAGCAGGTCGTCATCGTGGTCAACGAGCTTCTAAAGATACTATAGCTCGTTGGATCCGGTCAGCTATTTTGGAAGCTTACCGTGTTATGGACGAACCTTGCCCGATTAATATTCGGGCTCATTCCATGAGAGCTGTGGGCTCTTCGTGGGCCCTTCATCAAGGGGCTTCGGCAGCCCAGCTCTGTCGAGCAGCGACTTGGCGTTCTGTTCACACCTTTGCAAAGTTTTATAAGGTGGACGTCAGTGCCTCCGCTGATGCGGCCTTAGGACGCAGAGTCCTTCAGGCGGCTGTATTTTGAAAACTTCTAGTTAAGTTTATGTTGCGCCTGTTGCGCATGTATCAAGGTGTTGGCTTCTGCCTGTTTAAGGTTTTTTCCCACCCTTGTTTTTGTACTGCTTTGGGACATCCCAGAAGTAAAGAACTGTCCCCCTTGCTTCCATCTGCAGCTGAAATACGAATTTTGGTAAGAACTTACCTGTAAAATTCTTTTCAGCAAAGGAAGCAAGGGGGACACTTCTCCCTCCCATAAGGCAGAAGGTGTTGTTTCAGATGCAGCGCGGCTCTCTCTGATAAGCGAGTTTCTGAGCTGAGGTCAGCGCTCTACGGCTCTTTCCGGCATCGCCAGCTCATCGCAGTGGTCAGGTTTTGTGAGTGGTACCTGAGCTGTGTGGTATTCATGTTATGTGCATAACCTTGTTCTTTTGAATCCTTTCAGTTTGGTTATGGCGCTCCGCTGGTGATTTATTTCTCCTTAGCTTGTGTACAAAACTGGAGTGTACGGCAGGAGGAGCCAGAGCCGGAGGGGCCGGACAACACCCATTTTTAGAACCTGAGGTTAGTCCTACTATCTGGCTCCGCCCTACCCAGAAGTAAAGAAGTGTCCCCCTTGCTTCCTTTGCTGAAAAGAATTTTACAGGTAAGTTCTTACCAAAATTCGTATTTCGTGGTGTTCGGGTTCTTCAAGGAACCCGAGGATTTTTTGCATTCCCAATTTGTTGGTTTTCCTGCAATTCGGGTTGGACAAGGGGTTGGCAGTGAGCACCCTGAGGGTCAGGTTTCTGCTCTGTCCTTGCTGTTCCGAAAGGCTATCGCCTCACGTAGGGACGTACGTTCCTTTTTTTCGCGGAGTAACCCGCCAGTTTCCGCCGCAGAAGGCGCCTGTGTCTCCTTGGCGCCTCAATCTTGTCTTGGAGGCTCTTCAACACGGGCCTTTTGAGCCTATGAACTCTGTTAGTCTTTCTTTGCTCTCTTGGAAGGTTGCCTTCCTAGTGGCGGTCACCTTCTTGAGAAGGATTTCTGAGTTGGCGGCTCTTTCTTACTTGCCTCCTTTTCTGGAGTTTCACCCGGATCGTGTAGTTCTTCGCACACGGGGCGACTTTCTACCTAAGGTGGTGTTGCAATTTCATCTTAACCAGGATATTGTGTTGCCCTCCCTTTGTCCGGGACCGAGTAATGCGAAGGAACGGGCCTTGCACACATTGGATTTGGTGCGGGCTTTGAAGTTCTATTTGTCTGTTACCCAAAGTTTTCGGAAGTCGGACTCCCTGTTTGTGATTCCAGCAGGTCGTCGACGTGGTCAACGGGCTTCCAAGGATTCTATGGCTCGTTGAATCCGGTCGGCCATTTTGGAGGCTTACCGACTTAAAGGCGAACCTTGCCCGATTAAGGTTCGAGCTCATTCCACGAGAGCTGTGGGCTCATCGTGGGCTTTCCATCAAGGGGCCTCGGCAGCTTAGCTTTGCTGGGCGGCGACCTGGCGCTCCGTCCACACCTTTACAAGATTTTATAAGGTGGACGTTAGTGCTTCCGCTGATGCAGCCTTAGGACGTAGGGTCCTGCAGGCGGCTGTAGTTTAAAGTTCTAGTTAACTTGTATTTGGCGCCTGTTGCGCATTTATCAAGGTTGTTGGGATTCTGCCTCTTTTGGTTTTTTTCCCACCCTTAATTTTTGGACTGCTTTGGGACGTCCCACTAGTAATGTCTAGTGTGTCTCCCTTCCTTCATCTGCAGCTGAAAGACGGATTTTGGTAAGAACTCACCTGTAAAATCCTTTTCAGCGAAGAAGGAAGGTAGACACACATCCCTCCCATGGCAGAAGTGTGTTGTTGTTTTTCAGATGCGGCGTGACCCTTCTCTGATAGCGATTATCTGGGCTGAGGTCGACGCGCTAAGGCTCTGTTCCAGCATCGCCAGCTCATCGCAGTGGTCAGGTCCAGTGAGTAGTACCTGGAACTGTGTGGTTTTTACCTACATGCATGCATAACCTGTGTTTTTGTGTTTTATTCTCTGAAGTCCTTCAGAAGGGGTTATGTTGCTCCGCTGGTGATATTGCTCTTCCTTAAGCTTGGTACAACTGGAGAGCTGAGTAGGAGGAGCCCGAGCTGGAGGGGCCGGTCAACACTCTTTTTAATCTGAGGTGTCTATCTCATCTGGGCTCCGCCTACCCACTAGTAATGTCTAGTGTGTCTCCCTTCCTTCTTCGCTGAAAAGGATTTTACAGGTAAGTTCTTACCAAAATCCGTCTATTAACTTGTGTGACCATTTTAGGTTTAAGTGGATTATCAAAATGCTGGTTAATATAACCTTTTAAGCATATACCGTATATACTCATGTATAAGCCGACCCCCCTAATTTTGCCACAAAAAACATGGAAAACTTATTGATTCGCATATAAGCCGGTGTATAAGTTGCCGTCCTGCTCTGTGCGCCCCCATTCTCCTCTGTGCTCCCCTCCTCCTGCTCCATTATCCTGTCCTGCTCCGTGCTTTCCATCCTCCCCCGTCCTGCTCCGTGCTCCCCCATCCAGCTCTGCACTCCCCCATTCTCCTCTGTGCCCACCCCCGTCCTGCTCCGTGCTCTCCGTCCTCCCCCCCCCCGTCCTGCTCCGTGCTCTCGGTCCTCCCCCGTTCTGCTCCGTGCTCTCCGTCCTCCCCCCGTTCTGCTTCGTGCTCTCCGTCCTCCCCCCGTTCTGCTCCGTGCTCTCCGTCCTCCCCCCGTCCTGCTCCGTCCTCCCCCGTTCTGCTCTGTGCTCTCCGTCCTCCCCCCGTTCTGCTCCGTGCTCTCTGTCCTCCCCGCCGTCCTGCTCCATACTCCTTGTCCTCCTCCATGCTCCCCCCATCCTCCTCCATCATACTCACCCTCCCCGTGCCATCGCTGAACGTCCCGGCCGGCAATCCTGCGTTCTCCCCGGCTTCCTGCAGCTCTCCAGCGCTGAGCGGTGACGTAATACCGCTCATTAAGGCCAAGAATATGGAGGCCACGCCCATGGGAGTGGCGTCGCGTCCATATTACATGACCTTAATGAGCGGTATTACATCACCGCTCAGCGCTGGAGAGCTGCAGGAAGCCGAGGAGAACGCAGGATTGCAGGGTTGTTCAGCGATGGCACGGGGAGGGTGAGTATGATGTCCCAGCCACCGGCTCCTGCCGCCGCATCCCCTCCCCCGCTGGTTTCTGCCCTATAACTCGTGTATAAGCTGAGGGGGCATTTTCAGCACAAAAAAAGGTGCTGAAAATCTCGGCTTATACACGAGTATATACGGTATTTAATATATGGGCAATCCCTTTCAAATAGGCCTTTTTAGCATATTAGAACATTACTACATTGTATAATTGTAAATATATATAACATATATGTATAATTCTATCTTTTTTTTTATGAACAGTTGCTTGCGCTGTCAAATTATCGAAATAAAATGTCAACTTTACTTTGGCTTGAGGATATCCACAATGAAATAGAAATTAAAGATTTAAGCCTGAGTGGCGTTTGCTTGCAGAAGCGTGGTGGATTTTTGTTACTGGAAGTGCCTGGAATTATAGAAGGAAGACCCTCCCTTTATCCTGGTAAGTGATATTACCCATAAACAATGAGTAGCTTGATTGTTATCAGAAGTTGGTGACTTATGCCGGGGTCACACTTACGAGTGTGATGCGAGAAACTTGCGCATCAATACCCGGCACTGCCGCCGGCCCTCGGACCGGAGTGTGCTGCTAGAGATCTGCACAATACTTTGGTTTCAGCAGCAGATGGAAGGAAGGGAGACACATTCATTACCAGTGGGTACGCGGAGCCCACACAGGATAGAACACCTCAGATTAAAAAAGAGTGTTGACCGGCCCCTCCAGCTTGGGCTCCTCCTACTCCAGCTCTCCAGTCTAAAATTTGAGGTCACAGAGGATAGTCGCTGCTGGAAGCAGCTCCTCAGAAGAATTTTTTATTTTTATCGGACAGAGACTTGGACCCCCGTGGTCTACAGGTCTCAGGGGTCTCAGCGCTGCTGGACCCCCACCCCTCCCTTGGCGGATCTGCATTACCCTTTAAGGTGGTCCCTGCAGAACCCTGCCGGCCCCGGGGGATGAGGGTTGCTTCCCTGGCGGGGACGCAAACCGCGCTTCTGGGGTCACTGCGTTCCCCGCCCTGGGGGGAAGCTATGGGCACAGCGCCACAAATCCCTGGGGGTCCCTGTGGCGCTCAGCTGGGTGAGTACTCCACATTTTAATGTGTTTGAGTGCTGTAGCGGCTGCTGCGGTAGCCGCTGCTACATGTATTCAGTGTTGCTGATTGTGTACTTTTGTCCGCAGGTGGATGCCTGCAGGACATGGGAGCGGGGCAGGAGCGGAGAGCGGAGGAGTCGCGCGCTTTTTTGAAGCCGGCGGGGGGCGTGGCTTCGCGCTTTCCCGGCTTTTCGTGGGCAGGAAGCGCTCTGAGCGCGCGATTTATCCTGCTTTTCTTCTTCTGGCTTCTCTCCTTCAGCGCGGCGGCCATTACTGACGGCCTCCTCGGGCTCCTCACTCTCCGCTCCCCCCGACCGACCAAAGGAACAAAGGACACTGCACCGCGGCCAGCTGGGTGAGTCGCTTCTGCCTGTCAGGGCAGAAGCTTAACCCCCTCACCCTCACAGCGCAGGGCACCTTTCTGGAGGTACTGCCACACTGAACGCTACTGCTAACGATCACGATAACGACGCATACTAATGCGATCGTTTTTGTGATCGTTTTAATGTCGCTAGTTGCTGCCACAGTGGACGATCTCATTAACGTCGCATAAGTGGTTAGCGATCTCCTTAGGGACTTTGGCGTCATTGCGATGTACAAATCAGCGCAATATGTTAGCGATCTCGTTGGCGTTCTTGTTTAGTGTGGCATACCCTTGAGGCACTGTCCTGCAGCTGCTACCTCATAAGAGGCACCTGGGGCTCGCACACCCTTTTCATTAACAGGGGTTGTGGGGAGTCTGCGACATTAACCCCTTCTTAGGCGGTTAACCCTTAATTGGGGGACAGCTGGGGTAGCTCTCTCTTTAAGAGCTTTAACCCTTCAGCGTTCGTTTTTTCTTTAAGAAACCACACTGTTCTAGTTACTGACAGGTTTAACCTGCCATATACTGTGTGAGGGCATGTCAGATCAGGGTCCAGGAGGTGCGGACCGTCTCCCAGATCCGCTACAGGATCAGTCTCGCATATCTGACACGCAGACCTCGACGGCGTCAAGCGCAGCGGTCGGAGGTTTCAGTGATGTCAAAATGGAGGCCCTCACTCGTTCTATTGATGGCCTGTCTGACCTTCTAGGTTATTGGGTGTCAGCTAGATCCTCTCATGGCAGGAAGCGACACAGGCCGGTGCCTTCCTTCCCGCGTAGCGACTCGGAGATCTCGGGCATGGAGGGTTCCCCTTGAAGCTCAGATGGGGAGATGTCCGATTCGGATAAGGAGGATCGTCAGGGACACTCTGCCTCTCTTTTGGGCCGTACAGAGGCTTTTATTGGAGCCATGAGGGAGGCGTTACAGTTACCGGAGGAGGTAACTAGACGTCCTGTTAAGTCGGCCCGGATGTTTCAGGAGTCGCATAGGTCGCGATCAACATTACCATCTATGGATGAGCTTAATGGGGCAGTGGAGAAGGAACGCCTGTGTCCAGATAAACGTTTTCAGGGGACACGGTTTTTTGAGACGCTGTATCCGTGTACGACGGAGTTGATTGATAATTGGATTCCTTCTCCTGAAGTGGATGTTCCTTTATCCCAGCTTAGCAAATCCTCATTACTTCCTGTTAAAGGGAAGGCGAGTCTGCAGGATCCGCTGGACAGAAAGACTGAGATGTCGGCGAAATCCATCTACAAGGCCGCGGGTCATGGATTCAGAGCAGTGCTAGGGTCCATGTGTGCTTGTAAAGCTTCCCTGAGCTGGTTAGACCGTCTACGAACGGCGTGGCAAGATGGATCCCCACTATCCGAGGTAGATGAGCTTTTCAAGTTGTTGGAGAATGCAGTGTTTGGATACTGCGTCACTGCTGTCCAGGGCGCAATCCTCGGCGGTCACAGTCAGAAGAGCACTGTGGCTTAGACAGTGGACCGGGGACGCGGTTTCCAAACAAGGTTTGCTATCTTTAGCTTACAAGGGTGGTCAGCTATTTGGATCTGACCTCACGGAGCTGATTGCCAAGGCAAAGGCAAAAGAAACGGCTTTACCGCAGCGAATAGCTGTGATTTCTGCGTCTGGCAGGCCTAGTGCCGGTAGTAGTCGGCGGTCCTTTTGGTCCAGGGGACGGTTCGGTCAGCCTTCTTGGGGATCGGGTCGTCCATCTTTTTCGGGAAAAAAGAACTCTCAGAAATCCCGCACTCCCTGGAAACGGAGCTTCCGCCAAGACAAGCGGGAAGCTGACAAAAAGCCCGCTAAAGCGGACTGACGCCAGGTTCTCACTCGAGGGCTCTCGAGTGGGGGGTCGCCTGCTCCAGTTCGAACCGACTTGGGCTTCCCGCGTGTCGGACGCCTGGGTGACGCGGGTTGTGTCGGCAGGCTACTTCATAGAGTTTCTTTCTCGACCCCCAGACAGTTTTTGCCAATCCCGCATTCCGTCAGAGCCCGAGCTATTTGCCGCTCTACTGCGGGAGGTCGATTCCCTTCTGCAGAAGGGTGTGGTGGTACCGGTTCCGCCGGAGGACCGGGGAAGAGGGTTTTATTCCAACCTCTTTGTGGTCCCCAAAAAGGAGGACAAATTTCGCCCCATTCTAGATCTCAAAAGATTGAATCGGCATGTCCGCACCCGGAAATTCCACATGGAGTCACTTCGCTCCGTTGTGGCGGCCCTGTCGCAGAACGATTTTTTGGTGTCAATCGACATTCGCGACGCTTATTTGCATGTTCCCGTCGGAAGGGCCCACCAACGCTTCCTTTGTTTTGCCATAGGTCAGGACCATTACCAGTTTGTGGCCCTGCCATTCGGGTTGGCCTCAGCACCCAGAGTTTTTACGAAAATTCTGGCACCTCTCATGGCGATCCTTCGAAGACAGGGGGTTACGATTCTTCCCTATCTGGACGACCTTTTGATTGTGGCGTCCTCAAAGGAGGAGGCGGTGACGGCTCGCCATTTATCCCTTCAGCTCCTGGAGGACTTCGGGTGGCTGGTCAATTGGGAGAAGTCGTCTCTGGAACCGTCGCAGTCAATCCTGTTTTTGGGAATGCATTTCGACACGGTACGAGCAGTGGTGTCTCTGCCTCCAGACAAGCAAGCGAGTCTTCTTCGACATGTACAGGTTATGAAGTCGTCGCCTTCTTGGTTTGATGGTGGCGTCGATGGAGGCAATTCCGTTTGCCCAATTTCATTCCAGGGCTCTCCAAATGCTCATTTTGAACCGTTGGGATCGATCGCAGTTTTTACTGGATTGCAGTGTCATCATCTCCCACAGGGTGCGAGAGTCTGTAGGATGGTGGTTACGTCCGGAAGTGTTATCCCTGGGGAAGTCCTTCCTCCCTCCGAGGTGGTCGGTCATAACCACCGATGCCAGCCTGACGGGCTGGGGGGGTGTCTGGAACGATCTCTGGATTCAGGGAGTATGGTCGTCGGAAGAGTCTGTCCTGCCGATCAACATCCTGGAATTGAGGGCAATTTTCCTTTGCCTCCAACACTGGACGGTCCTTTTAAGCGGTCTACCAGTTCGAGTGCAGACAGACAACGCGACGGCGGTCGCGTATATCAACCATCAAGGTGGGACAAGGAGCTTCAGGCTCATGATGGAGGTGTCTCGGATACTGGTATGGGCCGAGGCCAGGGTGCCAGCCATCTCTGCGATTCACATTCCTGGAGTCCAGAATGTCACGGCGGACTTCCTCAGTCGCGAAAAGATGGATCCCGGAGAATGGAGTCTTCATCCGGAAATTTTTGCACTGCTGTGCTCCCGTTGGGATGGCATCCAGGTTCAATGCCAAGTTACCGACGTTCATGTCCAGGTACAAGGACCCGAAGGCTGTGGCGGTGGATGCTCTGGTGGCTCCGTGGGACCAATTCAAGCTAATCTATGTGTTCCCGCCGATATCCTTACTTCCTCTGGTGTTGCGTCGGATCAGACTGGAGAGAGTCTCGGCTATGTTGATAGCCCCAGATTGGCCAAGGAGGACGTGGTTCTCGACGCTGGTGTCGCTTCTGGCAGCATCTCTACTTCCACCCCCTCTTCGCCCTGACCTGTTAACCCAAGGGCCCGTTCGTCACCCTGACCTGAAGTCTCTGCGTTTGACGGCGTGGCTCTTGAGACCGAAATCTTGATCCGTCAAGGTTTTTCAGCCGAAGTCCTTGCCACTCTGCGAGCTGCCAGAGGTCCGGCTACTACTAGGAATTATCACAAGACTTGGGAAGCCTTCTTTTCGTGGTGTTCGGGTTCTTCTAGGAACCCGAGGATTTTTTCCATTCCCAATTTGTTGGCCTTTTTGCAGTATGGGCTGGACAAGGGTTTGGCAGTTAGCACTCTGAAGGTGCAGGTTTCTGCTCTGTCTTTGCTGTTTCGGAAGGCTATCGCCTCGCGTAGGGACGTATGTTCCTTTTTTCGCGGGGTAACCCGTCAGTTTCCGCCGTGGAAGGCGCTTGTGTCTCCTTGGCGGCTCAATCTTGTCTTGGAGGCTCTTCAACATGGGCCTTTTGAGCCTATGGACTCTGTTAGCCTTTCCTTGCTCTCTTGGAAGGTTGCCTTTCTAGTGGCGGTCACTTCTTTGAGAAGGGTTTCTGAGTTGGCGGCTCTTTCTTGCTCGCCTCCTTTTCTGGAGTTTCACCCGGATCGCGTAGTGCTTCGCACACGGGACGACTGTCTACCTAAGGTGGTCTCACAATTTCATGTTAACCAGGATATTGTGTTGCCCTCGCTTTGTCCGGAGCCGAGGAATGCGAAGGAACGGGCCTTGCACACATTGGATTTAGTGCGGGCTTTGAAGTTCTATTTGTCTATTACTCAAAGTTTTCGGAAGTCGGATTCTCTGTTTGTGATTCCAGCAGGTCGTCGACGTGGTCAACGAGCTTCCAAGGACTCTATAGCTCGTTGGATTCGGTCGGCCATTTTAGAGGCTTACCGACTTAAGGGCGAACCTTGCCCGATGAAGATTCGAGCTCACTCCACGAGGGCTGTGGGTTCATCGTGGGCCTTTCATCAAGGGCCTCGGCAGCTCAGCTCTGCCGGGCGGCGACCTGGCGTTCCGTCCACACATTTACGAAATTTTATTAGGTGGACGTCAGTGCTTCCGCTGATGCGGCCTTAGGACGTAGGGTCCTGCAGGCGGCTGTGGTTTAAAGTTCTTGTGAACTTGTATGTAGCGCTAGTTGCGCATTTATTTAAGTTGTTGGGAATCTGCCTCTGTTGGTTTTTTGCCCACCCTTAGTTTCTGGACTGCTTTGGGACGTCCCACTGGTAATGAATGTGTCTCCCTTCCTTCCATCTGCTGCTGAAATACAGATTTTGGTAAGACCTTACCTGTAAAATCCTTTTCAGCGAAGGAAGGAAGGGAGACACAGATCCCTCCCATGGCAGAAGTGTGTTGTTGTGTTTTCAGATGCGGCGTGACCCTTCTCTGATAGCGATTATCTGGGCTGAGGTCGGCGCGCTAAGGCTTTTTTCCAACATTGCCAGATCATCGCAGTGGTCAGGTTCAGTGAGTAGTACCTGGGACTGTGTGTTTTTTTCTGTTATATGCATAACCTATCTTCTTGTTTTTTCTCTGAAGTTCTTCAGAAGGGGTTATGTTGCTCCGCTGGTGATTTTTGCTCTTCCTTAGCTTGTGTACGGACTGGAGAGCTGGAGTAGGAGGAGCCCAAGCTGGAGGGGCCGGTCAACACTCTTTTTTAATCTGAGGTGTTCTATCCTGTGTGGGCTCCGCCTACCCACTGGTAATGAATGTGTCTCCCTTCCTTCCTTCGCTGAAAAGGATTTTACAGGTAAGGTCTTACCAAAATCCGTATTTTCTGAATGTCTCACGCTTGCACTAAAAGTTCTGTCACTAGAATACAGATTCACACCATTAGCATAGATGATGGAACTCCGTGTCCTTGAGTAGTGATATACCACCGAACTTGCCCAAAACACACTTCAATAATCTTTCACATTACTAGGTTGTGTTCTCGCTGACATTTCTTATCTCCAAATGCCTGCTCTAAAGCATATTTCTGAACTATCGGGCAAGAAGTCGCATCTATAAATTCTTGTACAGAAAATAAAATAATATGCATGATATGAAATAAAATTATAATCATAAAAACAAACAAGAAAAAATAGTTTCAGTCTATAGATTGAACTAGTATAACACACATTAGGATCTATGTCCTTTTAAATCAATAGCGTTTTATTAACCTCCTTATTGACCAGGCCAGAAAGGGCCTTAAGGGCTAGTCAATTTTAGTCATTTTACCCTCTCTGCTTTCATCAGCCTAACTTTTTTTTATGTTTTCGCTGACGTGTCCGTTTTTATTATAACTGTACTGTTCTTTAGGAACCCCAGTTACAGGGGCAAACTGCTCACTACCGTTGCACAAGTCCCTGGCAGAGCTGATCTTGACTAAACCCCAGAACTTCTGTGTGGGCATTTGCTTTTCCTCCTGTATTACAGCAATTCTCTGGTTTACAACCAGCTGGTTGTAAGGAAAATTTGCATCTCTTTTTACCTGGTGAGGTGGACGGAAGTGTAGTCTTAACTTTGGAACAGTGGACACTGAAAACAAAAACTGTTACAAAATCGGTAGACCAGCAGCAACTGGAGGAGTCCATCAATTTCAATAAATAAAAATCCATTGAAAGGTCCTTTTTTTCCTTCACCCATGACGGCACACCTGCGAGAGGGATGTGCCCAGCCAGGACAGGAAACATACTGAAACAAAAGGACATAACCTCTCCCCTGCTTCAGTAGGGTTTCCTGTCCTGATGGGAACCCTCGTGCTGAGACCCGGGCAGGTTCAAGATTTTATTTTTATTCCTGCCTACCCCCTCCTGTCCTGGTACTGTAGCCAGCCTTCAGGTGCTGGAGGCACTGTCCGCAGGTCCAGAGGGCCTTAGCGTACGTGTGGGCGACATAGACGCAGGTCGGGTCAGCTCTTCTAGTTCCGCCGCACCGCTCTCCCTCCTCCGTCTTGAATCCGCACCTCCATAGTGAGTTAGGCTTCTGGGGGCGTGCTCCGTTGACATCATGGGAATGGGCGTGCACGAGTGACGTCGGAGGGGGTGCGCCGGAAACAAGATGGCGCGCCCTGGGCGAAAAAAGCTGGCCTGGATACGTGGAGACTTGGCGTGTCCTAGCGGGGGAAGGGCATTGTTTCAGGCATAGTAGGAGGCGGATCCGAGGGGAAGCGCAGTGGATCCCTTATAAAATGAGGGATGACCACAGAAGAGGCTCTTATGTCCAAAGCTCCCCATCATGGAGGATCTGAGAGGACAGAAACCTTTGCAGAAGCACCAGCAGTCACCACTACCAGTGTCTGGTCACCAGCATCGGAGCACTAAGGGGAGCAGCTGCTCGAGTGGCAATTGTCACAGTCAGAGGAGTTTAAAGTCACAGGGCTCCTCGATATCTAGGAGGGACACCGTATGTACCCCTGATCAGCCTCTGAATCCGGTACCCTTGATGTGACAGCGGGTGGTGAGTGAGCTACGAGAATGTCACCTTTTATTAATAAGGGCCATTTCTTGCTTAAAGGGAACCTGTCACCCCCCAAGGCGTTGTTAACAAAAGAGCCACCTGCCATTAGGCTATCGTGCCTGCGTGTTTAGGAGGCCCCAGATCCCGCCCCGCAGAGTGTTATGATGTATTCACACTGCGGGGCTGGGAAACTGGCACCTGCGCAGTGAACAGCTATAGCTGCGCCTGCCCCCTTCTCCCTCCTCCTCTTTCGTTTTCCTCCCTCGGCAGCGTCTGATGAGCTGGGTTGTTCACTGCGCAGGCGCCAGATTCCCAGCCCCGCAGTGTGAATACATCATAACACACTGCGGGGCGGGATCTGGGGCCTCCGAAACACGCAGGCACGATAGCATGATGTCAGTTCCCTGGCAGCGCGCACTGCGCATGCCCGAGAACTGTTGGCACAGCGCAGGTGCCCGCCGGCATGTAACGCCAACAGCAACACAGGAGGAGGCGGCACAGTGACGCAACAGGGGGATGATGGACGGCTGGGAAGCGGATGATTCAGGGGGACACACCATACTTATGTGACTCAATATAGGTGTAGGGACCTATTTATAAAAGTCAATATTTTGGCGTTACTGGGGATCAGAAACAGAAGAGCCACCTTCACAGAATGCAGCCTTAGTGCTGCTGAAGGTGACTCTTTTAGTTAAAAACACCCTGGGGTGACAGGTTCCCTTTAAATCACTAGGGACCTAGGAATGCTAGTTCTAAAAAGAACAAAGCATGTGCCTGTTGTAGAACCCCGCTGGCAGTCCATTGGCAAAGTCTCTGCTCGTACTGTATCCAAAAAACTATACAGGATGAGACCCCTGACTTCTCCGCAATCCTTAGGTCTGTGATCAGGGCGGAGGTGGAAGGTTCCCTAAAGACACTGTTAAAAAAGGGGAGCAAAAGAGCTCAGGAGGTTGTTGCGGAATCTGAGGCCTCTCCTCGGTCTGTTTGAGAGTACTATAGTGAATCCCCGTCGCCCTCCTCCTCTTCAGACAGTGATATAGGTGGCCGACCTTGCTTTCCGGCTGAGGATACGGATAGGTTGGTCTGGGTAGTCAGGTCAACAATAGGCCTGAAGGAGGTGAAAACTCCCAAATCCCTAGCGTATATTTTCCTATCGCCACAACCGCACCCAACGATAGAGGGTGTCATGGTTTGGCTGGCTCGGTTATTATAGGGTTAATTCCTGTAGCCTCACTCTGACCTTGAGTGGACTATTTATGACCTTTATTTGGAAATTTCCCTTGTCAGTTATACTTTCACTGTCACCCTTGGCTGAGTGTGTTGACCCCTGAGTGTGTTTGTGCTGTGTTCTGGTTTGCCTGATACTTTGGTGTTTGACTCGGTCTGATCTCTGGATTCTGCTTGTTGGATTCTGTTTCTGTACCTTCTCTGTCAGTTTAATTTTGACCTCTGCCTGGCCCCGACGATCCGTTCTGCTTAATCCTTTGGTACTGTCCTGCTTTCTCGTGCTTTGATACCGGCCTGTTCTAATTTACGTCTCTGTCTTTGCCCTGGGTAACTTTGTCCCGTAGTTACCTTCTAGGAGTTTTCCTTCAGCTTCTAGCTCTTTGGAACTGAAGCCACGCCCCCAACCGTCAGGTGACTTAGGTCCTGAAACTATCTCTCTCCTGCCCTGCTCACCCCACGTTCCTAGGAGCCTGAAGCTGTCTTCTATACCCGTCTTCTGGGAGATTGCACTGGTGAGTTCTCTTGTAATCCTTCCTGTGATAAGGGGATCCGCCCACCATCAGGACAGGAAACTACAGGTTAAAAAAGGGGGCAGTCCCCCTCGGCTCCTCAGTTGGGTTCCTGTCCTGATAGGAACCTGCGGGCAAGCAAGCTTACCTGGGCCAAGCAGCCTCTGCGCCGTATCTGAGAGAACAGCAGAGCCTGGGACGCCAGAAGCAGTGTCGGGGGTACTCTGCACGCAGACCCCTCCTCGTCTGGTATATGGATGTCGCGATCCCAGGGTCAGGCCGCCCTGGGTCGCGAGGGCAGAGTGGGGCTCCCTACTTTTCATCCGAGAAGCCGGCCGGCACCGATGTAGCGTCTTCCGGCGACAGGCAGTAAAGCGCCCGTATCCCGGAAGTGGAACTGCAAAGGACTTCAAAGGGAGACCGGGAGGATATGAAACAGGAGGTGTGGCCGGGCCTTCTTAGGCTAGCGTCGTGGATGCAGCAGTGTGCTGTAAAAATGTCATCTCTGGGAGATATGGAGGAGCACCTACCGTCCGTGGAGGTGTACGAGCAGCGCAAAAAGAGCAGAGGCAGCGGTCACTCCAGGGGGAGTGAGACTGCTGACAACAATGTTGAACGGGGGCGACAGCCATCTGGGACCCCTACATTGTGCGCTGGATCCCCACCTCGGGACCCGGTACTCCACTGAAACACAGCTTCGGGTGGTGAGTGTATGTAGATCACCTGGTAAGCGGAATTTCTCCCTTCTGTGCTTTATTCCCAGGTAAAGAAATCTGCAAAATCTAAGCACAAGCAGTGTGCCTTGTGCACAGTACCCCTGCCTGATAGCTATGCTAAGAGACTTTGTCAGTCCTCATATGCCAGACCCTGGAGGAGGAGGCTCCTATTCATATATCAGACCTAAGGGCTGTCATCAGGGAAGAAATTAAGAGCTACCTTAAGGGGAAGACCCATAAAAGGATGACCGTTGAGAGAGTGAGCTCAGGATCTAGTCCGTCGATGGGGGGGCAGCAGTTTTGACTCCTCAGAGTCCACCTCATTTTCGGACGAGGATAGGAGGCCTTGTTTCCCCATAGAAAATATGGACATGTTGGTGAGGTCGGTGCGAGCCACCATGGGGGTCACGGACAGGAGAGAAGCCAAATCGGCTCGGGACCTCATGTTTACAGGCTTGTGTCAGAAAAGTCGTAAGTTCTTCCAGGTAAATGACACAGTTAAAAGCCTCATAAAAAGAGAGAGTGAGATAGGCAGGATAGCCGAGGATTCCTGCCATCTGACGCAAGACGGAGGTACCCATTTGAGGATGATGTACTTGCGGAATGGGTTATGGTTCCTAAGGTGAATGCAAAGTCATTTTATGTGTAAGTGTGTGTGTAGCCCATTCACTATCTCTATCCCCCACTCCATCACGATGACTGGACCATCATTGTAAATACACACCTGTACTTTGTATCTCCCCACCTCATTGTAGATTGTAAGCTCTCACAAGCAGGGTCGTTTTATTTTTCTTTAATTATTGTATTATTGTTAACGTTGTTACTTATGACTGTTGTGTTTGAAACTGTTAAACTGTAAGTGCTGTGGAATATGTTGGAGCTATATAACTAAAGATTATTATTGTTATTAGTACCCCTGTAAATGAGTGGGTTAAACTTTCAGGGAAATTCGGATGGAAAAGCAAGGAAGTAAGATCAAAATTCGTTGATACCAGATTTAATTTTTTAGAGCAGACCCCCCATATATTTCTGGTGTGCATCATTGAACCTAATAGGTCTATTGAAGGGGGATTGTAAGACCCATTCCAGATGAGGGAGTTGGGGTGAGCTGGGTTAACCATAATTTTTCAATCTCCATCCATTTCGTGTAAGCAGGTTTAGAAGACCACGATGAGATCGTGTGGAGGTGCGATGCCCAATAATAATGAACAAAGTTAGGTGCCGCTAAAGTAACTGCTTGAAAAGCGCGTAAATCTCTGAGTGGGACCCATATGGGTAAAGTCTCAAAAATATATAACATTTTTGGAAGAATAGTCATTTTTATTGCTGAAATGCGTCCAAATAGTGAGAGAGGGAGTGATTTCCATTTTGTCAATAAGGATCGCATTTCTGTATATATTGGAGTGAAATTGTTCTCGTATAAAGTGGAATATGAGGTTGTGAGATTAGTTCCTAGGTATTTGAGAGAGGTGGTGCGTCAGTGGTATTTAAAGTTGCTCTTGAGGTGATCTAAATAGGAGTCATTTATGTTAAGTGGAAGGGCTTCAGTTTTACTAGTTTTACTTGTATTTGTTTTATACCCTGATAATTGGCCAAATTTTAAGAACAATGAATGGAGGATAAAGAGAAATGTATGAGGCTTTGTGAGTGTTAGGAGGATATCATCAGCCAAAAGGGATAATTTAAATTCTTTGCCTTTAAACTCAACTCCTTTAATGTCTGATGATGCTCTAATGGCAGCAGCCAAAGGCTCAATGCAAAGGACGAAAAGTAGAGGGGAAAGAGGGCAATTCCCCCCTCTTTTTGATAAATAAACCGGATGGTTCCCTAAGAACTATTATCAACCTGAGGAAGCTCAACCAATGGATTGTGACTTATTCCTTCAAGATGGAGTCAGTGAACACAGCTATAAAGCTGTTATTCCAAATTGTTTTCTGTCATTGATTTACATTTCTCTAATAGTCTGTGTAGATAAATCTCGCAGAGTAGCCCCACTTAATCCGCCCGCCTCTATGCTACAAGGGTCCTTCAGCGTTGAGGGGCGGCTAACTGTTGTGTTGGTGATTATCAGACCTTCTATGCTGAGCTCGGTCACCACAGCGGCAATGTCTTCTTTATCGCTTCAGGAGGACAGGTCGGGCGCTATCTTCACAAGTATTGCAGGCCGGTGTTCATAGGGTAGTGAATTCCGAGCGTTTACTACCCTTGGCCAGCAGATGGTGCAGCTGCTCTCTGCCCTGAAGAGCTCTCAGTCCGGTTGTATTCGGGCTCGACACATTGATAACCAGGTACTCAGCCAGGGGTCCGAGCTCACGCACTCCCATTGTGTAATCAGCAACTGCTTTTTCCGATGTTTTATTCTTTACCAAATTTACACCCAGTGGCATTCCCTCAGCAGTCAGGGTCTTCTGCTTCTCTGCCCTCCACAACAGCCGGCTGCGAACCACCGCTATACCGTGACTGTTAAATCCATATCTGTTGATAATGGCCTTGTCTTCAGAAGGCAAAACACTCTGGGCTTCTGGTTTCCTTCCTGGGGGTCCGGGGTTACACTTCCAATTTCTACAAAACCAAATCCCATTTTGAAGAGTCCATCTACAGCCTCTGCGTGCTTATCGAACCCGGCAACCAGGCCCACTGGGTTTCGGAACTTGTGACCTAGTACTGTAGTCTCCAGATGTGGTGAATTATGCTGCGCACATCGTGGGACAAGGCCAAGAGCCGCAACCTTTATGGACAATGTGTGCGCCCGTTCAGGTGATATCGATTTCTGCAATGTCGGCATCAACCATTCTGCATAGAAATGCTCATCCCCTTGAACAGTAATAATGTAGGAGAAGAGGAGACCTCCACCCCCAGGATAACCAGGGCATCGTTCAACCAGCGCTTCACATGGGCTCCAGACATCTTCACTTGAAGGATGCTTATTGTCACATCCCAATCCATGGGGACCATCCAAAATTCCTGAGGGTGGCTCTGTATGTCCAAGGACGGATCAAGCATTACCAATATACAGCCCTTCCCTTCAGCCTGTCAATAGCTCTGACAGTATTGACCAAGGTAATATTGGAGGTGATGGCCTACCTTTGTTCTCGAAACACCATTATCATCACTTACCTGGATGACTTCCTTATAGTCGGAAGATAACTGTGCAGAACAGCTGAGGGAGGAAACAGTGGTCCTAGAAGAGCTGGGCTGGATGGTAAATACCCTCAAACTGAGACTAAAACCAGAAAGGATACAGTCCTTCCTGGGTCTGGTTTTGGACTTCGAGCACCAGATCTGTCTCCCACCAGAGGACAAAATAGCCAAGATAATGGCCCTGGTTCTGTTGGCGACAGATCAGCCAAGAATGACCCTAAGAAAAGCGATGTCCTTGCTAGGATGCCTAACCTCTTTTATCCCGTCAGTAAGATGGGCCCAATTTCACCTAAGGCAGCTAGAGTGGGAAGTCCTGTCTGTGCAAAAGTTGTTAAAAGGGTTTTTAGAAGGAAAGATACATCTTTCTTCTGCAATAAGGGATTCCCTGTGTTGGTGGACAGTCAGTAAAAACTTGTCAGTTGTCCAGTGGATAAGACCAGTAGAGGACGTTATCACGACAGATGCAAGCAGTACCGGATGGGGGCACTTTTTTTTTTTTTTTTTTTGATCAAGTAAATTTTTATTGAACATTTTCAAAATCCACAAGACATGCAACCAAATGCCGGATTATTTCTGATCAGTATATTACATAAGCACTCTAGAAACCCATGGAATTCCCCACAGTCCCACCACCCACCCCCATCCAACAAAAGTCTCTCTCCTGGTGTATTTGGTCTCCTTCCAGCTACAATTCTCCATTACAGATGATCAAATTTCCCTTAACATCTGTAGTGTCTGTTCCAAATCCTGTGCTGTTAGCGTAGCCTCAAAAGTCAATTCTGTCGCCAAAAGCCTATCATGTTGTGAAAAGTACCATCCAAAATGCTTCCCTTATTGGCAAACCCACCCTCCAGGTGTAGATGGGGCACTTCTAAGTTATCACTCAGTTCAGGGGATCTGGTCTCCTCCAGAGATGGGCCAGGGATCGAACTTGAAAGAGCTGTGGGCTGTGGAAAGGGCCTTCAGACACTTTCTCCCATTCCTCCGGGGTCGCCATGTCTGGGACATGTCTGACAATCGAGCATTCGTGGCTTATATCAACCACTAGGGGGGAACAAGATCCCATACCCTAATGATGGCAGCGGACATTCTACTCCAGCTAGCAGAGCAACACCTACTGTCCCTTATGGCAATTCACATAAGGGGAATAGACAACACAAAGGCAGGCTTCCTGAGTCGTGAGAAATTGAGACAGGGAGAATGGTCTCTAAATTCCCAGATCTTCCATCATATAGTGCGGGCATGGGAGTGGCTGGAGATAGATCTGTTTGCCAGCTTACACAACAGAAAAGTGAAGAACTTCTGTTCATTAAACCCAAGGCAGAAACCATTTGCAGTGAATGCGCTTCAGATTCCCTGGAGATTCAGGATGGCCTATGCATTTCCTCCAATAGCGATAATTCCAACAGTCGTGAGGAAGATCAGGGAGTATCAGGCGAGGGTGATTCTCATTGCTCTATTCTGGCCAAAAAGACCATGGTTTTCCGTTCTAAGGCTGGGATCACACTTGCGAGAAACTCGCTTGAGTCTCGCATCTCAATACCAGGCACTGGCACCAGCACTCGGGAATGGAGCGTGCGGCTGCATGTATTTCTATGCAGCTGCACACTCCAGTCCGAGTGCCAGCGGCAGTGACGGGTGTTGATGTGAGAAACTCGTACGAGTTTCTCGCAAATGTGATCCCGGCCTAAGGCTAATGTCCGTGTCCGATCCATGGATCCTGCCAGAGATCCCGGACTTTCTTACCCAGGGGCCAGTATGCCTCTCTCAAGTGAAGGGCTATCATCTAGCAGCATGGAAGTTGAGAGGGCATTACTGACAGGGCTGTAGAGTGGGTAAGCCAAACCTCCGACTCCTCAATTTCCATGACTCCGACTCCCTCATACATGGCTCATGTTTAAGTTTAAGTGATAAATATACTGTAGTAAAATGGTAGCATCAGGCTTTAAATCATTATTATGATACAATAATCAAGCCATTTAGATAAGACATAAAATATATTTATTGGAATACAACTTTAGAACAAAAAAACTTTTGCATCTTTACAATTTATTATACACTATGCAGTAAGTGGGGAAAAAAAACAGTTTTCAACAAAAACGTACCGAATAACATTTGTGCAGTCTATGAATTTGCTCTGAGAAATAGTATCGCCTCCATCAGATCCTCCTTCATAGATGACCTCAAATCTGACCTAACTATTTTAAGGCTAGAGAACAACCTCTCTACACTAACTTGGGTTGGTGGCAAGCAGTAACCACATGGGCAGCATCTCTAACAATTTCAGGGTATAAAGGTATTTCCTCGTGCACAGTCAGTTTTGATGAACGATTGAACTCTTCTACTTCTTTGAGAGCAAGTGAAAAATTTTGCTGAAATATGGTCAATTTGTTTTCTATGGGAGTGGAATCTTTTTCCTGCGGCAATGCTTTGCCTGCTCCATGTCATCCAAATACTTTCTAAATCAAACTCCTCATCTGATGAGGATGAAGAAACTGCAGCAGCAGCACTGGCAGGACCCGAGTTCTCTTGCTCTTTGCCATCCTGTAACCCACTCATCCTAACTGCTACCTCAATCAGAGCTTCTTTTCCATAAGCAAGCTGTTGATCATCCAGCAATATATGATGACTCGGGTCCACATAAACAGCTGCCAGAAGAATCTTATTTTCTAATAACAGTATCTCTCTCCATTTCATTCATGCACAATGCCATCTGCAATTAAACCTCCTCTTTGGGACAGGCAAAACAACAAATTCTTCCACTCCTTTATAAAAATGCCAGGAGTTAAATCCTCAGCTTGTAACTTTTTAGTCACTGTCAATGGATGATGAAGCAATTCCTTCAATTCAGCCACCTGTGTCCATTAACCTTCATGTAGTGTTACCTGAGGGTTGGCCATATCTACAAGGAAGGGTTTCAGCTCAAGCTCAATCGCTCAATCATTAAATAGGTGCTGCCCCACCGAGTGGCTTGATCCACAATTGCCCCTTTTCCAGCACGTCTCTTCAAGATGGAATCAATTTTTGGGGTTCTGGCAGCAATAGCCAATTTCCTCACTTTGCTAATCAGAGTTCCAGCATGTCCCTCTTGCAGACTATCTCTTATTGCCAGCTGCAGCGTGTGCACAACACAGCGCATGTGATGAATAGGATAGAGGTGTGAAGCAGCTTTAACAAGATCATCTAATTGTAAAGAATCATTTTGCTGTTCTTCTGCAGTAATATCTGTTTGTTCCTCTGTTATGGGAACAGGTCTGTGGCCTTCCATCTCCAACATAGTGAATGTGAAATATTCTTCTAGCTGCTGTTCACCTTCATTATTCTTATTCATCAGTTTAATTGTACTTATCATATTTGAAGCATTATGAGTTACAATAGCAAGAACCTGTTCTTTTTTGAGTTCATAATCTTGCAGAACTTTTCCCATTATGGTCTGGAGAAACTGGTTGCTGTGATGAACTTTAGTATCTATTACTGCCAGAGTCGTCGTAACATTTTTTGTTGTTGTCACAGACATATTGAACGTTGATAGCAAAATAGTTCACTCTGTGACGTGTGCAGTCATCCATTGGCTAAGGGATTCTTCAATAACTAGTTTTCTAATACTTTCTCTTTCCAGAGAAACACCAAGTTTGCGGGCCATTTCTCCATTAAGAGCTTAAAAGCTGGTCGTGCAAATAATGATAATGGTACACTGTCCTTCACAACAAGCTCATGAGCAGTCTTTTAAACACATCTGCTGTGAATGTTACAGTAACTTTTGTCACTTACAAAATATCTTGTAACTGATGTTTGAGACACTCTTTCCTCCTCCTTTGCCTGGCTGTAAGTGCTGGGCTCTGGTTTCTTGGTGCTGCTGTGGTCTTTTTCAATCACACCTTTGTAAACTTCTGGGTGGCAGCGTTGTAAATGTCTTTTTAGATTGGAAGCTCTTGAAGGAGCATTTTTATCACTGCCTGAGTAGACACTGATTTTGGCATCACAGCATTTGTTTTCATCTGGGTCACTTATACACTGAACACACATTTTTTTTTTATCTTGAGTCACCGTGAAATGCTCAAATACAGCTGACTTCATAAGATGCTTCTAAGACATTTTGTAATTATGTAAATTTGCTCTCAAATAATTTTGTTCTGTAAAAAAAAAAGGTATATTGTAATTCTTGCAAGAATAGGGAATCATGCACTGTATAATTTAGGATAGAAATAAAACAACCTTTGCATAAATCAATAGGACAGATAAGTATAAAGTTTGTAAAATATGTTGTTAGATAGCTTTACTCTGAACTTTCAATGTCAGGCTTATCTCAGGGTCCAGCTCACTAAATGCTTCACATCATATTTCTTCACAGCCTATGAAGAAAGGAGGAGAGAGGGATCATGTTTTTGTGCTGAATCCTTATTCCACACACAAAAATATATGTCCTCATCGATCCTGTTACTGTATTTCCGAATTTGAGATGTTAGAAAACAGTTTTCCCGTTACATTCTATGTATAGTGTATATAAGTCATCAGAGCAGCTAATTTCTCCAAACATGAGCTAAGAGGAAAAACAAACTAAAACATCAAGCATATAGAGACAACATATACTGGGCTATTGATGTATGCACAGTTTATCGAAAGTTTAGATATGCTTTAAGAAGTGCTGACCTTAATCCTGCTTTCTTGTTCACTCCAGAAGTTCTGAGATGAATGCAGGCATTCCTTCCCTGTGTGTTTGTTATTTTTTCCCCTTATCTGTAGAGTAGGAGCTTCGCTACTTATCATGAACATAAACTGCAGCACAGATTCATCTCAGCTAAAAGTCTAGACCTTAGATCAGGAATAGGACAGACATTTTTAATACATTTCATAACTTTCCCAAATTCTTATGGAAAAAATAATGGATTTTTCAGTGCAGCCTTAGGGGATGAGACCCTGGTGGGGTCCATTCTAGAGTTTCTGCAATCGGGGTTGGAACTAGGGTTAGCAACTAACACTCTCAAGGTACAGGTATCGGTCCAGGGTGCCTTGTATAATTGCAACCTAGCAGCAAATAAACGGGTGTCTCGGTTTATAAGATCCTGTTGTAGGTTGAGATCGGTTATAGTCCCAAAGATTCCACCATGGGACCTGAACCCAGGTTTAGAGGCGCTAACTAGAAACCCATTTGAGCCCTTACAGGATTTATCTGCAAAGTTCCTCACACTTAAGACCATTTTACTAGCGGCCCTGACATCAACCCGCAGGGTGAGCAATATACAGGCTCTGTACATATGTCCCAACTACACACAGTTGTATGACAATAGAGTTGTTCTAAAGGTGGACTTCAAAACAGCAGCTCTGGGAGGCTTCATGCAAAGAAATACAAGAAGAAACTCTCCAAAAACTCACAAGTTCAATGAATGAAAGAATTGTGAAGGTGATATCAAAGAAGGGTTCCTATGTTAACATGTAACTTGGCCTGTTAAGATGTTTTGGAGTTAAGTAGCTTTTTTGTTCAGTGATTGTGACCTCCTAATGCTGCAAATTCCACAAATGAGCATTTTCAGTTCTTTAAAACAGATCAAATGTTCAGAAATTCTACTGTGCCTAATAATTTGGAACAGTGCATTTTGAGTTTTTTTTCCATTTTGGAGATTATACTGTTATCATTGGGAGGTTTCTTCATTAAAATTCGATGTATACTCTAACGGGTGATGACTTTTATTAGACTGACTGTCATTTGCACCGACCTCTTAGGAAAATCAGAGAAAAATATCATTTGCATAATAATTTGGAACATAGTGTACTTTCTTTCAGCACTACAGACTGAATCTGTCCTCCTTAGCTGACTTGACCTTTGGTAGAAGGGTGCTGCAAGTGGTGGTCCCTCAGTCTCTCTAAGGTGTGCTGTCTTGGGTGAAGGGAAAACACCAAGGTTACTTACCGGTAGCCATTTTTTCGTGAACCCATGACAGCACCAGTATGTTCCCCCCCCTCCCTTCTCACCTTATGGGTGTGCACTATAGTTTGGGTGTTTTTATAATGTAGTGTTGGTTATGTGTGTAAACAGGAGGTCTTCTCATGCTCTGTAACCCAACTGAATCTGGAGAGAGATACCGCCTTTTTATTTCAGTAGGTTTCCTGTCATGGCTGGGGGAATCTCTCTCTCTCAAGTGTGCTGTCATGGGTTCCGGAAAAAACGGCTACTGGTTAGTAACCTTGTTGTTTCAGCTTTTACAGTATAACCCAAGTAATTTCAAATTCTGGGATATCAATATATACAATTACAAAACATAAGTGAACGTAAATTAATAATTTCACCTGCTTTCATGCTAATGATGATGACGACACAAGCCCCAAAAATGAGAATGATTTTTCAAGTGACCACAGACAATTACTCTCTCCTTTTCCTTCCTGACATTTTGCTAGTGTTCTTGTCACTTGTGGTACCAAAAGACAATTCAGGTTGCACAAGTAGTTCAGCTCCTACAGGATTGCACATTCATTACATGCTGCTTTAAGGGTTGCTCTGCCTTGTAGCATTACATTTGAGTCAGTTATCATGGCACAGACTTTTACACGAAGAGAGACAATCAGGGCCGGAGGAGGACTTCAACCAGCCTGCAAAACCTATGTCTGCTTTTTTGAGTGAGGAGAAATTGATGCAGCACCAGCAAAACCTCACTCAATGACCTCGAGAGGGCTACTGGTGTGCATGTTTATGACCAAGCATCAGAAATCGACTTTTAGGTGGTGGTATTAGGGTTTGATATTCAGTAGTCGGATGTCGCAATCCAGCATGATGCAGCTCAATTGGCATTTGCTGAGATCACTAGTTTTTAGCAGTTCTGTCATTGGAGGCCCGTTCTTTTCATAGACTAGAGCAGGTTCACATGGAACACATGTGAGAGACT
>JARQOD010000004.1:263633124-263757575 GCA_033576555.1 Oophaga sylvatica | reverse complement strand
TATGGGCCATGCAATGCTGCGCTATATATACTATGGGCCATGCAATGCTGCGCTATATGGGCCTCTCAATGCTGCATTATATTTCTATGGGCCATTCAATGTGCGAACTATGGGCCATTCAATGCTGCGCTATATATTACTATGGGCCATGCAATGCTGCGCTATATGGGCCTCTCAATGCTGCTTTTATATATTCTATGGGCCATTCTATGCTGCGCTATATATGCTATGGGCCATTCATGCTGCGCTATATACTAGAATGGGCCTCTCAATGTTGCCCTATTTACTATGGGACATTCAATGCTGCACCATATACTAGAATGGGCCAGGAGCGTTTAAATGCCCTCTCTGTTATGTATTGAAAATAGATTGCTGAATGAGCTTAATCTTGATTCTACAATGAGGAATTTGCAAGCATAACATAACAGACTTTCTATATCCACTGTATTTATATTAGGCATGTATCATATATTTACTTTGTTTTATCTTTTACGTTACATTTTGGCTTTGTGAATTGCCGTGTTTGGCCCCACCCCTTGCCCGCCCTTGCCCGCCCCTTCAGCTCCAGGCCCATCATGTTCTTAATCCAACCCTGGCTACATGGTAAATAGACACAGCCAGAATAAAGTCCTATAATTGAAATAAATGACACAGATTCCTTTAATAGATACTTACTGCATTTCCTTACCACCGATCCCAACGTCTCCGGAGAGAATTAAAAGGAAACAAATTCTTACCTGTCCGCCGAGAAGTTATACATACTGTCCCACGACGAGTCCAGCTCTGCTACACCTGGATGCCTTTGGGCTGAACGGTGGCATTATGCCACCACTCAGCCTAAACATCCAGACACAGCGGAGCTTGAAGATGATACCGGAGGAGAAACGCGGTCACATGCACTGCAGTTTTCGCTGTCTGCTGATCGTAAGATCTTGGCTAGTGACTGGAGTAACCCGTCCCGGGCGGTCACGTGCACGGCAGTTCTCGCGATCAGCTCAGATCATCGCGGAGAACTGCAGTATACATGAACTTCCGGCTGAAACAAGGTACACCTTTATTTAAATTAGTACATATGCGTAGTAAGCCGCGTTCCTGCACGTAATAGCATGTGACTAGAAAGATAATGCTGTTTTACCACATCTAATGATAGTGAATGGGTAATTTATGCAGCGGAGACGGAGCATCTCCGCTACCTAAATAGAATGCTGCGGTCTGGAGAGACGTGCCGCATGTCCGTCTCCGCAGGGAAGCCGGAGGCGTCCGTACACGCATAGTGGGCATGGGATTTTTGACATCCCATCCACTATGCTGTAAAATTGGACGCTGGGGATGTAGGGGAGTGTCCAACCTGAAGCATTTTAGGCTGGTTTCACATTAGCGTTTTTGTGCGCATCCGATCGTATGTGTCATGCACCCTATGCTTAACATGGCGTGCCATGGTCTTGCGTTTACATGCGATCGTCAGCGATTTCGTGCGCATGCTTTATTTCCAGGTGAGCATCTAGTCGCGCCCGACGCAACATGTTGCATTTTTGGGTTCCGCCCAAAGGCGTCAAAAAAACGCATGCTTTCGCTTTGCGCACGGAATGCGTCAAAACAAAGCATTACAGTCTATAGGGACGCCCACATTTTCGAACGCATGCGTTGTAAGAGTAAACATGTCTAGACACTGGTTTCTAGACACTGGTTTAAACCACCCCTACACAAAGAAACATTGTTTTGGGGGGTAGTGTAGAAAAGGTTTTGGCACTGGCAGTCCACTACTCTACAGCCTGCAAGAGAGACGCATCTACAGCTGCCAGAGAGGAGAAGCATCAACTGGAATAATGTGAGTATATAAACCTAATGTCTGCCTGTCCTTTTTTTCTCAATTTATTATGTACTAATGTCTCTTTTTTTTTTAATTGCAGAGGAGTACCAGCGGCCCCTAGTGAACTGGCACAAGCAGAGCGTGAAGTGAGGATCCTTCCGTGTCCTGTAGGGAGGCAGCTTCCTCAGTGCCTGCTGAGAGCAGGCGCTGAGAAAGACTGCAGCGCTGCCTGTGAGATCGTGGTCTAACAGAGTGCTGTGCACAGTGTCAGACCAGCGATCTGATATAATACAGTGATTGTCCCACCCTGGGACAAAGTAAAAAAGTAAAAAAAAATTAAAATGACGTGTAAAAAAAAAAAAATTCCTAAATAAAGAAAAATAAATATTCCCCAATAAATTCATTTCTTCATGTAAATAAAAAAAAAAAACAATAAAAGTGCACCTATTTAGTATCGCGCGTTCGTAACGACCAACGACCCCCCTATAAAATTGTCCCACTAGTTAACCCCTTTAGTGAACCCCTTAAAAAAAAAAAACAAGGCAAAAAAACAAAGATTTATCATCATACCGCCGAACAAAAAGTGGAATAACACGTGATCAAAAAGACAGATATAAATAAACATGGTACCGCTGAAAACGTCATCTTGTCCCGCAAAAAAACGAGCCACCATAAAGCATCATCAGCGGAAAAATAAAATAGTTATAGCTCGCAGAATAAAGCGATGCAAAATAATTATTTTTTATATATACTCGTTTTTATTGTATAAAATGCGCCAAAACATTAAAAAAATATATAAATGAGGTATTGCTCTAATTGTACTAACCCGAAGAATAAAACTGCTTTATCAATTTTAACAAATGCGGAATGGTGTAAACCCCCCCCCCCAAAAGAAATTCATGAATTGCTGATTTTTGTTTATTCTGCCTCCCAAAAATCGTAATAAAAAGCGATCAAAAAATGTCATGTGCCCGAAATGGTACCAATAAAAACGTCAACTCGTCCGCAAAAAATAAGACCTCAATAACTCTGTGGGCCAAAATAAAAAAAAAATTCTAGCTCTCAAAATGTGATGATGCAAAAATATTTTTTGCAATAAAAGCGTCTTTTAGCATGTGACAGCTGCCAAACATAAAAACCCGCTTTAAATCGTAACTCAAACCCCCCCTTTATCACCCCCTTAGTTGGGGAAAAAAAAAAAAAATAAAAAAATGTATTTATTTCCATTTTCCCCTTAGGGTTAGGGTTGGGGCTAAAGTTAGGATTAGGGATGGGATTAGGGTTAGGAGTGTGTTAGGGTTGAGATTAGGGTTAGGGGTGTGTTGGGGTTAGGGTGGAGTTAGAATTTGGGTGTTTTCACTGTTTAGGCACATCAGGGGCTCTCCAAACGTGACATAGCGTCTGATCTCAATTCCAGCCAATTCGACGTTGAAAAAGTCAAGCAGTGCTCCTTCCCTTCTGAGCTCTGCCATGCGCTCAAACCAGTAGTTTACCCCCATGTATGGGGTATCGGCGTACTTAGGACAAATTTCACAATAACTCTCAGGGTTCAATTTCTTCTGTTACCTTGGGAAAACAAAAAATTGGGGGCGAAAATATAATTTTTGTGGAAAAAAATCTGATTTTTTTTTTTTATGGCTCTACGTTATAAACTTCTGTGAAGCTCTCACCACACATCTAGATAAGTTTCTTTGGGGGTCTAGTTTCCAAAATGTGGTCATTTATTGGGGGTTTCACTGTTTAGGCACATCAGGGGCTCTCCAAATGCGACATGACGCCCTCAGATTATTCCATCAAAGTCTGAAATGCAAAACGTCATTACTTCCCTTCCCGAGCCCCGACGTGTGCCTATACCAGTAGTTTTCTCCCACATATAAGGGTATCAGCATTCTCAGGAAAAAATTGAGCAACAACTTTTGGGGTCCAATTTCTTTTATTACCCTTGGGAAATAAAAAACTGGGGACTAAAAGATCATGTTTGTGAAAAAAATATGATTTTTTTATTTTCACGCCGGGCGTTATAAACTTCTGTGAAGCACTTGGGGGTTCAAAGTGCTCACCACACATCTCAATAAATTCCTTTGGGAGTCTAGTTTCCAAAATGGTTTTAACTTGTGGGGGGTTTTCATGTTTAGGCACATCAGGGGCTCTCCAAACGCGACATGACACCCGCAGACCATTCCATGAAAGTCTGCATTACTAAACGTCACTACTTCTATCCGAGCCCAACGTGTGCCACAAAGTAGTTTTCTCCCACATATAGGATATCAACGTGCTCAGGACAAATTGGACACCAACTTTTGGGGTCCAATTTCTCCCGTTACCCTTGGGAAAATAAAAAAAAAATGGTGACTAAAAGATCATTTTTGTGGGAAAAAAATAGGATTTTTTTTTCATGCCCAGGCATTATAAACTGGGTGTGAAAACTTGGGGGTTGAATGTGCTCACAACGGATCTAGATAAGTTCCTTAGGGGGTCTAGTTTCCAAATGGTGTCACTAGTGGGGGGTTTTCCCACTGTTTAGGCACATAGGTGCTCTCCAAGCGCGGACATGGCGTCAGCCAATTCTGTGTTAAAGTCAAACTGCGCTCCTTCCCCTACCGAGCTCTGCCATGCACCCAAACAGTGGTTTACCCCCATATATTTGGTATCAGCGTACTCACGACAAATTGCACAACAACTTTTGGGGACTTGTTACCCTTGGAAAATAAAAATTGGGGTGAAAAAGCTCATTTTTGTGGAAAAAATATGATTTTTTAATTTTACGGCTCTATGTTAAAAACTTGTGTGAAGCACTTGGGGGTTCAAAGTTCTCACCACCGATCTAGATAAGTTCCTTGAGGGGTCTAGTTTCTAAAATGGGGTCACTTGTGGGGGGTTCCACTGTTTAGGCACATCAGGCGCTATCCAAATGCGACATGGCGTCCGATCTCGATTCCAGCCAATTTTGGTTTAAAAAAGTCAAATGGCGCTCCTTCCCTTCTGAGCTCTGCCGTGCGCCCAAACAGTGGTTCCCCCCACATATGGGTTATCAACGTACTCAGGACAAATTGGACAACAAAATTTGGGGTCCAATTTCCTTCTGAAAAATCAAAAAATTGGGGACTAAAAAATCATTTTTGTGGACTTTTTTTTTCACACCTGAGCATTTATAAACTTTAGTGAAACACTTGGGGGTTCAAAGTGCTCACAACAGATCTAGATAAGTTACTTAGGGGGTATATATTTTCAAAAATGGTGTCACTTGTTTAGGCACATCAGGGGCTCTCCAAACACGAATGGCATACAATCTAAATTCCAGCCAATTTTGGTTTGAAAAAGTCAAACGGCTCTCCTTCCCTTCCGAGCCCTGCCGTTCGCCCAGACAGTGGTTTTCCCCCACATATGGAGTGTCTGTGTACTCAGGAGAAATTGCACAACAACTTTTCTGTACATTTTCTCCTTTTACCCTTGTTAAAATAAAAAATTGTTTGTTTAAATATCATTTTTGTGACTAAAAAGTTAAATGTTCATTTTTTCCTTCCAAGTTGCTTCAGCTCCTGTGAAGCACCTGAAGGATTAATAAACTTCTTGAATGTGGTTTTTAGAATGTTGTCACTTTTGGGTATTTTCTGCCATATAGACCCCTCAAAGTGACTTCAAATGTGAGGTGGTCCCTAAAAAAAATGGTTTTGTACAATTTGTTGTAAAAATGAGAAATCGCTGGTCAACTTTTAAACTTTATAACTTTGTAACAAAAAAAAATTTTGGTTCCAAAATTGTGCTGATGTAAAGTAGACATATGGGAAATGTTATTTAGTAACTATTTTGTGTGACATATTTCTCTGTTTTAAGGGAATAAAAATTCAGTTTGAAAATTGCTAAATTTTCAAAATTTTGCCATATTTCATTTTTTTCATAAATAAAAGCAAGTTATATCGAAGAAATTTTACCACTGTCATGAAGTACAATGTGTCACGAGAAAACATTCTCAGAATCGTGAAGATCCGTTGAAGCATTCCAGAGTTATAACCTCATAAAGAGACAGTGGTCAGAATTGTAAAAATTGGCCCGGTCATTAATGTACAAACCACCATTGGTGGTTAAGGGGTTAAGACCGGTCCTTGCCACAGATCTTAAGTATTTTGTTGTTGTATTGTATTTACTCTGTGTTTCAGCAGCAGATGGAAGGAAGGGAGACACAGTCATTACTAGTGGGTAGGCGGAGCCCACACAGGATAGAACACCTCAGATTAAAAAAGTGTTGACCGGCCCCTCCAGCTTGGGCTCCTCCTACTCCAGTTCTCCAGTCTAAAATTTGAGGTCACAGAGGATAGTCGCTGCAGGAGCAGCTCCTCAGAAAATTTTTTATTTTATCGGACAGAGACTTGGACCCCCGTGGTTTTGAGGTCTCGGGTCTCAGCGCTGCTGGACCCCCACCCCTCCCTTGGGGATCTGTATTACCCTTTAAGGTGGTCCCTGCAGAACCCTGCCGGCCCTGGGGGATGAGGATTGCTTCCCTGGCGGGGACGCAAACCGCGCTTCTGGGGTCACTGCGTTCCCCGCCCTGGGGGGAAGCTATGGGCATAGCGCCACAAATCCCTGGGGGTCCTGTGGCGCTCAGCTGGGTGAGTACTCTGCATTTTTAATGTGTGTTGAGTACTTCAACGGCTGCTGCGGCAGCCGCTGCTACATGTGTCATGTTGGTGACTGGTGTTTTTTTGTCCGCAGGTGGATGCCTGCAGGACATGGGAAGCGGGGCAGGAGCGGAGAGCGGAGGAGTTCGCGCACGTTTTTTTGAAGCCGGCGGGGGGCGTGGCTTCGCGCTTTCCCGGTCTTCTCGGGCAGGAAGCCTCTGAGCGCGCAATTTCTCCTGCTTCTCCTCTTCCGGCTTCTCTCCTCACAGCGCGGCGGCCATTACTGAGGCTTCCTCGGGCTCCTCACTTTCCTCCTCCCGACAGACCGAAGGAACACAGTACCGCGGCCAGCTGGGTGAGTCGCTTCTGTCTGTCAGGGCAGAAGCTTAACTCCCTCACCCGCACAGCGCAGGGCACCTTTCTGAGGCACAATTAGGTGGCAGATTGCGCGGTCCTGCAGCTGTGCCCTCATATAGAGGCCTTTTTTTTTCGTCTGGGGCTCGCACACCCTTTCATTTAAAAGAGATTGTGGGGAGTCTGCGACATTAACCCCTAACAGGCGGTTAACCCTTAATTGAGGGACAGCTGGGGTTGCTCTCCCTTTAAGAGCTTTAACCCTTCAGCGTTCTTTTTTCGTCCACTTAAGAAACCACACTGTTCTAGTTACTGACAGGTTTAACCCCTTCAAGACCCAGCCTATTTTGACCTTAAAGACCTTGCCATTTTTTGCAATTCTGACCAGTGTCCCTTTATGAGGTAATAACTCAGGAACGCTTCAACGGATCCTAGCGATTCTGAGATTGTTTTTTCGTGACATATTGGGCTTCATGTTAGTGGTAAATTTAGGTTGATAATTTTTGCGTTTATTTGTGAAAAAAAATGGAAATTTGGCGAAAATTTTGAAAATTTCGCAGTTTTCAAATTTGAATTTTTATTCTGTTAAACCATAGAGTTATGTGACACAAAATACTTAATAAATAACATTTCCCACATGTCTACTTTACATCAGCACAATTTTGGGAACAAAATTTTTTTTTGTTAGGAAGTTATAAGGGTTAAAAGTTGACCAGCGATTTCTCATTTTTACAGCAAAATTTACAAAACCATTTTTTTTAGGGACCACCTCACATTTGAAGTCACTTTGAGGGTCTATATGGCAGAAAATACCCAAAAGTGACACCTTTATAAAAACTGCACCCCTCAAGCTACTCAAAACTACATTCAAGAAGATTATTAACCCTTCAGGTGCTTCACAGGAACTAAAGCAACGTGGAAGGAAAAAATGGACATTTTAATTTTTCCAACAAAAATTTTCTTTTAGCATCATTTTTTTCATTTTTACATGGGCATCAGGATAAAATGGATCCTAAATTTGTTGAGCAATTTCTCCTGAGTACACAGATACCTCATATGTGGTCATAAACCACTGTATGGGCGCACGGCAAGGCTCAGAAGGGAAGGAGCACCATTTGACTTTTTGAATGGAAAATATGCTGGAATATTTAGCGGTTGCCATGTTGCATTTGGAGAGTCCCTGTGTGCCTAAACATTGGAGCTCCCCCACAAGTGACCCCATTTTGGAAACTAGACCCCTAAGGAACTTATCTAGATGCATAGTGAGCACTTTGAACCCCCAGGTGCTTCACAAATTGATCCTTAAAAAAAAGAAAGTACTTTTTTTTCTCAAAAAATTTCTTTTAGCCTCAGTTTTTTTCATTTTCACATGGGCAACAGTATAAATTGGATCCTAAAATTTGTTGGGCAATTTCTCCTGAGTACACAGATACCTCATATATGGTCATAAACCACTGTATGGGCGCACGGCAGGGCTCAGAAGGGATGGAGCGCCATTTGACTTTTTGAATGGAAAATATGCTGGAATATTTAGCGGTTGCCATGTCGCATTTGGAGAGTCCCTGTGTGCCTAAACATTGGAGCTCCCCCACAAGTGACCCCATTTTGGAAACTAGACCCCCTAAGGAACTTATCTAGATGCATAGTGAGCACTTTGAACCCCCAGGTGCTTCACAAATTGATCCTTAAAAAAAAGAATGTACTTTTTTTTCACAAAAAATTTCTTTTAGCCTCAGTTTTTTTCATTTTCACATGGGCAACAGTATAAATTGGATCCTAAAATGTGGTGGGCAATTTCTCCTGAGTACACAGATACCTCATATGTGGTCATAAACCACTGTTTGGGCGCACGGCAGGGCTCAGAAGGGAAGGAGCGCCATTTGACTTTTTGAATGGAAAATATGCTGGAATATTTAGCGGTTGCCATGTCGCATTTGGAGAGTCCCTGTGTGCCTAAACATTGGAGCTCCCCCACAAGTGACCCCATTTTGGAAACTAGACCCCCTAAGGAACTTATCTAGATGCATAGTGAGCACTTTGAACCCCCAGGTGCTTCACAAATTGATCCTTAAAAAAAAAAGAAAGTACTTTTTTTTCACAAAAATTTTCTTTTAGCCTCAGTTTTTTTCATTTTCACAAGGGCAACAGGATAAATTGGATCCTAAAATTTGTTGGGCAATTTCTCCTGAGTACACAGATATCTCATATGTGGTCATAAACCACTGTTTGGGCGCACGGCAGGGCTCAGAAGGGAAGGAGCGCCAATGGACTTTTTGAATGGAAAATATGCTTGAAAATTTAGCGGTTGCCATGTCGCATTTGGACAGTTCCTGTGTGCCTAAACATTGGAGCTCCCCCACAAGTGACCCCATTTTGGAAACTAGACGCCCTAAGGAACTTATCTAGATGCATAGTGAGCACTTTGAACCCCCAGGTGCTTCACAGAAGTTTATAACGCAGAGCCGTGAAAATAAAAAATCATTTTTTTTCTCAAAAAATGATTTTTTAGCCCACTATTTTTATTTTCACAATGGTTACAGGAGAAATTGGACCCCAAAAGTTGTTGTCCAGTTATTCCTGAGTACGCTAGTACCCCATATGTGGGGGGGAACCACTGTTTGGGCACACGTCAGGGCTCGGAAGGGATGTAGTGACGCTTTGAAATGCCGACTTGATGGAATGGTCTGCGGGCATCTTGTTACGTTTGCAGAGCCCATGATGTGCCTAAACAGTAGAAACCCCCCCCAAGTGACCCTATTTTGGAAACTAGACCCCGCAAAGAAGTTATCTAGATGTGTGGTGAGCACTTTGAACCCCCAAGGGCTACACAGAAGTTTATAACGCCCGGGCATGAAAATAAAAAAATCATATTTTTTCCACAATCAGGATCTTTTAGTCCCCAATTTTTTTATTTTCCGAAGGGTAACATGAGAAATTAGACACCAAAAGTTGTTGTCCAATTTGTCCTGAGTACACTGATACCCCATATGTGGGAGAAAACTACTGTATGGGCACACGTCGGGGCTCGGATGGGAAGTAGTGACGTTTTGAAATGCCCACTTGATGGAATGGTCTTCGGGCGTCATGTTACGTTTGCAGAGTCCCTGATGTGCCTAAACAGTAGAAACTCCCCACAAGTGACCCCATTTTGGAAACTAGATCCCCTAAGGAACTCCTATAGATGTGTGATAAGCACTTTGAATCTCCAAGTCCTTCACAGAAGTTTATAACGCAGAGCCGTGAAAATATAAAATCATTTTTTTTCCACAAAAATAATTTTTTAGTCCCCAATTTTTTTTCCCAATGTTAACAGGAGAAATTAGAACCCCCAAAGTTGTTGTGCAATTTTTCCTGAGTACGCTGATACCCCATATGTGGGGATAAACCACTGTTGGGCATACGTCGGGGCTTGGAATAAAGGGAGCACTGTTTGACTTTTTGAACGCAAAATTTGCAGGAATCAATGGTGGCGCCATGTCGCGTATGGAGACCCCCTGATGTGCCTAAATAGTGGAAATCCCTCAATTCTAACTCCAACCCTAACCCCAACACAACCCTAACCCCTACACACACCTAACCCTAATACAAACCATAACCCTAACCCCAACACACCCCTAACCCTAATCCCAACACTAACCATAAACCTAACCACAAGCCTAACCCTAATTCCAACCCTAACCCAAATTCCAGCCTTAATTCTAACCTTAACCCTAATGCTAACCCTAACCCTAAGGCTGGGTTCATATTGCGTTTTACCAGCCTGTTCAACACGTAGTGTTGACCGGCTGGTAACGGTATAGCATAACGCGATCGCGTTATGCTATACCCGCTAGCGCAGATGAATCAGCAGATGATTCATATGTGCTAGCGGTGACGGAGCCCAGACGCTGCAGCCCGTGTCCGAGGCTCCTTCACTGAATGACGGCACGTCGCGAGGATCCCCAGCAATATCCGCCGCGGATCCGCAGCAAAATCAGCCGCGGATCAGCAGCAATATCCGCCGCGGATCAGCAGCAATATCCGCCGCGGATCAGCAGCAATATCCGCCACGGACCAGAAGCAATATCTGCCGCGGATCCGCAGCAGAATCAGCCGCGGATCAGCAGCAAAATCCGCCGCGGATCAGCAGCAACATCCGCCGCGGATCAGCAGCAAAATCCGTCGCGGATCACCAGCAATATCCGCCGCGGATCCGCAGCAAAATCCGCCGCGGATCAGCAGCAAAATCCGCCGCGGATCAGCAGCAATATCTTCCGCGGATCAGCAGCAATATCCGCCGCGGATCAGCAGCAAAATCCGCCGCGGATCAGCAGCAAAATCCGCCGCGGATCAGCAGCAAAATCCGCCGCGGATCAGCAGCAAAATCCGCCGCGGATCAGCAGCAATATCTTCCGCGGATCAGCAGCAATATCCGCCGCGGATCAGCAGCAAAATCCGCCGCGGATCAGCAGCAAAATCCGCCGCGGATCAGCAGCAAAATCCGCCGCGGATCAGCAGCAAAATCCGCAGCGGATCCGCAGCAAAATCAGCCGCGGATCCGCAGCAAAATCAGCCGCGGATCCGCAGCAAAATCCGACGCGGATCAGCAGCAAAATCCGCCACGGATCAGCAGCAAAACCGCCGCGGATCAGCAGAAAAATCCGCCGCGGATCAGCAGCAAATTCCGCCGCGGATCAGCAGCAAATTCCGCCGCGGATCAGCAGCAAAATCCGCCGCGGATCAGCAGCATAATCCGCCGCGGATCAGCAGCATAATCCGCCACGCGGATCCGCAGCAAAATCCGCCGCGGATCAGCAGCAATATCTTCCGCGGATCAGCAGCAAAATCCGCAGCGGATCCGCAGCAAAATCCGCCGCGGATCCGCAGCAATATCTTCCGCGGATCAGCAGCAATATCCGCCGCGGTTCAGCAGCAATATCCGCCGCGGATCCGCAGCAAAATCAGCCGCGGATCCGCAGCAAAATCAGCCGCGGATCCGCAGCAAAATCCGCCGCGGATCAGCAGCAAAATCCGCCGCGGATCAGCAGAAAAATCCGCCGCGGATCAGCAGCAAAATCCGCCGCGGATCAGCAGCAAAATCCGCCGCGGATCAGCAGCAAAATCCGCCGCGGATCAGCACCATAATCCGCCGCGGATCAGCAGCATAATCCGCCACGCGGATCCGCAGCAAAATCCGCCGCGGATCAGCAGCAATATCTTCCGCGGATCAGCAGCAATATCCGCCGCGGATCCGCAGCAAAATCAGCTGCGGATCAGCAGCAAAATCCGCTAGGAAAAAAAAAAAATTCTTTATTTTTTTATTTGTCCCTACCTATGATAAAGGGGGGGTTCATTTACTTTTTTTATTTTGATCACTGTGACAGTTTATCACAGTGATCAAAATAAATTTTTGAACACGGGGGGGCGCACTGCGCATGCGCCGGCGGGCGCACTGCGCATGCGCCCGCCATTTTCCAAGATGGCGGCGCCCATGAAGAGGCCCGGGCGGACGCCGGGACCGATCCAGGGACATCGGTGGATCGGGAGAGGTGAGTAGGGGGTTCGGAAGGTTAGGGGGGGGGATAGGAAGGTGGGGGCAGCGGAGGCCAGGACGAGGGGAGCTGTTAGTGGCGGCGGTGACCGACCGCTGCCATCTTTCGGTGGCGGCGGCCGATCGCCGCCGTGACTCGATGTGGGGGGGTCAGTGCTCGGTGTCCAGCCATGGCAGATGCTATTGCAGCATCGGCCATGGCTGGATTGTAATATTTCACCAATTAAATTGGTGAAATATTACACATTGCTCTGATTGGCTGTTTCACTTTTAACAGCCAATCAGAGCGATCGTTGCCACGGGGGGGTTAAGAAAACCCCCCTGTGGTGAAGCACAAAGGGTCCTGTAACTGCGGGTCGGGTGACCTTTCAGTGACCCCGGTCTCCCGGCCCTTGCGCGGTTTCCAAGCAAGATTTGCTATCTTTAACTTACAAGGGTGGTCAGCTATTTGGATCTGACCTCACGGAGCTGATTGTCAAGGCAAAGGCAAAAGAAACGGCTTTACCGCAGCGAAGAGCTGTGACTTCTGCGTCTGGCAGGCCTAGTGCCGGTAATAGTCGGCGGTCCTTTCGGTCCAGGGGACGGTTCGGTCAGCCCTCTTGGGGATCGGGTCGTCCACCTTTTTTGGGAAAAAAGACCTCTCAGAAATCCCGTACTCCCTGGAAACAGAGTTTCCGTCAAGACAAGCGGGAAGCTGACAAAAAGCCCGCTAAGGTGGACTGACGCCAGGGTCTCACTCGAGGGCTCTCGAGTGGGAGGTCGCCTGCTCCAATTCGAATCGACTTGGGCTTTCCGTGTTTCGGACGCCTGGGTGACGCGGGTTGTGTCGACAGGCTACTTCATAGATTTTCTTTCTCGACCCCCGGACAGTTTTTGTCAATCTCGCGTGCCGTCAGAGCCCGAGCTATTTGCCGCTCTACTGCGGGAGGTTGATTCCCTTCTGCAGAAGGGTGTGGTGGTACCGGTTCCGCCGGAGGACCGGGGAAGAGGGTTTTATTCCAACCTCTTTGTGGTCCCCAAAAAGGAGGACAAATTTCGCCCCATTCTGGATCTCAAAAGATTGAATCGGCATGTCCGCACCCGAAAATTCCGCATGGAGTCGCTTCGCTCTGTGGTGGCGGCCCTGTCGCAGAACGACTTTTTGGTGTCAATCGACATTCGAGACGCTTATTTGCATGTTCCCGTCGGAAGGGCCCACCAACGTTTCCTTCGTTTTGCCATAGGTCAGGAGCATTATCAGTTTGTGGCCCTGTCATTCGGGTTGGCCTCAGCGCCCAGAGTTTTTACAAAAAGTCTGGCACCTCTCATGGCGATCCTTCGAAGACAGGGGGTTACGATTCTTCCCTATCTGGACGACCTTTTGATTGTGGCGTCCTCGAAGGAGGAGGCGGTGACGGCTCGCAATCTATCCCTTCAGCTCCTGGAGGACTTCGGGTGGCTGGTCAATTGGGAGAAGTCGTCTATGGAGCCGTCGCAGTCAATCCTGTTTTTGGGGATGCATTTCGACACGGTACGAGCAGTGGTGTCCCTGCCTCCAGACAAGCAAGCAGGTCTTCTTCGACATGTACAGGTTATGAAGTCTTCGACAGCAATGTCCCTTCGAAGGTGTATGCACCTTCTGGGTTTGATGGTGGCGTCAATGGAGGCACTTCCGTTTGCCCAATTTCATTCCAGGGCTCTCCAAATGCTCATTTTGAACCGTTGGGATCGATCGCAGGCTTCACTGGATTGCAGTGTCATTATCTCCCACAGGGTGCGAGAGTCTCTAGGATGGTGGTTACGTCCGGAAGCGTTATCCCTGGGGAAGTCCTTCCTCCCTCCGAGGTGGTCGGTCATAACCACCGATGCCAGCCTGACGGGCTGGGGGGGTGTCTGGAACGATCTCTGGATTCAGGGAGTATGGTCGTCGGAAGAGTCTATCCTGCCGATCAACATCCTGGAATTGAGGGCAATTTTCCTTTGCCTCCAACACTGGACGGTCCCTTTAAGCGGTCTACCAGTCCGAGTGCAGACGGACAACGCGACGGCGGTCGCATATATCAACCATCAAGGTGGGACGAGGAGCTTCAGGCTCATGATGGAGGTGTCTCGGATCCTGGTATGGGCCGAGGCCAGGGTGCCAGCCATGTCTGCGATTCACATTCCTGGAGTTCAGAATGTCACGGCGGACTTCCTCAGTCGCGAAAAGATGGATCCCGGAGAATGGAGTCTTCATCCGGAAATTTTTGCACTGCTGTGCTCCCGTTGGGGAACTCCCCAAGTGGATTTGATGGCATCCAGGTTCAATGCCAAGTTACCGACGTTCATGTCCAGGTACAAGGACCCGAAGGCTGTGGCGGTGGATGCTCTGGTGGCTCCGTGGGACCAATTCGAGCTAATCTATGTGTTCCCGCCGATATCATTGCTTCCTCTGGTGTTGCGTCGGATCAGAATGGAGAGAGTCCCGGCTATGTTGATAGCCCCGGATTGGCCAAGGAGGACGTGGTTCTCGACACTGGTGTCACTTCTGGCAGCGCCTCCTCTTCCACTCCCTCTTCGCCCGGACCTGTTAACTCAAGGGCCCGTTCGCCATCCGGACCTGAAGTCTCTGCGTTTGACGGCGTGGCTCTTGAGACCAAAATCTTGACCCGTCAAGGTTTTTCAGCCGAAGTCATTGCCACTCTGCGAGCTGCCAGAGGTCCGGCTACTACTAGGATTTATCACAAGACTTGGGAAGCCTTCTTTTCGTGGTGTTCGGGTTCTTCAAGGAACCCGAGGATTTTTTCCATTCCCAATTTGTTGGCCTTTTTGCAGTACGGGCTGGACAGGGGCTTGGCAGTTAGCACTCTGAAGGGGCAGATTTCTGCTCTGTCCTTGCTGTTTCGGAAGGCTATCGCTTCGCGTAGGGACGTACGTTCCTTTTTTCACGGAGTAAACCGTCAGTTTCCGCCGCGGAAGGCGTTTGTGTCTCCTTGGCGGCTCAATCTTGTCTTGGAGGCTCTTCAGCATGGGCCTTTTGAGCCTATGGACTCTGTTAGCCTTTCTTTGCTCTCTTGGAAGGTTGCCTTCCTAGTGGCGGTCACTTCTTTGAGAAGGGTTTCTGAGTTGGCGGCTCTTTCTTGCTCGCCACCTTTTCTGGCGTTTCACCCGGATCGCGTAGTGCTTCGCACTCGGGGTGACTTTCTACCTAAGGTGGTGTCACGATTTCATGTTAACCGGGATATTGTGTTGCCCTCGCTCTGTCGGAGCCGAGGAATGCGAAGGAACGGGCTTTGCACACTTTGGATTTAGTGCGGGCTTTGAAGTTCTATTTGTCTATTACTCAAAGTTTTCAGAAGTCGGATTCTCTGTTTGTGATTCCAGCAGGTCGTCGACGTGGTCAACGAGCTTCCAAGGACTCTATAGCTCGTTGGATTCGGTCGGCCATTTTAGAGGCTTACCGACTCAAGGGCGAACCTTGCCCGATTAAGATTCGAGCTCACTCCACGAGGGCTGTGGGTTCATCGTGGGCCTTTCATCAAGGTGCCTCGGCAGCTCTGCTCTGCCGGGCGGCGACCTGGCGCTCCGTCCACACGTTTACGAAATTTTATAAGGTGGACGTCAGTGCTTCCGCTGATGCGGCCTTAGGACGTAGGGTCCTGCAGGCGGCTGTAGTTTAAAGTTCTTGTTAACTTGTGTTTAGCGCTGGTTGCGCATTTATCTAAGTTGTTGGGATTCTGCCTCTGTTGGTTTTTTGCCCACCCTTAATTTTTGGACTGCTTTGGGACGTCCCACTAGTAATGACTGTGTCTCCCTTCCTTCCATCTGCTGCTGAAAGACGGATTTGGTAAGACCTTACCTGTAAAATCCTTTTCAGCGAAGGAAGGAAGGGAGACACAGATCCCTCCCATGGCAGAAGTGTGTTGTTGTGTTTTCAGATGCGGCGTGACCCTTCTCTGATAGCGATTATCTGGGCTGAGGTCGGCGCGCTAAGGCTCTGTTCCAGCATTGCCGCTCATCGCAATGGTCAGGTTCAGTGAGTAGTACCTGGGACTGTGTGGTTTTTTCTGTTATAGGCATAACCTGTCTTTTTGTTTTTTCTCTGAAGTTCTTCAGAAGGGGTTATGTTGCTCCGCTGGTGGTATTTGCTCTTCCTTAGCTTGTGTACGGACTGGAGAACTGGAGTAGGAGGAGCCCAAGCTGGAGGGGCCGGTCAACACTCTTTTTTAATCTGAGGTGTTCTATCCTGTGTGGGCTCCGCCTACTCACTAGTAATGACTGTGTCTCCCTTCCTTCCTTCGCTGAAAAGGATTTTACAGGTAAGGTCTTACCAAAATCCGTCTTTTTCTATTCCACAGGAGTTGGCGCTTTGACTATTGTAAATGCATGATACTAATGTATTTCTTTACTTTTCACAGCACCTGGCGCAGCACCCTGCAACCTGGTCCTAGAGCGGTCCTTCATCGAGCTGCCTCGGATCCGTCCCAGCCATCCGACAGCCAAGAAGCAGCTTGCGGGTCGGCACCACAGACAGCTGGAGACCAGGAAGCTGGTCAATCAGGTAATCCCCTGTCCCAGGTCTCTGCCACTGGTTTTGCAAGCACTTACCGCCAGCGGCAGAAGGCCTCGGACAGGACTCTCATGCCCGATTTCATTCACTAGAGCTCGGGTTTTCAGAATAGCCTCAAGGCGCTAAGCCACAGACTGGAAAGCGGTTTTACCCTAATGGAAACACGTTTCCAGGCTGTCGACCGTCGCTTTGACCGTCTGGAAGCTGACCTCAACAGACCAGCGCACCATTTCTTCCACCAAATTGAACGGGGCATGGTGGAACACCTTAGTCCTGAGTTCCAGCTGAATGTGATGCAGGCCTGCAACACTGCTTACATGCCGGCTATGCAGCAGAGTCAGTAAGTGCAGCAGTCAGTGGTGACATTTCCAACTGTGCCACCACTAACTCGCTTCACCTCACTACAGACTTCTGCTGCGTACCACAGCACGGCCACCTGCATTCCAAGCCATGCCGGACACCACTACACCACCACAAGGCCGAGTGCAGCTGGACACTCCCCTGCCACAAGCATACCAAGCGCTGCTCTTGCCTGGACCACGACCGCCACCACTCCTGCCTGGACCATGACCGCCACCACTCCTGCCTGGACCACCACCGCCAACACTCCTGCCTGGATCACCACCGCCACCACTCCTGCCCGGACCATCACCGCAACCACCTAGCAGCAACTGGGGGACCCACATTCCATATTTTCCACCACGGACCCTGGCAAGACCTCCACCACCAGCATGCCGCAGCAGCTGCAGGATCCTGCCTGGAGGTCCCCCAGCTCCTGGAGGTCCACCAGCTCCAAGAGGTCCACCAGCACCAGGCAATCCAGGCAGGACACACCGACAGGCCACAGAAAGCACAAAAAAAGAAAACCGTTTACACTCCCTCCTCCCTCACCTATAACTGTGTCTCACCCACCCCATGCCTACAGTTCCATCCCTGAGCTCCCTTCCCCCACTACTTTTGTCGCCCCTTCCCCTAGAACCCCTTTCTCGCCTTTTAGCCTTTCCTCGTCCCTCCACACATCCCAACTTGCCACCATCTTCCCTCAAAAGTCGCTCACAGTAATTTTTTTTTTTTTCTTTTAAAATAAATTTAATTTTTTTTTTCCCCTAATACTGTTTGGTCATTGTGTCTTTCGCCACCTACACACACTGCGCCGTACACTTTGTGGTTTTGCCATCACGTAGCTCAAGTACTGACACATGTTTCTTGTGTCAGTCCTGGAGCCATGTGTTGTCAAAAACACAAATATATGACTTGTATTTTCACCACCTGTCACTTCCGTCTGCAAATATTGGTCAGACTGAATAGAGGATGGTGGTGAGTTCAAGGCATATCTATTCTCACCTCATATCTATTCACTTCATAAAGAGTGAATTGAGGATGTTGTGTTTTGGCCGTCATCATTTCACTCTTTGTGACACCAGGCCAGGGAATTGTAGATATACCTTGGAATTAACCACATCATCTATTCAGTCTGTGGCGAATAGACTGAAGAGATGATGGAGAAAATACACGTCATATCTACAATACCCTGGCCTGGTGTCATAACTATTTAGCACACCTGGCCAGGTGACTATACCTATGAGTTGTCATCTGCAGTGTCGCTTCAGTCTGCATTATCTATTGCACGCAGACTGGAGAGATGCTGGAGGTTAACTCACATGTGTATACCTGCCCAGGTGTCATAAAGTTCTGACGCCAGGATGCGTTTTTTTTTTTTTGGCATCCTCACTTCAGCAAGACAACAGGCCAGGGGATTGTAGAAGATATATAAACTTTATCATCTCTCCAGTCTGCATGCATACTGAAGCCACAGTGGAGATACTACAAATAATATTTATACTCATATGTTCAGGTGTCATAAAGAGTGAAGGATGCAAGTGCATCCCAAAATCACTATTTGTAACATCAGGCCAGGTGATATAATTAGTTGTATTATCTCCACTGTGGCTGCAATCTGCCTTATTGAACACAGACTGGAAAGATGATGAAGGTCATACAACTTTTCTCTGTAGACTCAACTGGTTAGGAGTCCTAGTAAAGTCAGGATGCACAATACACAGCATTCTGACTTCACTGGGACACCTGGGCAGGTGATTATTGTGTTGGAGTGTATAAAGACGGAGTGCACTTGGGCCAAGTCCCGGCTGGAGTAGGGTTTCAGCAGGTTTTGGCACATTTGAAAGGCCTCATCCCCAACCATTACAAATGGCAGTGGCGGACCTTCGGTGTGGGGAAGAGGCCGTGGCAGGGGGAAATTAAAATGGTTGCCATACAACCTACGGCCCATGTCAGAGTTCTTAAAAGTCTGGGAGTCATTGCCCCTGCCAAATGCCCCAATGTCCACCGCAACAAACTGACAGTCTGCATCCGCAATGGCCATGAGTACTGTAGAAAAGTACTTTTTATAGTTATAGTACTCCAATCCACTTTTTGCGGGTTTGGTTATCCTTATGTGTTTCCCATCCACTGCTCCCAAACAGTTGGGGAAATTGCAGGCTGTCAAGAATTGTTCAGCTATTTCAATCCACTTTTCCGCGGTGGGCAGGGGCATAAATTCTGGACAGGGAACGTCCCACAAAGCCCGGCAGGTTTCCGCAACTATTCCCGACAAGGTGGTGATTCCAAGCTGGTACTGGAAGTGGAGTGATGATAGGGTCTCTCCAGTAGCCAGGAATCTGCCAAACAGAGAGAGGAAAAAAATTAATATTTTTGTCTAGGGTTTTGCAAAACACTGACATGAAAAAAAATTAAGTACATGGCATAACAATAATTCTGCAGGCTTTTGTTTACTACATGACAGAACAATAATTCTGCAGGCTTTGGATTAGTACATGGCAGAACAAAAACAATTATGCACGCATTGGTTTTTAAATATTACATACTGTGAGGCCTCTTTCACACTTCAGTCGTGCGACGTCAGTCAAAATCCGTTAAAATGTGAAAAAAACGGATCCGCCATTTTTTTTGGGTGGATCCGCTTTTCAGCAGCAGATGGAAGGAAGGGAGACACATTCATTACCAGTGGGTAGGCGGAGCCCACACAGGATAGAACACCTCAGATTACAAAAGAGTGTTGACCCGCCCCTCCAGCTTGGGCTCCTCCTACTCCAGCTCTCCAGTCTAAAATTTGAGGTCACAGAGGATAGTCGCAGCTGGAGCAGCTCCTCAGAAAATTTTTCTATTTTAATCGGACAGAGACTTGGACCCCCGTGGTCTAGAGGTCTCAGGGGTCTCAGCGCTGCTGGACCCCCACCTCTCCCTTGGCGGATCTGTATTACCCTTTAAGGAGGTCCCTGCAGAACCCTGCCGGCCCTGGGGGATGAGGATTGCTTCCCTGGCGGGGACGCAAACCGCGCTTCTGGGGTCACTGCGTTCCCCGCCCTGGGGGGAAGCGATGGGCACAGCGCCACAAATCCCTGGGTGTAAGGTTCTTTGTACATGTTCTTGAAACTCAGTTTTCCGTCAGCCATTTTGCTTTCTGTCTTGCTGCAGCTATCTTGCCCTCAGTCAATATGGAGTTTTCAGCTTTCATGTTCCCGCCCTGATTCTCTCCCTCTTGCTTCTTAAGCAGCCACAGCTGAGCAATCAGTGCTTCAGAATCTAGCCTGCAGTGAACCTGTGACCTGACTCCTGGAAGCCTTGGACTATGTACTCCAGCTATTCCTACTGAGGAACTCTGAACACTTGTGGACTCTGGAACCCTGCTCTTTGAAAGATCCACGTTTGCATGGACTTACGGTAACAGAGAAGAAGATCCTGAACCTGTTGTGGAGAGTGATTGCTGAGCTTAAGTTACTCTGGCCTGCTGTGTCTCCTGCTTCTGTATCTGCAACCTGTGTGACTATTTTTGCCACTTGTATGAAGTAATACAAGACCTTCTATATCAAACCTGTGTCTCATGTATTTTCATCGCACCCAAGCACAAGACGCTATATGAACTGTACTACATACATTACAAGATTCTGAAGCCAAAACGTTAGTGTCTGCTGGGTCTGGGAAGGCTGTGTCTGCTGTAACTGTGGATATCAGACGTCCAGTTGTACTTTCTGTGATGACAGTGGTTGTGACTTCTCACAACCATTCCAGGTGAGCAATTCCCTTAAGTTTTTTTTTTCTGCAGTGTTACCACAGGTAAACACTATTGTTTTTTTTTTTCTCTTCCCTCTTTTGTGTCTGCTGTAACTGTGGATATCAGATGTCCGGTTTAACTTTCTGTGATGATAGTGGTTGTGACTTCTCACAACCATTCCAGGTGAGCAGTTCCCTTAATTTTTTTTTCTCTTTGCAGTGTTACCACAGGTAAACACTATTGTTTTTTTTCTTTTCTCCTCTCCTTCCAGTACTCCTGTCTTAAAAGATCTGGAAAATGGAGGCCCGCATAAAGGAACTTTGCGGAGTGACTGATAATATCCTTGCAGATTTACAGACTATAAAAACCCGTTTTACAAACCTACAGGACCTCACTAATCACAATTTGCAAGTATTTGGACAGACTGCCCAGGATTTGCGAGCCAGGATTGAGGTTCTAGAGGAGCGAGTCCAGGCTCCTGCCGTAGCCCCAAGTTCTGGGATTCCCAAGTTGCCCCCTTTTCGTTTTGGCGGTGAACGTGAAAAATTCAGGGGATTTATTAACCAATGCAATCTGTTTTTTTCTGCACATGCTTCACAATTTCCCACTGAACGATCTAAAGTGCTTACTATAATTATGTTACTTACCAACAAGGCTTTGATGTGGGCAAACCCTCTGATTGAGACTGAGGATGAATGTTTGGATCATCTTGATGCTTTCATTTCAGCCATGGGGCAGGTGTTTGATGACCCCAATCGAGGTGCAACAGCTGAAGCAGCCATGTTAACTTTGCGCCAAGGTAAGCACTCGGTAGCCGAATATGCCTTGGATTTCAGGAGATGGGCCCTTGATACCACCTGGGACAGTTCCGCCAAAAAATCTATTTTTCGAAAGGGGTTGTCTCCACTAATTAAGGATGAACTTGCTCGTGCCGACCCTCCCACTGCGTTGGGTGACTTTATTAACTACTGCATCCGTATTGATGCTCGCCTGACTGAACGCAGGCAAGAGAGATGGTTCGAAAGCAATCGCACTAACCTTTTCCTACCTCCCTCCCCAGCTAAGGAACCTTTGAGTAGGATCACACGGGAACCTGAACCTGAACCCATGCAGGTAGACTCTTTACAAAGGCGGGTTAGTGATGCACGCAAGGAACATCGTTTTAAGGAAAATCTATGTTTCTATTGTGGTAAGTCAGGGCACTTCATTATAAACTGCCCCAGCCGTTCTCGTAAGACTACTGCGGCACTCATTCACTGTGAGTGTTGCGAGAGGAGATCTGTCAGGTCCGAGCCTCAGGCTCCAGAGAGATCTGCAGCAACAGATCTTGATTTCTCGGACTTAAACTCCGTTACTTCTGAGGACGATGACTGTGTAAACGCTGCAATTTTTCAAGTTTCCTCAGCGGTGTCCCAGCTGAGTTGTAGGAAAAACAATTCTCATTGCTTCCTTTCCATCAAACTCTGGGTTAACTCAGTCTTGGTGTCTAGCTCTGCTATGATCGACTCAGGGGCAAGTGGGAATTTTATGGATGTCTCCTTTGCTCTGAAACAGGGGATACGTTCAGTGAAGAAGGCTACTCCAGTACAGATGGAAACTGTGGATGGCTCCCTGCTGACCTCTGGACCAGTGGATCAGGAAACGGAGCCTTTAAGGGTCCTTATGGGTAAAGATCATCAAGAGAAATTGTCCTTTATGCTTATCTCTTCTCCCCACTTTCCCATTATTCTAGGGCTACCATGGCTGCAGGCTCAGAACCCTACCATTAACTGGGAGACCAAGGAATTACACTTTCCAGAGAAACAGATGAGTCCAGAAGTTTCAGCTTGCTCTGTTCCTAAAGGAACCATGTCAGTCCCTGAACTACCAGCTGTATACCAGGACTATGTGGATTTATGTGACAAGAAGAACGCTGACCAGCTTCCCCCTCACCGTCCATATGATTGTCCAATTGAATTATTGCCTGGAGCAGAGATACCTTTTGGTAAGATCTACCCCCTGGCGGGGCCTGAGCTAAAGGCTTTAAAGGATTACATAGACGAAAATCTAGCCAAGGGCTTCATACGCCCCTCTTCATCTCCTGCAGGTGCACCCATCTTCTTTGTGAAGAAGAAAGATGGATCTCTGAGACCCTGCGTAGACTATAGGGAACTCAATAAGGTTACTATTAGAAACCGTTATCCATTGCCTTTAATCCCTGAGTTATTGGAGAGAGTGCGGCATGCCAAAATTTTCTCTAAATTGGATCTCCGTGGGGCCTATAACTTGGTCCGTATTAGACCTGGGGATGAATGGAAGACTGCATTCAGGTCACGCTATGGATACTTTGAATATCTAGTTATGCCTTTTGGTCTGAGTACCGCCCCAGCCACTTTCCAACACTTGGTGAATGACATCTTCAGGGATCTCCTAGATACATTCGTGGTGATTTATTTGGATGATATTCTAATTTTTTCTAACTCCACAGAGGAACATCATGGACATGTGAGAATGGTCTTGGAACGTCTAAGACAAAACCATCTTTACATCAAACTTGAAAAGTGTGAATTCCATAGGACCGAAATTCAATTTCTGGGGTATGTACTGCCTACACAAGGAATTAGTATGGATGGAAGTAAGACCCAAGCCATCAAGGATTGGCCAAGTCCTAGAAATGTGAAGGAGGTGCAGCGCTTCATCGGGTTTGCCAATTTCTATAGACGTTTCATTAGGAATTTCTCTGAGGTAGTGTCACCTATCACCCAACTTACCCGGAAAGAGTCTAGGTTCTCCTGGACTCCCCAAGCCCAGGAAGCATTTTCTCGTCTAAAAGATAAATTTACCACCGCACCTATCTTGGTACATCCCAACCCCGAACTTGCCTTCATAATAGAGGTGGATGCTTCAGATTGTGCCATTGGAGCTATACTCTCTCAGAGAACAGGTGAGAAGAATGTCTTGCATCTCTGTGCCTTCTTTTCCCAGCAGTTGTCTTCGGCTGAGAGGAACTACGATGTGGGCAATAGAGAGTTGTTGGCCATTATTGCCGCCTTCAAAGAATGGAGACACCTTCTTCAGGGAGCTGCACAGCAAATAGTCATCCTGACAGACCATCGTAACCTTGAATTTATCAGGTCGGCTAAGTGCCTGACTCCTCGCCAGGCTCGCTGGAATCTTTTCTTAAACCAATTTAATTTTGTCATTTCTTATAGACCAGGATCGCGCAATGGAAAGGCTGATGCACTCTCTAGGATTCATTCAGTAGAGACCCGTCCACTTGCTCCTCCTAAGACTATTCTTCCTGACTCCAGATTCCTGGAGTGATTCATAATCAAGACCTACTTAAGGACATCAAGGAAGCATACCATGCGGATTCCTTGTTGGCACAACCCCCAAGGGACGTAAGTCTTGTCTTTAAGAATGGTGTGTGGATTCTGGGACAACGTCTGTATATTCCTGAAACAGTCAGATTGAGAGTATTGCAACTCATTCACGATTCCAAGATAGCTGGGCATAGAGGAATTCTAAAGACACAGGAATTTCTTTCTCGTTTCTTTTGGTGGCCCACTTGCAGGAAGGATGTTTTAAACTATGTCACTTCATGTGAAGTCTGTGCAAGATGCAAAACACCTCGCTCCTCACCAACTGGTCTGTTACAACCTCTTACACCCCGTCCCGCCCGTGGGGATCCATTTCTATAGACTTCATTGTGGAGTTACCAACCTCTCAAGGGAAAAACACCATTCTAGTGGTGGTTGATCGTTTAACAAAGGCAGCTCATTTTATTCCTTGTGTCGGCTTACCCACTGCAAAACAGACATCAGATTTGATGATTAAAGATGTGTTTCGCTTACATGGAGTACCGGATGAGGTTATTTCGGATCGAGGGGTGCAATTCACTTCAAGGTTTTGGCAAAATTTCTGTGCAGCATTGGACATTAAAGTAAACCTTTCTTCTGCTTTTCATCCCCAGACTAATGGACAGACCGAACGAACCAATCAAACTCTGGAGCAGTATCTCCGCTGCTTTATCTGCCACCTACAGGATGATTGGGTGGATCTACTTCCATTGGCTGAGTTCTCTTATAACAACTCTCAGAGCGCCTCCACTAAGCAGTCTCCTTTTTACTCCAATCTAGGTTATCATCCTAACATTCTTCCACGATTTCCCATAGAAACGCCTTTACCAGCAGTGGCCGAAAGAATCACGTCTTTACAGAAGAATATGGATCTTCTAAAGGAGAATCTGGAATTGGCTCAGGAAAGGTACAAGAAAGCAGCAGATAAATTTCGTAAACCTGCACCAGCTTTCAAGGTAGGAGACTTGGTCTGGCTGTCAACCAGAAATCTTAAGTTAAGGATTCCATCGTCTAAGTTGGGACATAAGTACATTGGACCCTATAAAATCAGTAAGATTATAAGTGCCGTTGCTTGTCGTCTTCAATTGCCTAGAACTATGAGAATCCACCCTGTCTTTCATGTATCCCTACTAAAGGCTGCAACACCCAATACGTTTCCTGGACGTTCTTCTCCTTGCCCTGACCCAGTGCTAGTCGATGGTCAGGAAGAATTTGTGGTGGAAAGAATTCTAGATTCCAGGTTATACAGAAATCAGTTACAATATTTGATTAAATGGCAGGGCTACCCAGTGGAGGACAACTCATGGGAACCAGTCAATAATGTTAATGCTCCTCGTTTGCTCCGCCAGTTTCATCAGAGGTACCCAGACAAGCCTGGTCTGAGGCCATCCGGAGGTTGTCCGTAAGGGGGAGAAGTATAAGGTTCTTTGTACATGTTCTTGAAACTCAGTTTTCCGTCAGCCATTTTGCTTTCTGTCTTGCTGCAGCTATCTTGCCCTCAGTCAATATGGAGTTTTCAGCTTTCATGTTCCCGCCCTGATTCTCTCCCTCTTGCTTCTTAAGCAGCCACAGCTGAGCAATCAGTGCTTCAGAATCTAGCCTGCAGTGAACCTGTGACCTGACTCCTGGAAGCCTTGCACTATGTACTCCAGCTATTCCTACTGAGGAACTCTGAACACTTGTGGACTCTGGAACCCTGCTCTTTGAAAGATCCACGTTTGCATGGACTTACGGTAACAGAGAAGAAGATCCTGAACCTGTTGTGGAGAGTGATTGCTGAGCTTAAGTTACTCTGGCCTGCTGTGTCTCCTGCTTCTGTATCTGTAACCTGTGTGACTATTTTTGCCACTTGTATGAAGTAATACAAGACCTTCTATATCAAACCTGTGTCTCATGTATTTTCATCGCACCCAAGCACAAGACGCTATATGAACTGTACTACATACATTACACTGGGGGTCCCTGTGGCGCTCAGCGGGGTGAGTACTCAACATTTTAATGTGTTTGAGTGCTTCAGCGGCTGCTGCGGCAGCCGCTGCTACATGTATTCAGTGTGGTGATTGTGTACTTTTGTCCGCAGGTGGATGCCTGCAGGACATGGGAGCGGAGAGCGGAGTGAGTCGCGTGATTTTTTTGAAACCGGCGGGAGGCGTGGCTTCGCGCTTTCCCGTTTTTTCGCGGGCAGGAAGCGCTCTGAGCGCGCGCTTTACCCTGTCTTTTCTCTTCCGGCTTCTCTCCTCTAGCGCGGCGGCCATTACTGACGGCCTCCTCGGGCTCCTCACTCTCCGCTCCCCCCGACCGACCGAAAGGAACAAGGACACTGCACCGCGGCCAGCTGGGTGAGTCGCTTCTACCTGTCAGGGTAGAAGCTTGACCCCCTCACCCCCACAGCGCAGGGCACATTTCTGGAGGTACTGCCACACTGAACGCTTCCGCTAACGTTCACGATAACGACGCATACTAATGCGATCGTTTTTTTGTGATCGTTTTAATGTCGCTAGTAGCTGCCACAGTGGGCGATCTCATTGACGACGCATAAGTGGTTAGCGATCTCCTTAGCGACTTTGGCGGTCATTGCGATGTACAAAGCAACGCAATATGTTAGCGATCTCGTTGGCGTTCTTGTTTAGTGTGGCATACCCTTGAGGCACTGTCCTGCAGCTGCTACCTCATAAGAGGCACCTGGGGCTCGCACACCCTTTTCATTAAACAAGGGTTGTGGGGAGTCTGCGACATTAACCCTTCTCAGACGGTTAACCCTTAATTGGGAGACAGCTGGGGTGGCTCTCTCTTTAAGAGCTTTAACCCTTCAGCGTTCGTTTTGCCTTTAAGAAACCACACTGTTCTAGTTACTGACAGGTTTAACCTGCCATATACTGTGTGAGGGCATGTCAGATCAGGGTCCAGGAGGTGCGGACCGTCACCCAGATCCGCTACAGGATCAGTCTCGCGTATCTGACACGCAGACCTCGACGGTGTCAAGCGCAGCGGTCGGAGGTTTCAGTGATGTCAAAATGGAGGCCCTCACTCGTTCTATTGATGGCCTGTCTGACCTTCTAGGTTATTGGGTGTCAGCTAGATCCTCTCATTGCAGGAAGCGACACAGGCCAGTGCCTTCCTTCCCGCATAGCGACTCGGAGATCTCGGGCATGGAGGGTTCCCCTTCAAGCTCAGATGGGGAGATGTCCGATTCAGAGGAGGATCGGCAGGGACACTCTGCCTCTCTTTTGGGCCGTACAGAGGCTTTTATTGGGGCCATGAGGGAGGCGTTACAGTTACCGGAGGAGGTAACTAGACGTCCTGGTAAGTCGGCCCGGATGTTTCAGGAGTCGCATAGGTCGCGATCAACATTACCATCTCTGGATGAGCTTAATGGAGCAGTGGAGAAGGAACGCCTATGTCCAGATAAACGTTTTCAGGGGACACGGTTTTTTGAGACGCTGTATCCGTGTACGACGGAGTTGATTGATAATCGGATTCCTTCTCCTGAAGTGGATGTCCCTTTATCCCAGCTTAGCAAATCCTCACTACTTCCTGTTAAAGGGAAGGTGAGTCTGCAGGATCCGCTGGACAGAAAGACTGAAATGGCAGCGAAATCCATCTACGAGGCCGCGGGTCATGGATTCAGAGCAGTACTAGGGTCCATGTGTGCTTGTAAAGCTTCCCTGAGCTGGTTAGACCGTCTGCGGACGGCGTGGCAAGATGGATCCCCGCTATCCGAGGTAGATGAGCTTTTCAAGTTGTTGGAGGATGCAGCCCGATATGCCAGTGATGCAGGTTTGGATACTGCGTCACTGCTGTCCAGGGCGCAATCCTCGGCGGTCACAGTCAGAAGAGCACTGTGGCTTAGACAGTGGACCGGGGACGCGGTTTCCAAGCAAGGTTTGCTATCTTTAGCTTACAAGGGTGGTCAGCTATTTGGATCTGACCTCATGGAGCTGATTGCCAAGGCAAAGGCAAAAAAAACGGCTTTACCGCAGCGAAGAGCTGGGACTTCTGCGTCTGGCAGACCTAGTGCCGGTAGTAGTCGGCGGTCCTTTCGGTCCAGGGGACGGTTCGGTCAGCCTTCTTGGGGATCGGGTCGTCCCTCTTTCTCAGGAAAAAAGAACTCTCAGAAATCCCGCACTCCCTGGAAACAGAGCTTCCGTCAAGACAAGCGGGAAGCTGACAAAAAGCCCGCTAAGGCGGACTGACCCCAGGGCCTCACTCGAGGGCTCTCGAGTGGGGGGTCGCCTGCTCCAGTTCGAACCGACTTGGGCTTCCCGCGTGTCGGACGCCTCGGTGACGCGGGTTGTGTCGGCAGGCTACTTCATAGAGTTTCTTTCTCGACCCCCAGACAGTTTTTGCCAATCCCGCATTCCGTCAGAGCCCGAGCTGTTTGCCGCTCTACTGCGGGAGGTCGATTCCCTTCTGCAAAAGGGTGTGGTGGTACCGGTTCCGCCGGAGGACCGGGGAAGAGGGTTTTATTCCAACCTCTTTGTGGTCCCCAAAAAGGAGGACAAATTTCGCCCCATTCTGGATCTCAAAAGATTGAATCGGCATGTCCGCACCCGGAAATTCCGCATGGAGTCACTTCGCTCCGTTGTGGCGGCCTTGTCGCAGAACGATTTTTTTGTGTCAATCGACATTCGCGACGCTTATTTGCATGTTCCCGTCGGAAGGGCCCACCAACGCTTCCTTTGTTTTGCCATAGGTCAGGACCATTACCAGTTTGTGGCCCTGCCATTCGGGTTGGCCTCAGCACCCAGAGTTTTTACAAAAATTCTGGCACCTCTCATGGCGATTCTTCGAAGACAGGGGGTTACAATTCTTCCCTATCTGGACGACCTTTTGATTGTGGCGTCCTCAAAGGAGGAGGCGGTGACGGCTCGCAATCTATCCCTTCAGCTCCTGGAGGACTTCGGGTGGCTGGTCAATTGGGAGAAGTCGTCTCTGGAACCGTCACAGTCAATCCTGTTTTTGGGAATGCATTTCGACACGGTACGAGCAGTGGTGTCTCTGCCTCCAGACAAGCAAGCCAGTCTTCTTCGACATGTACAGGTTATGAAGTCGTCAACAGCAATGTCCCTTCGAAGGTGTATGCACCTTCTGGGTTTGATGGTGGCGTCGATGAACCACTTCCGTTTGCCCAATTTCATTCCAGGGCTCTCCAAATGCTCATTTTGAACCGTTGGGATCGATCGCAGTTTTCACTGGATTGCAGTGTCATCATCTCCCACAAGGTACGAGAGTCTCTAGGATGGTGGTTATGTCCGGAAGTGTTATCCCTGGGGAAGTCTTTTCTCCCTCCAAGGTGGTCGATCATAACCACCGATGCCAGCCTGACGGGCTGGGGGGGTGTCTAGAACGATCTCTGGATTCAGGGAGTATGGTCGTCGGAAGAGTCTGGCCTGCCGATCAACATCCTGGAATTGAGGGCAATTTTCCTTTGCCTCCAACACTGGACGGTCCTTTTAAGCGGTCTACCAGTCCGAGTGCAGACAGACAACACGACGGCGGTCGCGTATATCAACCATCAAGGTGGAACGAGGAGCTTCAGGCTCATGATGGAGGTGTCTCGGATCCTGGTATGGGCCGAGGCCAGGGTGCCAGCCATCTCTGCGATTCACATTCCAGGAGTTCAGAATATCACAGCGGGCTTCCTCAGTCGCGAAAAGATGGATCCCGGAGAATGGAGTCTTCATCCGGAAATTTTTGCACTGCTGTGCTCCCGTTGGGGGACTCCCCAAGTGGATTTGATGGCGTCCAGGTTCAATGCCAAGTTACCGACGTTCATGTCCAGGTACAAGGACCCGAAGGCTGTGGCGGTGGATGCTCTGGTGGCTCCGTGGGACCAATTCGAGCTAATCTATGTGTTTCCGCCGATATCCTCACTTCCTCTGGTGTTGCGTCGAATCAGACTGGAGAGAGTCCCGGCTATGTTGATAGCCCCAGATTGGCCAAGGAGGACGTGGTTCTCGACGCTGGTGTCGCTTCTGGCAGCGCCTCCACTTCCACTCCCTCTTCGCCCGGACCTGTTAACCCAAGGGCCCGTTCGTCACCCGGACCTGAAGTCTCTGCGTTTGACGGCGTGGCTCTTGAGACCGAAATCTTGATCCGTCAAGGTTTTTCAGCCGAAGTCATTGCCACTCTGCGAGCTGCCAGAGGTCCGGCTACTACTAGGATTTATCACAAGACTTGGGAAGCCTTCTTTTCGTGGTGTTCGGGTTCTTCTAGGAACCCGAGGATTTTTTCCATTCCCAATTTGTTGGCCTTTTTGCAGTACGGCCTGGACAAGGGTTTGGCAGTTAGCACTCTGAAGGGGCAGGTTTCTGCTCTGTCCTTGCTGTTTCGGAAGGCTATCGCCTCGCGTAGGGACGTACGTTCCTTTTTTCGCGGGGTAACCGTCAGTTTCCGCCGCGGAAGGCGCTTGTGTCTCCTTGGCGGCTCAATCTTGTCTTGGAGGCTCTTCAACATGGGCCTTTTGAGCCTATGGACTCTGTTAGCCTTTCCTTGCTCTCTTGGAAGGTTGCCTTCCTAGTGGCGGTCACTTCTTTGAGAAGGGTTTCTGAGTTGGCGGCTCTTTCTTGTTCGCCTCCTTTTCTGGAGTTTCATCCGGATCGCGTAGTGCTTCGCTCTCGGGGCGACTTTCTACCTAAGGTGGTGTCACAATTTCATGTTAACCAGGATATTTGGTTGCCCTTGCTTAGTCCGGAGCCGAGGAATGCGAAGAAACGGGCCTTGCACACATTGGATTTAGTTCGGGCTTTGAAGTTCTATTTGTCTATTACTCAAAATTTTCGGAAGTCGGATTCTCTGTTTGTGATTCCAGCAGGTCGTCGACGTGGGCAACGAGCTTCCAAGGATTCTATAGCTCGTTGGATTCGGTCGGCCATTTTAGAGGCTTACCGACTTAAGGGCGAACCTTGCCCGATTAAGATTCGAGCTCACTCCACGAGGGCTGTGGGTTCATCGTGGGCTTTTCATCAAGGGGCCTCGGCAGCTCAGCTCTGCCGGGCGGCGACCTGGCGTTCCGTCCACACATTTTCGAAATTTTATAAGGTGGACGTCAGTGCTTCCGCTGATGCGGCCTTAGGACGTAGGGTCCTGCAGGCGGCTGTAGTCTAGAGTTCTTGTGAACTTGTATTTAGCGCTAGTTGCGCATTTTTTTAAGTTGTTGGGAATCTGCCTCTGTTGGTTTTTTGCCCACCCTTAATTTCTGGACTGCTTTGGGATGTCCCACTGGTAATGAATGTGTCTCCCTTCCTTCCATCTGCTGCTGAAATACGGATTTTGGTAAGACCTTACCTGTAAAATCCTTTTCAGCGAAGGAAGGAAGGGAGACACAGATCCCTCCCATGGCAGAAGTGTGTTGTTGTGTTTTCAGATGCGGCGTGACCCTTCTCTGATAGCGATTATCTGGGCTGAGGTCGGCGCGCTAAGGCTCTTTTCCAGCATTGCCAGCTCATCGCAGTGGTCAGGTTCAGTGAGTAGTACCTGGGACTGTGTGTTTTTTTCTGTTATATACATAACCTATCTTCTTATTTTTTCTCTGAAGTTCTTCAGAAGGGGTTATGTTGCTCCGCTGGTGATTTTTGCTCTTCCCTAGCTTGTGTACGGACTGGAGAGCTGGAGTAGGAGGAGCCCAAGCTGGAGGGGCCGGTCAACACTCTTGTAATCTGAGGTGTTCTATCCTGTGTGGGCTCCGCCTACCCACTGGTAATGAATGTGTCTCCCTTCCTTCCTTCGCTGAAAAGGATTTTACAGGTAAGGTCTTACCAAAATCCGTATTTTTCCCATTAACTTGCATTAGTGACGGATTTTGATGGATGGTCGTCCGTTAGGTCCGTTTTTTGACGGATCTGCCAAAAATTTGGCATCCGCCATTTTAGAAAAACGTCCAATGCAACGTTTTTTTGGTCCGCCAAAATGGCGGACTATGGCGGATCCTCCGCATCCGCCATTTTGTATAATGGCCGCCTATGGGCGGCGGATCCGCTGGCATCTGTCTTTGACGGAATCCGCCAGCGGATCCGTCACTTCCATAGAAAAGCATACAAAATCCTGACAACACTGTCCGGTCTCTCTCTCTCGCGCGTACCTGCATTTTCCGAGTGGAAAGGTTCTTTTTCCGGGTGGAAAGGTTCATGACGGATCCCTCAGAAAAATGATCCGCTTGCATGCGTTTTTTCACTTTTCGCCATTTTCACTCTTTGGCGGACGTCGCACGACTGAAGTGTGAAAGAGGCCTAATGTGACTAAAAGCCGTTCCACAGGAGGAATTGCACGACGGAGCTGTGTCGTGTCTCTTGATGGCTCCTTCAACACGACCAAGCAAATCCATGAAGCTTTCTTGGGACATCGGGTATGGTCACTAAATTTGACCGGGTTTTCCTGGAGCTCGCTGAAGAGGGTGTGGTGTGCTCCACGGCTCTGCCTGACTTCAATAATTCGGATGTATCCAAAAACTCCTCCGCTGCCGTCTTCGCTGTTACTTTCTGTGCCTTTCTTGCGTGCAAGCAAATGCAAAAGCCTGAGACAGCGCGATGTCCAGAACCAAGTTGAAGCGAAAACTCTCAAACGCAGATCTATGGTTACACAGGAAACAGCAACAAAATCTGAAGAATTCAGCTGTAACAGGGTCTATATGAAGAATTTCCATGACACTTGCCAACTGGTGTCCCATTGGTGGAGTCTGTTTCAAGGATTTTCCTCCTGTGAAATGTGACACCTAGAGAACGCATGCACCTAAAAAACGCAAACGCTGCTTTTTTTGTCGTAATGCGTACATTGATGCTTTTAAAAAGCGATGCGTTTGCATGCGTTTTTGCAGGCGTTTCTACTTGCGCACGATGCGCAGTGTACAAAGACGCAAATGTGAAACTAGCCTTACTGACTGTGTGCACATACCCTAATTCTTTCCATTTTTGGATCTGTTTTGGGATCATAAAACAGAAATAAAATGTTTCAATATAGAACCAATTAATTTGATAGGGAACAGAAAAATCAAAAAATATCTGCTTCCTTTTCATGCCACAATCCATTTATTGGCTGGATCAAAAAATGCACTCCTCACAACTATTTTGTCTGGCTCAGATCTGATCTGATATTTAGCTGTGCGCATACCCAGAACGTTCAGGGACACCTAGTAAAAACGGATCCGTTATAGTAGGAACAAAGCCCGATGAAAAACGGAAACCAAATTGTCAGTTTTTAAAGAGATCCAATTTTTTGAAGGATCCATTTAAAAACTGAAATTTTTATTTCCATTTTGCATCTACTTTTGCTCTGTTTGTAGCAGATCTGTGTTTTTGTTTTTTTATTACTGATCTGTTGCAAATGGATGACAATCGGACATGGGAACAGAGCCTAACTCATTACTAGTGGTTAACCAGATATGGGCAAAGTGCTTGAGACATTTAGGCTGAGGTTTTATGTCTCTTAGGCTGTGTGCACACGTTCAGGATTTTTTGCGTTTTTGCGGCGATTTTCCGCTGCATAAATGCTTTAAAGAACTCATGCATTAAGCATCCTATGATTAGAATGCATTCTGCAATTTTTGTGCACATGGTGCGTTTTTTTTTCTGCGAAAAAAAACGCATCGCGGTAAAAAACGCAGCATGTTCATTAATTTCATGTAAATTTGCATACTTCCCGCTATATTATTGACCTAGAATGTTCAGGAAAAACTTGTGGTAAAAACGCATCCGGATTTCCTGGGAAAAAGTCAGTTTTTTCTCAGGAAATTTCTGCAAAGATTCCTGAAGTGTGCACATAGCCTTAGTGACATTAAGGCTATATGGATGATTAACATTTTTTGCCATTCTTTATAGAACCACTAGCAGACGGTGTCAATTTGCTGTAGAGCAAGCAGAACATCTTGGACAAGCTGGTAAGTGGTGACCTTAGAAGAGAGCTGCTTAGAACCTGTTACTTCTGCGTTTCTGCAATGTGTTCATGGATTCCGCCTGATTCACACTACAAACAGGATTCAGGCGCACCCTTCATGGGTCCATAAGCTGCAGTGATCGTTTGTTGTCTTGTTTCTTTCCATCTTTTTTGATGGGCACAAAAATGTGTCTGCTTCTTTTCTCTGCCCATCTGAAATGAACGTACCGTAATGTTTTTTTTTTTGGTTTTTTTTGCTGTAAATTCTGAGAAATGAAAGTTGCATTTTAAAGCGTTCGCATATATATGTACATATACACTCCATTGTATCAATTGTTGTTAATGCGGCGACAAGGTTTTCTTTTGCTTACTGTGATTTTGTGTAAGGCCCTATTCATACTGCATTTCTGTAATGTGTTCAAAGGTTTCCACCTGAGTACCCCAAAAACAGGATTTAGACGAACTCTAGATGCACTTGCTAAACTGCCCAACCAACTTGTCACTGAGTCCAGAGACAAAACGGCACTACAAAATCAGGAAGAGGGAGCAGGTGACGTTCCACTCCGCGCTAACTCCTACTTCTATCGTCCTGACAATATGGTGCCAACAGCACGCTCTAGATAAGAGCTTGCATATAGAACGGCACACTAACCACAGGGGCGGACAATACCACCTGTGCAACCGGTGCTGCTGCACAGGGGCCCGATCCGCTGCTGAAATGACTTGTTCTCTCATAGAGCCAGCGGCAGCATCTTCCCTAAGAGTAGAGGAAGGGGGCCCATACCTGAGTTTTGTACCGTCAGAGAGGGGCCTGCACTCGGCAGAATATGTAAGAAGGGGCCACTTCCTCTCCTCTTAGGGAAGATGCTGCCACTGGCTCTATGAGAGAACAAATAATTTCAGCAGCGGATCGGGCCCCCTCTCCTCTGCTGCCTTTTGCTCTATGGTGCAGGAGCCGGGATTCCGGGCCCCTTCCCCGGCTTCTCTGCTAGTTCAGGCAGGAACAGGCCTGGTAAGTATGGCTGATCTCAGCCACTTCTGCCTCCTCACTGCCTCTTACTGCTGCTGGGAAAAGCCTCCAAGCAGTCAGTATAGCTGACAACTCTGCTTCCTTCTGAGCAGTTCTGACAACTGAACTGCCTGACTGATGGTCACATGAGCTATCACATAAATCCCCCTGCCCCCTGTACTGAGGAGGCTTTAATGAAATACCGCAGCACTGGCCCATTCAGAAGCAGGAGCTGCAGTGTGAATGCTGCCTGAGTGACCAGTGCAGCCATTTCCCAATAAAGACCCCTCAGTACAGGGGGTGGAAAGTGGCTACAGGGGAGGAGGGTGATGTGATGGCCGATGTTCACATGGGTCAGGCAGCTGCTAGAACGAAGGAGAAGTGACAGATTCACTGACTGCTAGAGCTGTTCTCTGCAGCTATCAGAGGTAGTGACGAGGCAGAAGTACTGGTGACAGTGGGAGATCTGGCCAGTAAGTGCTGATGGATGGACTGAAGATCACAAAGTTGGAGCTGCTGAGGATGGAGGACATCAGAGGGACATATGTAAGTAATAAAATGTCTACAGATTTACTGTTATATATCATACTCCTGTGCACCTGTGTGTAAAAGTGTGTATATATATATATATATATATATATACACTGTATATGTACGTATGTGTATTAGCACCTGAGTGTACAGTAGTTATCTGTGTATGTATAATAAATATATATACTGCATGTACATACATACATACACACACACACACACACACGGCCGAAAGTGTTTATGTATTGGTGTGTACTGTGGTTATCTTTATATGTATGTGTACATACACACACTGATAATAGTACACTGTGTGTATATATATATATGTACCTGAGATACAGTAGACAGTATGTGTAAAGATTAGTATTGCTTACCGGGGGTTTCTCTGGGCAGACAAATTGTCAGTGCAGCTGCATCGGACCCAGAAGTGGAGTGAGGCCACTGACATCAGAGAATATTTCAGCTCGATCTGCATCCTCGAACGCACTTTCAGCTGAAATATATTGCAGCGCAGGGGATCCGCCAGTTCCACTGCAGTACACACCACTGACCAATTTGCGTCCAGCATCTGACCTCGGTGTGTCCATGACTGGGAGGCATATGGCAGCAACATCATGAGCGATGGTGGGGACACCAAAGTCAACTGGCTTCTACTGCATTGGTTACAGAAGACGACGCCGCATGGGAGATGGGTGAGTAGAATCATATTTTTTGCTGGGAGGCATTTAGTTGAATGTATGTTCACTTGCACGGTGTCTCTCAGCCAATAGCTTAGAGACATCTTTTATATGACACCCTCCCCAATAGGGAGGTGCCCGAGCAACCCCTATAGTTATGTTTTAGGTGGTTGTGTGTATGCAACTGTATGTTGCCAGGTCCCCCATCCCTAGTCTGATATAGTATCCCCTGTGTCCTGTTATTAGTGCTCACTTCTTGTAACCACTTCGGCAGTGTCCGTATCCCAAAATTGCGTCTGCGGTACCAGTACCCTGCCGTCCTTTTTTACATAACATCCTCTCTATTTATGTATGGTGCCATCCTTTATTATATAGCGTCCTGTTATGTGAAGCGCCCTCCATTATTACATAATATCATCTCTTGTCATCTACAGCGCCATCCCTTACATTGAGAATTCTCATTATTTTTGTTATTTGCAGCACCCTCTCTTTATTACATAGTCCTTTCTTGTAAAATGACAGCTGGTGGAGCAGCATCTGACCGGAAGACCAGTAGACCAGTACATCAGCCGCGTCCATCACAAAAGAAGCTTTCCCATGCTTCATCAGCCGTCATTTCAGTTTATATCTAACAAGAGCGGGGATGGTATGTAATACAGAACAAGGAGGTATAAATAACAAAAATAACAAGAATCCGATATGTAAGGGATGGTGCTGTATATAACAAGAGGGAACTCTGTGATAGGGGACTGTGTAATAAGGGGCGGCAATATATATAATAAGAGGAGACTGTAAAAAATATATCTGTAGCTTGGTCTCCATAAAAGAAGGGGGGCCCAAACACATTTCTTGCACAGGGGCCCCAAGCTGTCTGTGTCCGCCCCTGACTAACCATATAGAAAATACCAAGAAAATTCCATAAACAAAATATACAAATATCTTTACAAACATTAATGCTCATGTCATTCCTTTCATTCAAAACTAGAGGACCCAAGGCTTCCTATTGGAGCAAAATTTTCTATCCATCCCCTTCTCTTTCCGGTATCAGGACGTTTTCTAACACACTGGCCACTGGCATCACCACGTGTTCTTCATGGACATGTTTTTAATTGCTTTGTCACACGACACCAGTATGAATGGAACAAAAAATATTCTCTAAATCTGATTGTTTTGCCTATACAAAAAAATGTGTTGGGTGAAAATATCCATAGCACTTGCGCTCAACACTATTCATCATATTGTCATCGTTTTGTTTGTTTTTTACCTTTGGGAAAAAAAAACAATTTTAAGTACAATCCTAACCCCCAACTGCAAAGAATGAAACAAGTTAATTTTTTTTTTTATATATATATATATATAATTTTTATCTAAGGGAATTACAAAGGTGGATTTGAGTCCCCTTAGAGACATGCGCTGTACTAGTATTGCGCTGCGGAAACTGCATTTGTGCCAGCCGCACTACTAGTACGGCGCCGCGATCACCGCGGCCTCACGGTCAGCGCCGTAGAGATCGCGTGCGGGTGTCAGCGGTGCGGGTGAGAGCTGACACCCCGCAGCAATGCCCACAATCGGTGCTAGCACCGATCATGGGCATTTAACCCTCTGATGCCACTGTCAGTAGTGACAGCGGCATAGAGAATCATTGCGCAGGGAAGGGGCTCCCTGCACGCTCCCACCAGAACAACGCAATGCGATCGCGTTGTTCCGGTGGTCTCCATGGAGGCCCCCGGCTCCAAGATGGCCGCTGAGTCCTTCCGGGTCCTTCAGTGAGGTGGCTTGTGAACGCCTACAGAGACCAGGCGCCGCCAAACCTCCTTCACTGCTTGTCAGATTGCTGATCTGACACTGCTGTGCAAAGTGTCAGATCAGCGATCTGACTTTATATAGTAATGTCACACCCTAGGACAATGTAAAAGAGTGGGAAAAAATATATAAAGTGTAAAAATATATATTTTTTAAATTCCTAAATAAAGAAAAAAATGTTTTTCCCAATAAATATATTTATTTATGTAAATTTTAAAAAAAACAATAAAAGTACACATATTTGGTATCGCCACGTCCGTATTGACACGCTCTATAAAACTGTCCCACTAGTTAACCCCTTCAGTGAACACTGTAAAAAAATAAATAAAAAACAAGGCGAAAAACAATGTTTTATCTTCATACCGCCAAACGAAAAGTGCAATAAAACGCAATCAAAAAGACAGATGTAAATATAAATTGTACCGTTGAAAGCGTCATCTTGTCTTGCAAAAAACAAGCTGCTATACAGCTCCATCAGCAGAAAAATAAAAAAGTTATAGCTCTCAGAATAAGGCGATGCAAAAATAATTATTTTTCTTATAAAATAGTTTTTATTGTGTAAAAGCATCAAAACATAAAAAAGCTATATAAATTAGGTATCACTGTAATCGTACTGACCCGAAGATTAAAGTTGCCGTATCATTTTACCACACGTGGAACCGTATGAAAAAAATAAAACAAAAAGAAATTCATGAATTGCTGGTTTTTGCTCATTCTGTCTCCCAAAAATCAGAATAGAAAACGAAAAAAAAAATGTCATGTGGCCGAAAATGGTACCAATAAAAATGTCAGCTCATCATCCCACAAAAAACAAGCCCTAACATGAGGGCCAAAATATGGAAAAATTATAGATCTCAAAATGTGGTTATGCAAAAACTAGTTTTTGCAATAAAGAAAGCGTCTTTTAGTGTGTGACAGCTGCCAACCATATATAATATGAAAAAATCAACAGCATGTGAAGAATTGGTTTTATTTATTTTTTATGCCGTTCCTCATGTGGTATAAGTGATTAGGCGACCTTATTCTTCTGGGATCGCTGTAATCACACCGACCCGAAGAATAAATTCTGCGACCCAAAGATCGAAGTAGAGCTAGGCACACATTTATCCTGCGCGTTGCGCTGAGTGCTTACACCGGGGTTTCCGTGTAAATCTCTGATATACATGATTCAGACAGAACCCACAGTGGAAGATTCCCTATAATGAGGCAGATGGAGGCACTGTGAATGCCATAGGACCTGTGATCCGGTGGTGTCCGACTTGACTCAGGGTATGTGCACACGTTGCTAATTGGTCTGCAGAATTTTCTGCACAGAATCTGCATCTCTTGGCAGAAAATGCAGGTCAAAATCCGCGCAGTTTTTATCCTTTTTTTGTCCTTTTTATCTGCAGATTTAGGGCCTCTGCACACATTGCGGATTTGCCTGCGGATTTTTCCGCGCCGAAACCGCACCTCTTGGCAGAAACCGCAGGCGCGGTTTTTGGCGCGGTTTTGACACGGGTTTTCTCATGCGGTTTTGTATGCGGTTTTGACAGCTAAATAAAGTTATGTTTTTTTAAAAAAAAAAAAAATATTTGTGATGTCATTTCTTGTCCAACCTCCTCTTTTACATTTGTCCAACCCACACTCCATTACACACACAAAGATAGAGATAGCCCGGCGTCACACTTGCAAGTATGATGCGAGTAAGTCGCACGACTTTCTCGCATCAACACCTGGCACGGCCGCCCGCTCTCGGACCCGAGTGTGCGGCTGCATGTATTTCTATGCAGCCACACACTCTGGTCCGAGAGCGGGCGGCCGTGCCGGGTGTTGATGCGAGAAAGTCGTGCGACTCACTCGCATCACACTCGCAAGTGTGACGCCGGCCATAGATAGATAATAGATACCAGTAGTTAGACAGATAAATAGATAGATAGATAGATAGATAGATAGATAGATAGATAGATAGATAATAGATAGATAGATAGATAGAAAATACATAGATAGATGGATAATAGATAGTTAGAAATATATATATAGAAAGATAGATATATAAATAGACAGAAAGATATATAGGTAGATAGATAGATGATAGATAAAATGGTACATAAATAGTTAAAGACACACACGCGTACACACACAAAATCTTAACGCAATAGTTAATAAAAAAAAAATAGGAAAAAAAATGGCGTGGGCTCCCGCGCAATTTTCTGCGCCAGAGGGGGAAAGCCGACAGCCGGGGCCAATATTTCTAGCCTGGGAAGGGGTTAATACCCATGGATCTTCCCAGGCTATGAATATCAGTCCGCAGCTAGCCTTCACTGGCTATTAAAATAGGGGGACCCCCCCAAAAAAAATGACGTGGGGTCCCCCTATAATTTATAGCCAGAAAGGCTAGGCAGACAGCTGCTGGCTGATATTCATAGCCTAGGAAGGGCCTTGGATATTGGCACCCCCCCCCCCCTGGCTAAAAATACCAGCACCCTGCCGCCCCAGAATTGGCGCATCTGTACGATGCGCTAATTCCGGCACTTAGCCCCTCTCTTCCCACGCCACTGTAGCGGTGGGATATGGGGTAATATGGGATTAATATCGCCTTGCTATTGTAAGGTGATATTAAGCCCGGTTAATAATAGAGAGGCGTCAATAAGACGCCTATCCATTATTACTCTTATATTAATAAAGGGTTAAAAAAACAACACACACAAGAATAAATTATTTTAATGAAATAAAACACAAGACAGTTTTCATTACTCTTTATTATACGCTCAGATCCAAGCGACGCCCTCGATCTCCTGTAAAAAAACGTAAAAAAAAAACAAAAACAACCGTATACTCCCTGTCCGACGCAGTCCAATTAATAACGAATGTCCCACGACGGTCTCCCCTATAGAACGGTGACATCAGGTGATGCCACTGTTCTGTAGGGCCTCCCAGTGATGCACTTACAGGAGACAATGGCTCCTGCAGTGCATCACTGAGGTTACCTGAGTTCATGGTCTCACTTTATGGCAATGCTGCGTGGGAATTTTCTCACCCAGCATTGCCGTGAGAGAATGAACTGTAGTGATGTCATTCTCTCCCAGCAGCAGAGCGGTACACAGATGGATGGTGTCGGGGAATAGGTGAGTATATACTCTGTTATGTGTTGTATGTCATTGTATGTTGTGTATGTTTCTGTATGTCATGTGTATGTTATATGTTCTGTATGTCATGTTGTATGTCTTGTGTATGTTATATGTTGTATGTCATGTTTATGTTACATGTTCTGTATGTCATGTGTATGTTATATGTTGTATGTCGTGTATGTTATATGTTGTATGCCATGTGTATGTTATGTTGTATGTCATGTGTATGTTATATGTTGTATGTCGTGTATGTTATATGTTGTATGTCATGTGTATGTTCTGTATGTCATGTGTATGTTCTGTATGTCATGTGTATGTTCTGTATGTCATGTGTATGTTATATGTTCTGTATGTCATGTGTATGTTATATGTTCTGTATGTCAGTGTTATGTTATATGTTGTATGTCATGTGTATGTTATATGTTCTGTATGTCATGTGTATGTTATATGTTGTATGTCATGTGTATGTTATATGTTGTATGTCATGTGTATGTTATATGTTGTATGTCATGTGTATGTTATATGTTCTGTATGTCATGTGTATGTTATGTTGTATGTCATGTGTATGTTATATGTTGTATGTCATGTGTATGTTATATGTTGTATGTCATGTGTATGTTATATGTTGTATGTCATGTATATGTTATATGTTGTATGTCATGTGTATGTTATATGTTGTATGTCATGTATATGTTATATGTTGTATGTCATGTGTATGTTATATGTTGTATGTCATGTGTATGTTATATGTTCTGTATGTCATGTGTATGTTATATGTTGTATGTCATGTGTATGTTATATGTTGTATGTCATGTGTATGTTATATGTTGTATGTCATGTGTATGTTATATGTTGTATGTCATGTGTATGTTATATGTTCTGTATGTCATGTGTATGTTATATGTTCTGTATGTCATGTGTATGTTATATGTTCTGTATGTCATGTGTATGTTATATGTTCTGTATGTCATGTGTATGTTATATGTTCTGTATGTCATGTGTGTGGTTTTTTTTCTTTTTACATTCAGCACATTAGCCGGATGATGGGACTACTACTGTCCCATCATTGGCTAATGTGTCAGTCACTGTCACTATAGCAGGCATAGCCGGATGGGACTTATAGTCCCATTCGACGATGCCTGCATACACGGAGACACACACACAGCCCCGCACACCGCCGCACATACACAGATCACGCACACAGGCCCGCACACCGATCACGCACACAGCCCCGCACACCGATCACGCAGACACCGGCACACAACCACCGTCCACATACACAGCGCCGCACACTATACACGCCCACGCACCGCCCACACACACAGCGCCGCACACTATACACGCCTACGCACCGCCCACACACACAGCGCCGCACACTGTACACGCCCACGCACCGCCCACACACGTAGCGCCGCACACTATACACGCCCACACTCGGCCCACACACTTCCCTCCTCCCGAACTGCAGCGGTTTCACCCGCAGCAAAACCGCAGATCTTTTTTAGATCTGTGGTTTTGCTGTGGAAGTGCCCGACTCAATGCAAGTCAATGGGCGCCGAACCGCTGCAGTTCCGCACAAAGAATTGACATGCTGCGGAAAATAAAGCGCGGCGAAACCGCGCTTTTTTTTCCGCAGCAGGTGCACAGCAGACATGCAGTTCCCATTGAATTACATTGGTAGTGCACTGTGCTGCGGGTTAGATGCGTTTACGCACGTTGAAAAACGCAGCGGAAACGCATCTAAAAACGCAAAGTGTGCACAAGGCCTTACTGCTGTTTTTGTGCAGATTTTCCCTGCCTTTTGAGACCTGCAGATTCCTATAATGGAGCAGGTCTCAAAACGCTGCAGTTCTGCACAAAAGAAGTGACATGCTGCAGTATTAAATCCGCACCAAATCTGTGCTTAAAAATCCGCAGCATGTGCACAGCGTTTTTTGATTTCCATTGACTAGAACGGTACTGTACATCACTTGCAGTTCTGCTGCAGATCCGCATTGCAAAATCCGCTGCGGAACTGCAACAGAATCCGCAACGTGTGCACATACTCTTAGGATTTCACAGTTTTGCGCACTTCTGAAAAGGACACCGCTGAACAGAGGCTTTGCACTGTGCCTCACAAGTAGTTTTCAACTACATATGGGGTATCAGTGAACTCAGGAGAAATTGCACAACAAACTTTGGGGTCCATTTTCTCCTTTTGCTCTTGTGAAAATACAAAATTTGTAGCTAAAAAGCATTTTTTGTGGGAAAAATCTGATTTTTATTTTTTTTATTTTCACAGCTTAACATTCTTAACTTCTGTGAAGCACCTGGGGGTTCAAGGTGCTCAGTACACATCTAGATAAGTTCCATAAGGGGTATATTTTCCAAAATGGTGTCATTTGTGGGGGTTTCCCCTGTTTAGGCACATCAGGGGTCTTCAAACTTGACATGGCGTCTTCTAGTTATTCCATCAAGTTTTGCATTCAAAATGTCAAATGGTGCTCCTTCCTTTCCAAGCCCTGCCGTGAGCCCAAACAGTAGTATTACTCCACATATGGGGTATCGGTGTACTCAGGAGAAATTGCACAAATTTTATGGAGCAATTTCTCCTTTACACTTACGAAAATGCAAAATTTGGAGCTAAAAAGACTTATCTGGGAAAAATGTGATTTTTTTTTTTTTTTTTAATTTTCACAGCTTAACTGTGGGTTCAAGATGCTCAATACACTAGAAGCTCCCTAAGGGGTCTAGTTTCCAAAATGGTATCACTTGTTGGGGGTTTCCACCGTTTAGCTATATCAGGGGCTCTCCAAACATGACATGGCGTCCGCTAATTATGCCAGCAAATGTTACATTCAAAAAGTGAAATAACGCTCCTTCCCTTCCGAGCCCTACTGTGTGCCCAAACAATAGATTTTCCCCACATATGTGGTATCCGCAGGCTCAGGACTCAGAGAAATTGCACAACAAATTGTAAGGTCCATTTTCTCCTTTTACCCTTGCGAAAGTAAAAAAAATTACATCTAAAAAAAATTTTTTGTGAAAGAAAAGTAAATGTTTCATTTTTTTTTCTTCCAGATTCCAAAAATTCCTGTGAAGCACCTGAAGGGTTAATAAACTTCTTGAATGTGGTTTTAAGCACCTTGAGGGGTGCAGTTTTTAGAACGGTGTCATTTGTGGGTATTTTCTGTCATATAGACCCCTCAAAGTCACTTCAAATGTGAGGTGGTCCCTAAAAAAAATGGTTTTGCAAATTTTGGTGTAAAAATTAGAAATCCCTGGTCAACTTTTAACCCTTATAACGTCCTAACAAAACAATTAAGTTTCCAAAATTGTGCTGATGTAAAGTAGACGTGTGGGAAATGTTATTTATTAACCATTTTGTGCGATATGACTCTCTGATTTAAGGGCACAAAAATTAAAAGTTTGAAAATTGCGAAATTTTCGACAAATTTCCTTTTTTTTCATAAATAAATGCAAGTCATATCAAAGAAATTTTACCACTATCGTAAAGTACAATATGTCATGAGAAAACAGAATCACCGGCATCCGATGAAGCGTTCTAGAGTTATAACCTCATAAAGGGACAGTGGTCAGAATTGTAAAAATTGGCCCGGTCAGGAAGGCGATAACAGGCTTTGGGGTGAAGGGGTTAAATCAATGACAATAATGGTCAACAGTCATTCTCACATAAATTCTAGCTCATGTCCCTGGGCCTACTGAATCAATAGGCGTCTGGTTAATAAAGATATAATGCTGTGTCTTCACAGAACCAATAGTAAAAATTCCCGATTGGTACCGATTGGCAGAACTCGGCACGCGCACTTCGGATGCGCCTGCCATTTTTTTTTGCAGGAAGATCACGCAGAGGGCCGGTGGACAGAGCAGGAGGGACTGGGGGATGGCTTAGGTACCATGTGACCTAATTTATTTCCTCTCTGATATATTAGATCATATCAGAGGAAGAGAGAAATTAATTTTAAATCTGACTTTTTTTTTTGTGATCGCCGTCATTATTCGGGTAATAACGGCGATCATGTGACAGGAGACCGTAAAACCCGGTCCTGATCATGTTCTCCATGTTTCTCGGCGCCGTTAAAAAGTGGTGCTGAGGATTAAGTACTCTTAACTGCTGCCGTTAAAAGTCGTATAGACGGTCGTTAAGGAGTTAATTCCTTGGTTTGTTGTACATAAACTGCTTCATTACTATTATTATTCCAAAGATGAAGATTTTGACTATACGGCGCAGATTTTGGGAATAAGATTGCTATCAACGATAACATTTATTGGCCTGCTCAGCCACAGTTTTACTTGTAAAAAATACATATATGTAAACTAGCACAGCAAACCAGTGCTGATTTAGTGTCAAACTGCATGCTGTTTTTTTTATTGCCAAACCATTTCCTTTTAGGGCCCTTATCCCTTACCCACAATTGCATAACTCTACGTCAAGATTGCAGGTGATTTATTGAGAGTTGGCACAGGATTTGTGCCCGTGCTATGCACAAAAGAAGCCAGCATTAACAAACAGCCAGGCTCCACCTGCAAGTACTGAGACTGGACATAATGCCGATGTCCACACTTAAATCCCTCATATGCCTCTGTTAATAGTGACAGCGGTATATGAGGAATCTGATAAATGGAGATCACTCCCTTTATCAGCCCATTGGCAACCCAGCAGTGTCGATGGATAGACTAGATCATTAACATGAGATTGGTGAGGCTCCGACACCTGGCACCCCACCAATCAGCTGTTATTTGCTCTAGCACATACTGTAGGTTGAAAAAAGACCAAGTTTCATTAAATTCAACCTTTCTCCACCAATTGTAAATTTTTTCACTAAATCAACTATAACCCACAATGTTATGTCAGCATAATGTAATATGGCTAATTACCATAAAGATAAGAAGTGATTTGTAGCTAGGTTAAAATAAACATCTACAACAACATGTAAAAACAATTAAAAGGCAGGGCAACTGGAGCTTCCAATAAGGAGGGGAGAAAAGTAGCAATTGCTGTTATAATACAGGTAGGTAGTGGGGAGGGGGAAGTGTAAAGCTGTATTTCAATATCAAGGGCACTGCGGCGTCACATAAATAATGACAAATAGCCCCAGTGATCACAGATTATTGCTTCAGAGCTGAGAAAAGAGCTAAATAAATGTACTGTGATGGACAGTGCTATTGATATAGTGAGTGGTGTCCACAGTTGCGTGGATGCAGACAGAGCTGAATGGAGAACTCCCCTTAGGAAAAAGTCCTTTTCTTCACCTTATAGACCCCATGGACCGCACATCCATACTAAGTGAATACAAATACACAGTCAAATAAATGATATGGGTTATTACCTATAGGAAAGTGGTACCAGGGTCAGTGCGACTGTGAGGATGGCTGTGTTCCCCTTCCAAACAACGAGTGCCGTTTGCAAAATGCTTCTTCCGGGAGCGTTCCCGGAAGAAGCATTTTGCGAAACTGTGCTCGTAAGGTGTGGGGGGAACACAGCCATCCTCACAGTCGCACTCCTACTTTCTCACATTCTGTCTACTCTATAGCATAACTATCCTCCCTTCCCCCAGATCCTAGTGTGAAAGCTCCTCCATCCATCTGATCATTTTTTTCCCCAAGCACAGCTGCACCCTCCCCATTGATGTGCAGCCCGTCCTTACCGTAGAGCCTGTAGCTGACAGAAAAGTAGGCCTAGTTCTCCACTAACTCAAACTCTTCCTTCCTGCCCCAAATTTGGAAGCCACTTATTTATCTCCCTGAGCCCCGCTATCTCTCTAGTGACGCTCGTGGCACTGGCAGTATTTCTGAAAACACCACCTTGGAGGTCCTGGCCTTCAGCTTCTCTCCTGGTTCCCTGTAATCATTTTTAAGGAACTTCCACCTCCCTCTAACTTCGTCATTGGTACGATGTGCTCAGATGTAAGCACTTTGAATGGAGCTGCAGAACCGCTCGTATTCAATGCATTGGAGGCCATTCTGCAGAACTTGGATAGGAGCTGTGCTCTGCTGCGCCATTCAATGTGTTTAGAACCAGGGACAGTCAGAACCAATAAAAGCTCATCGGTGTGGGTAAAGGATGCCAGACCTTCACCGATCTCATATTGATGCCCTATAAATAGTTCCTCAATATGGTGTGAGCCGACAAACTTTTAAAGCCCCACTTACAATGTACTGTTGTGTATGAAGTGTTGAATTGTAAAGCACTGCGGAATATGTTGGCGCTATATAAATAAAGATTATTATTGTTACTGTAATTTACTGAGTTTTGCTGCAGATTCAGCAAATGAAAATTACAACTAATAGCAATATAGGAAAGATGTGTATCTTCGTACCGTGTTAGCCAGTAGATAGAAAAATATTTAGACTTGAGAGTCCGCAGTGGTTGATACCTTTTAATGGCTAACTGAAAAGCCATTCAGGTGTTGTATTAGTCTTTGCCTGATGAAGAGACCTGAGTAGTCTCGAAAGCTTGCAATTTGTTACCATCTTTTCAGTTAGCCATTAAAAGGTATCAACCACTGAGGACTCTCAAGTCTAACTAATAGCAACAAATCCGCAATGTGTAAAAAACACCTTTAAGGTTTAATGACATGAGGTGTAGAATTCTGGTAAGTCTGTTCTACAGACACAAGATAATATAGTAGAACGGAAGACTTCTGGATATCAGGTTTACTCCAGTATAATATAACTATTAAATGTCTCTTTTTATTATGAAAGTAATAATGAAATGTTCTGTAGTTTAGTATGTAAAAAAGCATGTTTTTTACCAGTGTTTTCTTCTGCACAAAGTTCAGGTTACATATAATGACAAGTCAAAAGGAAGATCTGATTTACTTTGATGGTTATTGTCTCCCAAGTGCTTTTCCCAGAAACTGTGGTATTACAGTCTCCACAAGTCATCACACCGGGGATCAACGTGCTGGATTATGTGGACAAGAAAGTACAGACAGAGGCCCAGCAGGAAACTCGGGTATGTTACACACAAGCCCTTATTGGGAAAGAAGCCTTTTGAATTGGCGCACAAAGCGTAGTTAGTGGTATTGTTTGGAACAATTGGAAAAATTGCATCATACGTTCCTTTTGGTTTATGAAGAAAAGTGCACAGGTTGCTTGGCCTGGGGTGTAAAGAATCGTGAGTAACTTTCCAAAAGGAACAAACATTAAATTAAAACGAATACTTATGAATTGCGTCTTTTTTATAAATGCTCACAAAAAGTCGCAAACTCATTCCAGTAAAGAGGGGTGGGTAAATAAGAGGAACGTAGCCTCCAAGGCTGAAGTGTTATATGAAAAAGTGAGATTAACTTAGCAAACACTGTGCAGCACTTTGAATTTGGCACAGAGAAGGGCAACCCCCCAACATCATCTTCATTCTGATTTCCCACGTGTAAAATATTGGGGCATCAGTGGTTCAGCTTTTATTCTCTTTACAAACCAAATCCTAGAACAAAGAAGAAGCTATTGGCGATTACGTGTTTCCAGCCTTTATATTGCACATAGGAAAGTCGACAAGATGTTCTGTGCCGAGACTGTGCCTTTTTGTGGTGCCTTTATCTGTCGATTGCCCTTGTAAAACGTACTTGCCCATTTTTCTGTGCCATGGTAATACAGTTCTCCATCTTCAAGAGAGAAGGGGTTATTATTTAGTACTGTGCCTTTTTCATGTGAAGAACAAAGCATATTACGCTGATCCGGTTAGCGCTGTTGTTCAGCTGAGACCTCTAATTTGTGCAATTCTCTGGACTATATCGGAGCTCTTCAGTGGCGTGTAATTACAGAACAAATATGCTTCTCTATTCCAGTGCTCTTAAAGAAACCTGTATTAGCTGAATTTTGCTGTACAGTCTTTTTTCTTGTGTCACGTTGCCCAGCACGTTGAATTTATGTATGCTGTCTGTCCTCTAAATCACTTGAGCGATATGTAAACTCCTTTTCCTATTCTTAAAGCTGTGTTTAATCAGTGTTAAAAGACCATGTATAAGGGTTTGGTTCACATGTTGAGGATTTGCTGCAGATTTGCAAATTCTGATTTTCACCGTGAATTTCGCCCTATTCAATCCTTTGCAATGTAGGACTCAAGCCCTGATCAGATCTGTCATGAAATCTGCAAGTAATATACCATTAGCAGATTTTTCAGATTCTTTACAAATGTATTGCAGATTTGTGACTAAATCCTCAGTGGAAATTGTTGCAGATTTTAAAGCTGTAAAATGTTTCTTGTGGATTTTCCCTCGGGTATCACTCTTTTCAATAAATGGAGTGACATCCAAATCAAAGTGCACATGTGTAATGCATGCAAAATTGTGAAATGGATTTTGCATCAGATACACAGTGGGATCTGCAAGACATTTTTTCATTGCAAATTACCCTTATTCAAGATGGCACTACCAACGTTCGGGCACCCTGACCAGTGCTATTCAATAGGGACTGTTCAGCTGATTGTTTTGGTTTTTTTTTTCAACCAATGCCTGTATTAAAAAAGAAAACAAAACAGAGAATACACTTGTCTTCTTTGTATTTCAGAAGAGACTAGCCTATTCAAATGTTTGAAGTGTAAAAATCGGATCCATACACCCTAATTTTTATTGGATACATTGCTATTCCTAAAGTCTTAAAGATAGTAAACTGTTTGGTAAATTTTAATTGCTTCTGATGTATATAAACAGATATCACACAGATGAAAAAAAGTCTGAAAATAGGATAATTTTTTTCTACACTCTTGTGAACTTAGCCTTACAGGGACAATACGTCAGACATTTAATATGATGTTAAAAAAGACCGCACATTTCAAGCCTAAAGAGAAAATATCAACGGGACAGGTTCTCTTACAGCACTGTATGTCCATGTCCTGTACTGAAATCATTTTTGCTTAGCTGACCATTTCAATTTTATTTTCCATGAACAGCGCAAGCCCTGCATTCGAGGGAAGAATGCAATCTGCATGAGTGACATGGTGACGGTGGCTACGCAGACGAACAGACGAGGTTGGTGCTTTGTGTGGTTTTTTTTTTTTTACTTTTTAAATACAAGTTGTTACAGCTATTATTCTTTTATTATTGCTCAGTGAATACAGTTTCTTTAAGAATATGGATATATATTTTGGAGAAATAAATATAACGATTTTCATGACATGCGCAGGTGAGAAATCCCAAATGAAAAAAATGTGCCAGTTCTTCAATCCAAAGTTGAATGATCGACAAAAGTTGGCAGTGACAAGGATATTGAGTGGAGATTGCCGCCCTACTCCTTATATTCTCTTTGGGCCACCGGGTACAGGAAAAACTGTTACAGTCATTGAAGCTATTCTGCAGGTGACAGATTGTTTTTTAAAGCCATTTTATAGTAGACTGTGCTGTGTACCATATTGATGCATGCGTTTTTTTTTTTTTTTACTTTCACCACAGTAGTATTTAATAGTGTTATTTAAAGAAAAAAAACTAAAAGCTCGTCCAGGTGTTTTAGTTTATTGAAACCACATATTAACTATATTGGTGTCCACAAGTCATACATAAAGATTAGAGGTGCAATGTGCAATACACAGCCATAACATTATCATAATAGTCTAGCTGGTCATAACCTTTTTTCCATATCAAGAGTGAAGAGTATCCCTGTAGATTGTGAGCCCTTGCGGGCAGGGTCCTCTCTCCTTCTGTACTTGTGTGTGCCTTGTATTGCTCATGTTTACTGTACTTGTCTATATTCACCCCTTTTCACATGTAAAGCACCATGGAATAAATGGCGCTATAAAAATGTATAATAATAATAATAACAATATAAGTGCTTATGGACAGCTTTAGGATTAAACGTTTCAAAATGCACTGAATTATTTTCCAGACGCTGCGTAGTTGCTAGTTTTTGGGGAACATTCATTACACAATGTACATTATTGACATTACTTTATTTTGCATGCCTTCTCTCCCAAACACCATGCTACAGTGCTGCTTCATGTGACCAGATCATGCTTTTTAGGAGTTGCTTTCAACTATTGCTCACCAATATCCCTACTCTAATTATAAAAAGAGTATAAGAATTATACCAGGTCACTCACTGGGCTGTGTGTTGCTGTTTAAATAAATGTTTTATCTTGATTGATTCTGAGAAGGACTGTTTTTAATAAAGGGGGTGTATGGGGATGTTATCTTATGTGTGTTTTTAATTGTAATATAATAATGGAAAGGGATGTTTTCTAGTTCCATACTGAAAATACGTGCTTTTACCTCCACATACATTTTAGCAAACAGAACATGGTAACTTGTGTTGCTAATGAATTTATCAAACAATTCATTATTAATGTAATCTCTTTTGTAACCTCTCTTGGTATTGTGAATACACATTCACACTGCAAGATAATCATGAACGAATGTTGTTAAAACGCCCTTTTCACGATTATCTTGCCGTGGAAACAGTCTGCCAATCACCTGATGAACTAGGAAAATGCTTGATCGTTGGGTGAAATGATCTTTTGTGCAGCATGAAAGGTCATCATTCTTGGCAGTGCATCATCATGTGTAAAGAGGACTTGAACTGCGGAAAACAATGAAAACCTATGCGCACTAGCATAGACTGCTCAGTGCAAACAGGCATTCAAACGGACGCTGATTGGTAATCGTCAGTCGTATGGGGGGCTGGTTGGTTAATGTACACGGACCCTTATTCTGCTCGCTATCAGTCAGTACAGTAGTTCACTGTATCTTCTAGGGCTAAATTAAAAGCTGATTTCTCTCTTCGGCTTGAATGTCACAATTATTCACTACACCTTTCTCCATGGTTCACCTACTGACAGGTTACCCGGCTGTCTCTTCCTAAACTTTGAGGCTGTATTTCAGCAGCAGAATGGAAGGAATGGAGACACACTAGTAATGACTAGTGGGTAGGCGGAGCCCAGATAGGATTGACACCTCAGATTAAAAAGAGTGTTGACCGGCCCCTCCAGCTCGGGCTCCTCCTACTCCTGCTTCTCCAGTCTAAAATTTGAGGTCCAGAGGATAGGTCGCTGCTGGAAGCAGCTCCTCAGAAAACTTTATTATTTTTATCGGACAAGAGACTTGGATCACCAGAAGTGGTCTAGAGGTCTCAGGGGTCTCAGCGCTGCTGGACCCCCACCTCTCCCTTGGCGATCTGTAATACCCTGTATGGTGGTCCCTGCAGTTTCACGCCGGCCCTGGGGATGAGGATTGCTTCTCTGGCGGGGACGCAAACCGCACATCGGGGGTCACTGCGTTCCCCGCCCGGGGGGGGGAGCGATGGGCATAGCGCCACAAACCCTGGGGGTCCCTGTGGCACTCGGCTGGTGAGTACCGCATTTTTATGTGAATGTGTGTGTGTGCTCTCAGCGGCTGCTGCGGCAGCCGCTGGTACATGTATTAGATGACATGTTTGGTGACTGTATTTTATGTCCGCAGGCAGATACCTGCAGGACAGAGGAGAGCAGAGAGCGAGGAGTTTGCGCTCTTTTTTGAAGCCGGAGGGGGGCGTGGCTTCACGCTTCCCGCTCTTTTTGTGACAGGAATCGCTCTGAGGAGACTGCAGCTTCACTGTCCTTCTCTTCCAGCTTCTCTCAGCGTGGTGGCCATTACAAAGGCTCCGGGCTCCTCATGCTCCGCTCCTCCTGTTTAAGGTATACTTTCACCGAGGCCAGCTGGGTGAGTGAATATCATCACCCCACAGCGCAGAACCTATCTGTGTTCCAAGTGACAGATAGCGTTTATCTGCAGCCGCGTTCTCTTATAGAGACCTGGGACTCGCACACTCCTTTTATTTTATATAGGGAGTTGTGGGGAGTTGGCGACATTAACCCCTATGAAGGGTTAACCCTTTCAGCAATAACCGCCGCAGGTTCTACCCGGTAGGGATCAGAACGCAGGAGGTTATTTATATACTGAGAGATAGCTGGGGTAACTCTCTTCTTTAAGAGCTTTAACCCTTCAGCGTACTTGCTCAGTCTGCTTAGTAAGCACACTGTTTCCAGTTACTAACAGGGTTTTGACCTGCCATTTACTGCTGACATGTCGGTTCAGGGTCCGGAAGGTGCGGACCATCTGCCAGATCCGCTACAGGATCAGTCGCAAGTATCTGATACGCAGACTTCGACGGCATCAAGCGCTGCGATTTACAGCGATACCAAATTAGATGCCATTGCTCAGTCAATTAATGGCTTGTCTGACCTTTTAGGTCAGTGGGTGTCAGCTAGATCCTCTCATGACAGGAAGCGGCGCAGGCCGGTGCCATCTTTTCCGCGTAGCGAATCAGAGGTATCTGATATGGAATGCGGACAGGGTTCTCCTTCAAACTCAGAAGGGGAGTTATCCGATTCGGATAAGGAGGATCGGCAGGGACATTCTTTCTCTCTTGTGAGCCGAACAGAGGCTTTAATTGAAGCTATGAGAGAGGCGTTACAGTTACCGGAGGAGGTAACTACACGGCCTGGTAAGTCGGGCCGCATGTACCAGGAGTACCATAAGTCGCGGTCAACATTACCGGCTCTGGAAGAGCTTAATATGGTAGTGGAGAAGGAACGTCTGTGTCCAGATAAACGTTTTCAAGGGACACGGTTCTTTGAAGCATTATATCCGTGTTCAACGGAATTGACGGATAATTGGATTCCTTCTCCTGAAGTGGATGTTCCTTTATCCCAGCTTAGTAAATTCTCATTGCTTCCGGTTAAAGGGAAAGCGAGTCTGCAAGAGCCGCTGGACAGAAAAACGGAGATGGCGGCGAAATCCATCTATGAAGCTGCAGGTCATGGATTCAGAGCAGTACTGGGATCCATGTGTGCTTCTAAGGCTTCCCTGTGCTGGTTGGTCCGTTTACTGAAGGCGTTGCAAAATAGATCTCCATTATCCGAGATAGATGGACTTCTCGATTTATTGGAGACTGCAGCCCGATATAGCTGTGATGCAGGTCTGGATACTGCGTCATTATTATCCAGGACGCAATCCTCAGCGGTCACAGTCAGAAGAGCACTGTGGCTTAGACAGTGGACCGGGGACGCGGTTTCCAAGCAGGGTTTACTGTCTTTAGCCTACAAGGGTGGTCAGCTATTTGGATCTGATCTCACAGAGCTGATTGCCAAGGCAAAGGCTAAAGAAGCGGCTTTACCACAGCGAAGGGCTATGGCTTCTACGTCTGGCAGACCTAGTGCCGGTAATGGTTGGCGGTATTTTCGGTCTAGGGGACGATCCGGTCAGTCTTCTTGGGGATCGGGTCGTCCCTCTTTTTCGGGAAAGAAGTCTTCTCAGAAATCCCGCACCCCTTGGAAACAAAGTTTCCATTAAGACAAGCGGGAAACTGACAAGAAGCCCGCCAAGGCAGACTGACGCCAGGTCCTCACTCGAGGTCTCTCGAGTGGGGGGTCGCCTGCTCCAATTCAAGGCGAATTGGATTTCCCGCGTTCCGGATTCCTGGGTAACGCGAGTTGTGTCGGCAGGCTATTTCATAGAGTTTTCTTCTCGACCCCCGGACAGTTTTTGCCAGTCTCGCATTCCGTTAGAGCCCGAGCTATTTGCCGCTCTGCTACGAGAGGTGGAATTCCTTCTGCAGAAGGGTGTAGTAATACCGGTTCAAACAGAGGACCGGGGAAAAGGTTTTTATTCAAATCTCTTTGTGGTCCCCAAAAAAGAGGACAAATTTCGTCCTATTCTGGATCTCAAAAGATTGAATCAGCATGTCCACACCCAAAAATTCCACATGGAGTCACTTCGCTCCGTTGTGGCAACCCTGTCGCAGAACGACTTTCTGGTGTCAATCGACATTCGCGACGCTTATTTGCATGTTCCCATCGGAAGGGCTCACCAGCGCTTCCTTCGTTTTGCCATAGGTCAGGACCATTACCAATTTGTGGCCCTGCCATTCGGCTTGGCTTCAGCGCCCAGAGTTTTTACAAAAATTCTAGCGCCTCTCATGGCAATTCTTCGAAGACAGGGAGTCACGATTATTCCCTATCTGGACGACCTTTTGATTGTGGCGTCCTCAATGGAGGAGGCGGTGACGGCTCGCAATCTATCCCTTCAGCTCCTGGAGGACTTCGGGTGGCTGGTCAATTGGGAGAAGTCGTCTCTGGAACCGTCGCAGTCAATCCTGTTTTTGGGGATGCATTTCGACACGGTACAGGCAGTGGTGTCCCTACCTCCAGACAAGCGGGCATGTCTCCTTCGACATGTACAGACTATGAAGTCTTCGACAGCAATGTCCCTTCGGAAGTGTATGCGCCTTTTAGGTCTGATGGTGGCTTCCATGGAAGCACTTCCGTTTGCCCAGTTTCATTCCAGAGCCCTCCAAAGGCTCATCCTGAGTCATTGGGATCGATCGCAGATTGCACTGGATCGCAGTATCCTCATCTCTCGCAGGGTGCGAGAGTCCCTAAGTTGGTGGTCACGTCCAGGAACGTTATCACTGGGGAAGTCTTTCCTTCCTCCGAGGTGGTCGGTCATAACCACCGATGCCAGCCTGACGGGCTGGGGGGGTGTCTGGAACAATCTCTGGGTTCAGGGAGTATGGTCATCGGAAGAGTCTGTTCTACCGATCAACATCTTGGAATTGAGGGCAATTTTCCTTTGCCTCCAACACTGGACGGTCCCTTTGAGCGGTCTACCAGTCCGAGTGCAGACAGACAACGCAACGGCGGTCGCGTATATCAACCACCAAGGCGGGACGAGGAGTTCCAGGCTCATGGTGGAAGTGTCTCGGATCCTGAATTGGGCCGAGGACAGAGTACCAGCCATCTCTGCGATTCACATTCCAGGAGTTCAGAATACCACGGCGGACTTCCTCAGTCGAGAGAAGATGGATCCCGGAGAATGGAGTCTTCATCCGGAGATCTTTGCACTGCTGTGCTCCCTTTGGGGAGTTCCCCAAGTGGATTTGATGGCATCCAGGTCCAATGCCAAGTTGCCGACCTTCATGTCCAGGCACAAGGACCCGAAGGCTGTGGCGGTGGATGCTCTGGTGGCCCCGTGGGACCGATTCGAGCTAATCTATGTGTTTCCACCGATATCTTTACTTCCTCTGGTGCTGCGTCGGATCAGACTGGAGAGAATCCCGGCTATGTTGATAGCCCCAGATTGGTCAAGGAGGACGTGGTTCTCGACACTGGTGTCGCTTTTGGCAGCACCGCCATTTCCACTTCCTCTTCGCCCGGACCTGTTAACCCAGGGTCCTGTCCGTCATCCGGACCTGAGGTCTCTGCGTTTGACGGCGTGGCTCTTGAGACCGAAATACTGACCCGTAGAGGTTTTTCAGCCGAAGTCATTGCCACTCTGCGAGCTGCCAGAGGTCCGGCTACTACTAGAATTTACCACAAGACCTGGGAAGCCTTCTTCTCGTGGTGTTCGGGTTCTTCAAGGAACCCAAGGATTTTTTCCATTCCCAATCTGTTGGTTTTTCTACAGTACTTGCTGGACAAGGGTTTGGCAGTTAGCACCCTGAGGGGTCAGGTTTCTGCCCTGTCCCTGTTGTTCCGGAAAGTTGTCGCCTCGCGTAGGGACGTGCGCTCCTTTTTTCGCGGGGTAACCCGTCAGTTTCCGCCGCGGAAGGCACCTGTGTCTCCTTGGCGGTTCAACCTTGTCCTGGAGGCTCTTCAGCATGGGCCTTTTGAGCCAATGGATTCTGCTAACCTTTCTTTGCTTTCTTGGAAGATTGCCTTCCTAGTCGCAGTCACTTCTTTGAGAAGGGTTTCTGAGTTGGCGGCTCTTTCTTGCTCGCCTCCTTTCCTGGAATTTTACCCGGATCGAGTAGTGCTTCGCACACGGGGCGACTTTCTACCTCAGGTAGTGTCGCAATTCCATGTTAACCAGGATATTGTTTTGCCTTCACTTTGCCCGGGGCCGAGGAATGCAAAGGAACGGGTTTTGCACACATTGGATTTAGTGCGGGCCTTGAAGTTCTATTTGTCTGTTACTCAAGGTTTTAGGAAGTCAGACTCCTTGTTTGTGATTCCAGCAGGTCGTCGACGTGGTCAACGAGCTTCCAAGGACTCTATAGCTCGTTGGATTCGGTCAGCCATTTTGGAGGCTTATCGACTTAAAGGCGAACCTTGCCCGATTAAGATTCGTGCTCATTCCACGAGGGCTGTGGCCTCATCGTGGGCCTTTCATCAAGGGGCTTCGGCAGCTCAGCTCTGCCGAGCGGCGACTTGGCGCTCCGTCCACACGTTTACAAAGTTTTATAAGGTGGACGTCAGTGCTTCCGCTGATGCGGCCTTAGGACGCAGGGTCCTACAGGCGGCTGTAGTGTAAAGTTCTAGTTAACTTGTATTTGGCGCCTGTTGCGCATTTACCAAGGTTGTTGGGATTCTGCCTGTTTTTTCTTGGTTATATTCCCACCCTTAATTTTTGGACTGCTTTGGGACGTCCCACTAGTCATTACTAGTGTGTCTCCTTTCCTTCCATTCTGCTGCTGAAAGACGGATTTTGGTAAGAACTTACCTGTAAAATCCTTTTCAGCGAAGGAAGGAAAGGAGACACAGCACCCGCCCATGGCAGAAGTGTGTTGATGTGTTTTCAGATGCGGCGTGACCCTCTTCTGATAGCGATTATCTGGACTGAGGTTGACGCGCTACGGCTCCTTTCCAGCATTGCCAGCTCATCGCGGTGGTCAGGTCCAGTGAGTAGTACCTGGAACTGTGTGGTTTTTTGCCTACATGCATGCATAACCTGTATTCTTGCTTTTTCTCTGAAGTCCTTCAGAAGGGGTTATGTTACTCCGCTGGTGATATTTGCTCTTCCCTAAGCTTTTGTACGACTGAAGAAGCAGGAGTAGGAGGAGCCCGAGCTGGAGGGGCCGGTCAACACTCTTTTTAATCTGAGGTGTCAATCCTATCTGGGCTCCGCCTACCCACTAGTCATTACTAGTGTGTCTCCTTTCCTTCCTTCGCTGAAAAGGATTTTACAGGTAAGTTCTTACCAAAATCTGTCTTTTACTTATGCCTGTGTTAATATAAAAGCTGTCTGGGTGACAGGTTTATGCATTTTTATCAATGCTGCAAGACTGTATGGCACAAGTGTCGGGTCCACAGGACAAAATCACCATTTTGTTTGTTGAGTTACTTTGCCCATATCTAGGTAGTGTAAACTGTAATACATGTGCCTTCTTTTGCTTCATTGGCAGTAAGTGCTAACAATTTTAAATCTTCATCTAAATCTTCATCTAATTGTAATGCACTGTGTAATATGTTGTCACTATACATGTAAATAAGTTATAAATAAAGAGTTATCATTCCAATTTCCAATAACTGTGCATTAAAGTTTATTCATTTAATTCCTTCAAGTAAATTCCACACTCCTTTTTCCGACAGATACATTATGCTTTGCCAGACAGTCGCATTTTGGTTTGTGCCCCATCTAACAGCGCTGCTGATCTTGTGTGTCTCCGTCTCCATGAAAGTGGCCAACTAGAACGTGGTAGCATGGTCAGAATAAATGCTTCCAGCCGTCAAGAAGAGGTAGTACAACAAATAGTATTCTTGTTTATTTTGTTTTGCTTATCTAGAAACGTCAGAAAAATTAAGATAAAATAAAGTTTTCCAGCTTAAACCAGGAGAATGTTACCACGCTGAAATGATACACCGCAACCTGTTTTCTCTAGCGCTTCATTGGGGGACAAAGAAACCATGGGTTAGTCTGCTGCCACCTGGAGGCTGACGCTAATAATACATTTTTAATGAAAATTGGCACCTTCCCAGCAGACTATACCTCACCTGCTAGTATCAAGCCTCGTTAGTTTTGTTTAGTGTCATTTGAAGGCAACTTGGGTCTGAGTCTCAGACCAGTCGCAGACTTGAAGACGTTAGGTGTTTGTTAGACACACATCTTCAGCATTTTTTGTACTTTAGTTCTCAAAGGATTGCTTGGAAGGGTAACAGAGTGTAAATGTGCACTCTGTTTCACCCCACATAATGATGGAGAGTACAGCCTGGATTTTTCATCCCTTATCCTCTCTCATTGGAAAGGCAGGACAGAGTATTTTGATGCAGCCAGTGATCAGAGATTTGTGTAGTCCTTTTTTTATTTTTTTTTTTAACTCCTGCCCACTCATGCACTAAAGCACGGCACGTTTCCAAGGAGGGGAAGATGGAGTCCAGACTTCTCAAATGCCTAGCCACAGGATCAAGCTCCTTTAGAACATTTAAGTTGATTGCTTGTTGCTGCCCTAGGTTGCACTGGCTTCCATCTGGCTGTTTTGCGACATGGTGGTGTCTCCTTTTGTGGCGTACCAGTGTCTCAGTCCTTGGCCAGGCACTTGGTTTCCCTCTGTTTAGCCCCGCGCACCTACTAGCGTTTTTTTTGGTGTCCCTTTCCACTGTTTGCTCTCCTCTTCTTTAAAACTTTCAAGTGTCTGCCCATGGATCGAGGGTGGAGGTGGTGGGAGTTGTGGGGGCACCTTTCCCTGTCGTCCAGGGTGCATGCCGCTTTTTGGGTGAAGGTAGAGGTCTTATATGGTGGTGGACTGTTTGTCACATTAGGTGTTCAATCTCATATCCTGTGTATGCTCAAGCTACATGTAGTATGGACGATATTAAACTTTGGTGTGGCCTTGCGCTATTTACACCATATAATACTTTTTACAATCAGCTTGTTCAGTGTTCTCACACCCCAAGCTAATTAGTGTGGCTGACAGGCCCTGCCCACTGGTCAATCAGCAGGGCCGGCATGTGTTTGTCCACTGGCCATATTAGCACGATCAGTGTGCATACACACCCAGCCAGTCAGTGTGGCTTTTATGCCACGCCCACTGGCCAATCAGCAGGGCTGCCACGTTCCCGATGTTAGACTGGGTGATTAAACCATTTGCTGCTGCCTCCGCCCCTTCTACCATTTACTCCACCCATTCTTCTGCTGGCTCCGCCCCATCGCCTTATATCAGCAGCGCCATTTTGGGTGTAGCCAGATACTGTCCGGTCCGCTGTTCAGAAGGCTCTTACCCGTTCTTATTAGGTTTGTCTGACTAGGATTAGGGAACAAGGGCCTTAAAGGTCCCTTTTTTGTCATTTAATTTAGCACCTTTTTCACAGGCGAGAACCTATGAACAGTGCTTGTCTGGCAATATCCTCCTTTTTAATTTTTGCATGTCTCTAATGAGCTATGGTAGACGCCCAAGAGTCAGTTTCCCTGCCTTGGCTATCCTGGTCCAGCAGAATTTAACTTGTAGGCCATGGCAGGGTGAACTCACTGCCACTGTATTGCCTCTTTTTGATTTGTCGCCCTTTTATTCCTTACCCTTTGCTGAAATCAATCCTGTCGCTCTACTTTTATGGGACGGCTCCCTCCTTTCATCTTAGCAGAATTCTCCACCTTTCATTTTAATGAGGAGATTGCTCTCCTTCCTTTTAGACACCGTGTGGTTTCCCACATAATCTGACTTAGTCAGAGTTGTGCAGCTTTGTCTCTTTGTCTTGTGAGTTCTCTCGGTGTGCTCTGGCAGAGGTCCGACCGCCTCTAGGTTGTCTATTGCTCGCTGGATTAGATCATCCATTATCGAGGCTTATAATGCAAGGGGCGCACTCTGCGCAGGCTGTAAGAGCTTCCCGGGCTGTCCTTCACCAAGCATCAGTTCTGCAACTATGAAAGGCATCTACTTGGTCATCAGTGCATACCTTTTCTAAGCTATACAGGGTCCAGACCTTTGCTTCTGCAGACACAAGCCTTGACAGAAAAATACTGCAGGCGGCAGCTTGAGCAGAAGTGGGAAAAGTTCTGTGGCAACAGTATATTTGGTTTTCATTTCCACCCCAGTTACAGCTGTAGGACATCACATGGTTTCTGAATCTGTCCAATGAAGCAGCTGAGAAATTAAAGCTTTTTGGTGCTCGCCATAACATTTTTCTCATAGTATTCATTGGGAGACACAGCACCCATCCTTTGATATCATGCAATTATGTTGTTTTTCTCTCTGGGTGTAATTGGAGTTTTTTTCTTTTATGCTTCAATTTATTTTGAGTGTTTTACTGCTTTCTCACTAAACTGGGGAGGCCTGATCCTAGCAGGCGGGGTATAGTCTGGGAAAAAGCCAATTTTCATTTAAGATGTATTATTAGTGTCAGCCTCCAGCTGGCAACAGACTAACCCATGGTTTCTGTGCTCCCCCTCTCCAATTGTTTTTTTTTTTCTGGTATTTTCCCCAATGCATTTCTTCTAATGTTTTAGAAGTTGAACAAAGCAGCCTTTAGAGAAAATGTCACAAAATAAAAAAGCCAATAAAAATGTATGTTGAAAAAATATATATTTCTGTGTGCATATATAACACATATGCTTGAAAAGACTGTCATTTTGTACTACACATGAAAAGAATGAGGGTGTGAAGGAAGCAATGATGAATCAATGATGAATAATCCTCGACTTCCCTAATATTAAGGGTTCTGAATTCACTTGGTTATGAATGGCATAGCTTGTCATACTTACAATAAAGAGTGTGAAATATGCAATTTAACTAATATGTACTTACGGTAAATATGTACAAGTCCCCTCTAAAATGTAAAGTGCTACGGAATATGTTGGCACTATATAAATAAAATTATTATATTATTATTAGTGCATGCTGGGAGACTCAACAGGACGTAATCGTAAGTGAGAAAAAAAAACCACACAGGAAGTTAGAGTAGAAAGGGACAGGTAGGGAATTTTTAGGTGAAATGAATTAGAAAAGATGTTAGCTTTTTTAAATGATGTACGGTAATTAGACATTAATATTAAATTCACTCTTCAGTTTCAGTCAACCCCTCTAAAGGCTGTCAACATGTTTCTGTTACTTTTCATTTTTTTTCTTTTATAGTTCCTGTTTCACAAGTGCAAAATGAAGCAAAGTTTTATTTAGTTTTCATTAAAAATGTCTGAAGGTTTTTCTGCTGGAGTTCCTTCTAACCAGCTGTTTGGCTTAATCTGACATCTGGCATTAAGCCCCCGTCTCACATAACGATATCGCTAGCGAGATCGCTGCTGAGTCACTAGTTTTGTGACGCAGCAGCGATCTCCCCAGCGATATCGCTGTATGTGACATTCAGCGACGATCAGCCCCCCTGCCGGGTATCGCTGATCGTTGCTGAAATGTCAGGACATTTTTTTGATCGCTGGTCTCCCGCTGACAGGCACGCATCGCTGCGTGTGACAGGCGGGAGACCAGCGATCCGCTGGTAACCAAGGTACACAGCGGGTTTCCAGGCGTGGGGCTGTGCCTAGAAACCCGCTGTGTACCTTGGATACCAGCTCCCTGAAGCAGGGAGCTGGTAACCAAGGTACACAGCGGGTTTCCAGGCACCGCGCAGCGCCTGGAAACCCAATGTGTACCTTGGTTACCAGCTCCCTGCATCAGGGCGCTGGTATCCAAGGTACACTGCGGGTAACTAAGCGATGTTACCCGCAGTGTCGCTTGTACTGATCGCTGCCTGAGCTGCCTGTTTGGCAGCTCAGCAGCGATAATGTAGCGATACACCAGCGATCCTGATCTTTGTCGGGATCGCTGGTGTATCGCTATGTGAGACCCAGCCTTTAGTCTAATGCCAATTAGACTATTAATTAGCCAATTAATTAATTAGCCAATTAATCTTAATCTAATCTGGCATTAGACCTTTTCTCTTCCTCTCCCTTCTCTCAGGATTAGACCATGTTCACACCTCTGTATTTGGTAAGTGGTTTACAAGGGAGAGCAGCTCAGTCTAGCTGTGCTAGTATATAAGAGCACAAATTACTTGGAAGAACAGACCCACAAGCGAAAAGCAAAGAGAAAGGTTGTGCTTCTTGTAAATGGGTGGTCTGAAAATGAATAAAGTAGTCTTTTTTTTTTTTTTCCTATGTCAAATGTGTCCATAGCCGTTAACTCAATAGGTTTCTGCTTGTTACATATTGCAATCAAGGTACTGTGAAGTAACTTGTCATTTTCCTTCCCTAATGTTTCTAGACAATCAATGACATAGTAAGGCCGTACTGTGGACCTGGAGAAGATGTTCAGAAAGCCTCTCGTTTTCGTATTATTATTTCTACATGCAGCAGTGCTGGGATGTTCTACCAAATAGGTTTAAGGTTAGATAAATTGAACTTACTTACATGTCCAAAATATGGTGAAATCGGGCAAAAATGTCAACGTTTTTTTTATGTGTAAACCAGTGTTCCACAAACTCCAGTCCTCACAGCACCCAATATGTCATGTTTTCAGTATTTTAGTATTGCTCAGTTGATGAAATTATTAACCCCTTAACGACCGCAAAAAAAAAAAAGTCCCGGACCCTCAGACATCCCCCCCACGGCTCCCGGTGTCTGATTCCTGGAAGAAAATGGCTGGCGCAAGCACAGTGCGCCCGCCAAGATCTGCCAGCCGGCACCCAGCAACAATAGTAAGATTTTTCCTATTGTTTCATTTTGGTCACTGTGATAAACGCACAGTGATCAAAATACAAAAATATAGTAAATAAAGCCCCCCTTTATCAACCCCTTAGTTAGGGAAAAATAATAAAATAAAGAAAATATATTTATTTCCATTTTCCCATTATTATTAGTTAGGCTAAAGTGAGTTGGGCTAAAGTGAGTTGGGCCAAAGTGTTAGGGGTACAGTTAGGCTAAAGTGATTTTGGGCTAAAGTTTTAGGGTTAGAGTAAGGCTAAAGTGAGTTGGGCTAAAGTTTTAGGGTTAGGCTAAAGTGAGTTGGGCTAAAGTTTTAGGGTTAGGGTTGGGATTAGGGGTGAGATTAGAGTTAGGGGTTTGTTGAGGTTAGGTTTGTGGTTAGGGTTATGTTTGGGATTAGGGTTAGGGGTGTGTTGGGGTTAGGATGGTGATTACTGTTATGGTTCGGGTTGGGATTAGGGTTAGGGGTGTGTTGCGGTTAGGGTTGGAGTTAGAATTGAGGGGTTTCCGCTATTTAGGCACATCAGGGGGTCTCCAAACGCGACATGGCGCCACCATTTATTCCAGTCAATTTTGCGTTCAAAAAGTCAAACAGTGCTTCCTCCATTCCGAGCCCCAAAGTGCGTCCAAACAGTGGTTTACCCCCACATATGGGGTATCAGTGTACTCAGGAAAAATTGCACAACAATTTTTGGGGTCTAATTTCTCCTGTTACCTTTGGGAAAATAAAAAAATTGGGGACTAAAAAAATTATTTTTGTGGAAAAAAATGATTTTTTTTATTTTCACGGCTCTGCGTTATAAACTTCTGTGAAGAAGTTGGAGATTCAAAGTGCTCACCACACATCTAGATGAGTTCCTTGGGGGATCTAGTTTTCAAAATGGGGTCCCTTGTGGGGGATTTCTACTATTTAGGCACATCATGGTCTCTGCAAACGCGACATGACGCCGCAGACCATTCCATCAAAGTCTGCATTTCAGCTTCAGATGAAGGAAGGGAGACACAGTTCACTAGTGGGTAGGCGGAGCCCAGATGAGATAGACACCTCAGATTAAAAAGAGTGTTGACCGGCCCCTCCAGCTCGGGCTCCTCCTACTCAGCTCTCCAGTTTACAATTTGAGGTCTCAGAGGATAGTCGCTGCTGGAAGCAGCTCCTCAGAAGATTTTATTATTTTTTATCGGACAAGAGACTTGGATCACCAGAGGTGGTCTAGAGGTCTCAGGGGTCTCAGCGCTGCTGGACCCCAACCTCTCCCTTGGCGGATCTGTACTACCCTATATGGTGGTCCCTGCAGAACCCTGCCGGCCCGGGGGATGAGGATGGCTTCCCTGGCGGGGGCGCAAACCGCGCTGCAGGGGTCACTGCGTCCCCCGCCCTGGGGGGGAAGCGATGGGCATAGCGCCAGAAACCCCTGGGGGTCCCTGTGGCGCTCGGCTGGGTGAGTACTCCACATGTTCATATGTGTTTGAGTGTTTTCAGCGACTGCTGCGGCAGCCGCTGTTACGGTTCATATGGTGACTGTGTGTTTCTTGTTGAACAGAAAAAAGGAACAGCATCCAATCCAGGTAGAAGTATGAAAAAACTTTATTCAGCCACCATAAAACACGACTTTTCGGCCATTATTAGGCCTTTATCAAGTATACAAAATAGGGCAAAATGGTGTCCTTAAATGGTGTGGAGAAGCCAATCACCATCCAGGAACCGCCCACAGTGCAAATAGATATATATAACATTTAATACAGCAATATACAATTTAAAACAGTGATCAAAGCAGAGGTAGTGACATCACAAAGAAAATACTGCAAAGTACAAAAAACAGCATATAATATTCAAGAGATTATTACTCCATGTAAACAGTATCACAATATCTGTCTGCCAATAGATGATCTGTTCTTATACACACCCATCATAATGCTTGTACCAATCATGTGCTCACTAACTGCATCGTCCTCCATGTCCAATCAGTATCTGCTCATCAGCACTTACTCAGAGCTCTCTTCCAATCGCCCACAGGAATACAGTTCAGAAGACACATTTAGCACACCCCCCTTTTGTGGTAAACAAAAGCACATGTTCAGAGGTCGTCACAGCAGAACGCTGAGTGGATCATGTGACCACCAGCGTCAGCAGACATCCGACCATGTGACCGCCAGCATCATCAAAGGTCCCGTCGCATGATGACCACATCATAGACCTCCATTTAAAGAAGTCACGGCCAAAAAGCAAAATATCACGTGATCACAGGCATCATCCGACACCCGGTCACATGATTTGATATGGGCAAAAAAAAAAAACGCGCATGCGCAATGGGTTGTACCAGGGCTTCAGCTGGTCACATGACCATCAATGTCACAAAACCAACGGAACTATATTCAGAGCTGGCTAAAAGTGTATACCAAACACAAACCACAGCAGAAGAGTGCTCAATACTCTAAAGGCGAGGAAACATTGAAAACTCCCAGCAAAATACAGCCAACTACAGTGTGCAGCTTACTAGTTTATACAGAAAAGGGGAGATTAACTAAATGTACAAAAAACATAAGTGATGTCATCATCAGGGATTATTAGGTCACCATATGCTCCGATCATTCCAGATTATATTCCTAAAAAAACAACAAACACAAATAAAATATATATCTAAAAACAAACACAGAATTCAGATGCAAGAATTACCTAGCACAAATATGTAAATTATATTCTATATTCAACCCCTTTGGTTGTAATGTCCCCAAAACGGAAATCCAACGGAGTTCCTTCTGTTTGAGCAACTTAGTCCTGTCACCACCTCTCCTGAGGGGTGGAACCCCATCGATAACCCTAAATCTCAGCTGACTAACCAGGTGCCCACATTCTACAAAATGCTTAGATACTGGCAGCTCCATCATTTTCGTCCTGATAGTACTCTTGTGTTTGCTTATCCTGGCCTTGACTTCCATCGTCGTCTCACCTATGTACATGAGTTCACACGGGCATACAAGCATATAGATTACATAGCTGGATGTACAGGAATACCGTTCCTGGATCCGAAAGCGTTGACCAGTATAAGAGTGCCCGAAACTATCTCCCTTAATCATATTGCCACAAACAAGCACAGTTCAAACATGGAAACGTAATTTGAAAGATAGGCTAGTCAAATCTGATATTGGATCTTCAAAAATATTTAGACAGTTGACTTTGGGCCCTCCGAGGAATGGAAATTTTCCATGTTTGAACTGTGCTTGTTGTGGCAATATGATTAAGGGAGATAGTTTTGGGCACTCTTATACTGGTCAACGCTTTCGGATCCAGGAACGGTATTCCTGTACATCCAGCTATGTAATCTATATGCTTGTGTGCCCGTGTGGACTCATGTACATAGGTGAGACGACGATGGAAGTCAAGGCCAGGATAAGCAAACACAAGAGTACTATCAGGACGAAAATGATGGAGCTGCCAGTATCTAAGCATTTTGTAGAATGTGGGCACCTGGTTAGTCAGCTGAGATTTAGGGTTATCGATGGGTTCCACCCCTCAGGAGAGGTGGTGACAGGACTAAGTTGCTCAAACAGAAGGAACTCCGTTGGATTTCCGTTTTGGGGACATTACAACCAAAGGGGTTGAATATAGAATATAATTTACATATTTGTGCTAGGTAATTCTTGCATCTGAATTCTGTGTTTGTTTTTAGATATATATTTTATTTGTGTTTGTTGTTTTTTTAGGAATATAATCTGGAATGATCGGAGCATATGGTGACCTAATAATCCCTGATGATGACATCACTTATGTTTTTTGTACATTTAGTTAATCTCCCCTTTTCTGTATAAACTAGTAAGCTGCACACTGTAGTTGGCTGTATTTTGCTGGGAGTTTTCAATGTTTCCTCGCCTTTAGAGTATTGAGCACTCTTCTGCTGTGGTTTGTGTTTGGTATACACTTTTAACCAGCTCTGAATATAGTTCCGTTGGTTTTGTGACATTGATGGTCATGTGACCAGCTGAAGCCCTGGTACAACCCATTGCGCATGCGCGTTTTTTTTTTTCCCATATCAAATCATGTGACCGGGTGTCGGATGATGCCTGTGATCACGTGATATTTTGCTTTTTGGCCGTGACTTCTTTAAATGGAGGTCTATGATGTGGTCATCATGCGACGGGACCTTTGATGATGCTGGCGGTCACATGGTCGGATGTCTGCTGATGCTGGTGGTCACATGATCCACTCAGCGTTCTGCTGTGACGACCTCTGAACATGTGCTTTTGTTTACCACAAAAGGGGGGTGTGCTAAATGTGTCTTCTGAACTGTGTTCCTGTGGGCGATTGGAAGAGAGCTCTGAGTAAGTGCTGATGAGCAGATACTGATTGGACATGGAGGACGATGCAGTTAGTGAGCACATGATTGGTACAAGCATTATGATGGGTGTGTATAAGAACAGATCATCTATTGGCAGACAGATATTGTGATACTGTTTACATGGAGTAATCTCTTGAATATTATATGCTGTTTTTTGTACTTTGCAGTATTTTCTTTGTGATGTCACTACCTCTGCTTTGATCACTGTTTTAAATTGTATATTGCTGTATTAAATGTTATATATATCTATTTGCACTGTGGGCGGTTCCTGGATGGTGATTGGCTTCTCCACACCATTTAAGGACACCATTTTGCCCTATTTTGTATACTTGATAAAGGCCTAATAATGGCCGAAAAGTCGTGTTTTATGGTGGCTGAATAAAGTTTTTTCATACTTCTACCTGGATTGGATGCTGTTCCTTTTTTCTGTTGGACTTCGTTCGTTTGGATCCCCGAACTTCTGAACGTGCATCCTTGATAACTCCCGAGTGCTGTCAGCTGCTTGAATATTTGTGTGTTTCTTGTTGTCCGCAGGTCGATGCCTGCAGGACGGAGAGCGGGGACGGGACCGGAGAACGGGGGAGTCCCGCGCTTTTTTTGAAGCCGGCGGGGGGCGTGGCTTAGCATTTCCCGGGCAGGAAGCGCTCCTAAGCGCCTCTGCCCTTCTCTTCCGGCTTCATCCTCAGCGCGGCGGCCATTGCAGCGCTTCGGGCTCCTCATTCTCCGCTCCTCCTGCATTTTAGAAAGAAGCAGCACCGCGAAGCACAGTGAGTCGCTTCTGCCTATCAGGGCAGAAGCTTACGAACTCCTCACCCCCGCAACGCAGGGCACTGTCCTGGATTTTCTGGACACGCTGAACGCCGCTAAGATCGCATACAGCTTTCTTTGTGATGCGCAAAATAGCGCAATATTTTAGCGATGTTTTTGTTTAGTGTGGCATAATCTTCAGGATAGTACTGTCTGCATCTGCTACCTCATAAGAGGCGCCGGGCGCTCGCACACCCGTTACATTAATACAGGTTGTGGGGGCTTGTGACATTAACCCCTTTTTAGGCGGTTAACCCTTAACTGGGCGGCTGGGGTAGCTCTCTCCTTAGGAGCTTAACCCTTCAGCGTTCGTTTTGTTTCTTTGAGAAACCACACTTTCAGCTGCAGATGGAAGGAAGAGAGCCACAGTATTCATTACTGATGGGTAGGCGGAGCCCCAGATCAGGATGTTACCTCAGATCAAAAGAGTGCTGACTGGCTGGCCCCTCCAGCTCGGGCTCCTCCTACTCAGCTCCAGTCTAAGATTTGAGGTCCAGAGGATGGTCGCTGCTAATGCAGCTCCTCAGAAGATTTTATTATTTTATATTCGGACAGGAGACTTGGATCACCAGTTGGTCTAGAGGTCTCAGGGGTACCAGCGCTGCTGTACCCCAACCTCTCCCTTGGCGGATCTGTATTTACTTAAAGTCCCTGCAGAATCCTTGCCGGCCCTGGGGGATGAGGAGAGCTTCCCTGGCGGGACGCAAACCACACGTGCGGTCACTGCGTTCTTCGCCCTGGGGGGAAGCATGGGCACAGCGCCAGAAACCCCTGAGGGTCCCTGTGGCGCCTTGGCTGGTGAGTACTCCACACAAATTTTTGATTATAATTATGTGTGAGTGCTTTAGCGTCTGGATGAGCAGCGCTATTACTTGTATGTCAGTATGCTTCAGCGCTGCTGTGACAGCGCTACTACATGTATGTCAGTATGCTTCAGCGCTGCTGTGACAGCGCTGTTACAAGTAGATGTGGTGATTTTTTGTCCGCAGGCAGATACCTGCAGGACAGAGAGGGAGCAGGAGCGGGGGAGTTCGCGCTCAATATTCGAGCTGGCGGGGGGCGTGGCCTAACTATTCCCGGTCTTCTGAGCAGGAAGACGCGCGCTCTGGCGTTTCTCCTGCGACCCCCTCACTGTGGCGGCCATTACACAGGCTCCTGGGCTCCTCAGACCGCTCCTCTCCTCATAAGACACCACGGCCAGCTGGGTGAGTGCTGATTCCTCACCCTGCAGCGCAGCGATCGCTATCCTGCAGCTGCAGTCTCATTAGAGACATAAAAATTGGCTGGGGCTCACAAATATATATATTGTGGTGAGTTTGCAATATTAACCCCTCTGAGGGTTATTTCTACCAGCTAAAATTTTTTGACTGAATACCGCTGGGGTAACCCTGCTTGGTGGAGCGTTAACCCTTCAGCGTTTAAAAAAAAAAAAAAAAAAAACGCATAGTTTTTGCTGGTATTACCGCTTTGACCTGCTCATACAGGTGAGACATGTCTGAACAGGGTTCAGATGCCGCGGACCACGTCCCAGTGCCATTACGGCAATCAGATACGCAGACCTCCACAGCGTCTAGCGCTGCAGTCGACAGCGGTGGAAAATTGGACGATATCGCTCGATCGATCAACAACTTGTCTGACCTTTTAGGTCAATATGTGTCTGCTAATTCCTCTCAGAGGAAGCGACGCAGGCCGTTACCGGCCTCTACACGAAGCGAGTCAGATGTATCTGATATTGGGCAGAGTTCCCCTTTAAATTCGGATGGAGAAATATCCGATTCAGATGCGGACGAGCCGCAGGGGCGTTCCTCTATGGCGAAGCGTACGGAGGCATTGATTGAAGCCATGAGAGATATATTACAGTTACCGGAGGAGGTAACTAGTCGTCCTGGTAAATCAGCACGCATGTTCCAGGAGTCCCGTGCTTCGCGTACAACATTGCCAGCTCTGGATGAGCTTAATAGTGTAATAGAGGAGGAACGTCTATGTCCAGATAAGCGTTTTCATGGAACGCATTTCTTTGATACACTTTATCCTTGCTCTGCGGAGTTAAAGGATAATTGGACTTCTGCTCCTGAAGTGGATGTGTCTTTATCTCAGCTTAGTAAATCCTCACTACTCCCTATTAAGGGAAAAGCGAGCTTACAGGAGCCTTTGGATAGAAAGGCAGAAGTGGCGGCAAAAGCAAGCTATGAGGCTGCGGGTCATGGATTTCGAGCAGTGCTAGGATCCATGTGTGCTGCTAGAGCTTCTCTAAGCTGGTTGGCACGTCTGAAGACGGAGTTGCAAAATGAATCTCCGTTATCTGAGATACGGGAAACTTGTGAATGGTTAGAAACGGCAGCCTGTTATATCTTTGATGCCGGTCTGGATACGGCATCTCTGCTGGCCAAAGCGCAAGCTTCAGCGGTCACAGTCAGAAGAGCTTTATGGCTCAGACAGTGGGCCGGGGATGCAGTTTCCAAACAAGGGTTGTTGGCCTTACCTTACAAGGGTGGCCATCTTTTTGGATCCGACCTCACAGAGCTGATTTCCAAGGCTAAGGCGAAGGAATCAGCATTACCACAGCGTAGGGCCATGGCCTCTGTGTCCAGTAAGCCTGGTGTCTATAGTGGTCGGCGGTCCTTTCGGGGCCGAGGACGATCTAGTCACTCCTCGTGGGGATCGGGTCGTCCTTCCTTCTCAGGAAAGAAATCCTCTCAGAAAACTCGTACTCCCTGGAAGCAGAGTTTCCGCCAGGACAAGCGGGAACTTGACAAGAAGCCCGCAAAGTCGGATTGACGCCAGGGGTCCACTCGAGGATTCTCGAGTGTGGGGTCGCCTGCTTCTTTTCAAGGAGACTTGGATGGCTCGCGTTCCAGATTCCTGGGTAACGCGGATAGTGTCGGCAGGCTATTTCATAGAGTTTGCTTCTCGACCCCCAAATGTTTTTTGTCAATCTCACGTTCCGTCGGAACCCGAGCTTGTTGTCGCTCTACAGCGAGAGGTCGAATCTCTGCTACAAAAGGGTGTAGTGATACCGGTTCCGTCAGAGGACCGAGGGAAAGGTTTTTATTCCAACCTTTTTATAGTTCCCAAAAAGGAGAACAAATTTCGCCCGATTCTGGATCTCAAGCGATTAAACCGGCATGTCCATGCCCGGAAATTTCGCATGGAGTCGCTTCGTTCCGTTGTGGCAGCTCTGTCACAGAACGATTTTCTGGTGTCAATCGACATTCGCGACGCCTATTTGCATATTCCCATCGGAAAGGCTCATCAGCGCTTTCTTCGATTTGCCATAGGTCAGAATCATTACCAGTTTGTGGCTCTGCCGTTCGGCTTAGCCTCAGCGCCAAGGGTCTTTACAAAAATTCTGGCGCCCCTCATGGCAATCCTTCGAAGACAGGGGATTACGATTCTCCCTTATCTGGACGATCTTTTGATCGTGGCTTCCTCGGAGGAGGAGGCGTTGACGGCTCGGGATTTGTCTCTTCAGTTTCTGAAGGACTTCGGTTGGCTGGTCAATTGGGAGAAGTCGTCCCTGGAACCATCGAGGACAATCCTCTTTTTGGGAATGCATCTCGACACGTTTCGGTCGGTAGTTTCCCTACCACCAGACAAACAGTCATGTCTTCTTCGACATGTACAGATTATGAAATCCTCAACGGCAATGTCCCTACGGAAGTGTATGCGTCTTCTGGGACTGATGGTGGCGTCCATGGAGGCAATTCCTTTTGCCCAGTTCCATTCCAGGACTCTCCAAAGGTTCATCTTGAGTCGATGGAACCAGTCGCAATCGCTGGATTGCAGTGTCACCATTTCTCGCGCGGTGCGGGATTCTCTAGAATGGTGGTTACGTCCAGGGGCATTCTCCCTGGGGAAGTCTTTCCTCCCTCCGAAGTGGTCAGTTATAACCACCGATGCCAGCCTGACGGGCTGGGGGGGTGTTTGGAACAATCTCTGGATTCAGGGGGTATGGTCATCGAAGAGTCTTTTCTTCCGATCAACATCCTGGAATTGAGGGCGATTTTCCTTTGCCTCCAACATTGGACGGTCCCTTTGAGCGGTCTGCCAGTACGAGTGCAGACAGACAATGCGACGGCTGTCGCGTATATCAATCACCAAGGTGGGACAAGGAGTTCCAGACTCATGGTAGAGGTGTCCCGAATTCTGATTTGGGCAGAGGCCAGTGTACCAGCCATTTCGGCGATTCACATTCCAGGGGTTCAGAATATTACAGCGGACTTTCTCAGTCGCAGAAGGATGGATCCCGGGGAATGGAGCCTCCACCCGGAAGTTTTTGCACTACTGTGCTCTCGCTGGGGAACCCCCCAAGTGGATTTGATGGCATCCAGGTCCAATGCCAAGTTACCGACATTCATGTCCAGGTACAAGGACCCGAAGGCGGTGGCGGTGGATGCTCTAGTGGCTCAGTGGGATCAGTTCGAGCTGATCTATGTATTCCCGCCGATATCCTTACTTCCTCTAGTACTGCGTCGGATCAGACTAGAGAGGATTCCAGCTATTTTGATAGCTCCAGACTGGCCAAGAAGGGTGTGGTTCTCGACAATAATGTCGCTGTTGGCGGCACCTCCTTTTCCACTCCCTCTTCAACCGGACTTGTTGACTCAGGGGCCCGTTTGTCATCCGGACTTGATGTCCCTGCGTTTGACGGCGTGGCTCTTGAGACCGAAATCTTGACCCGTAGAGGTTTCTCAGCCGAGGTCATTGCTACCCTTCGTGCTGCAAGATGTCCGGCTACTACTAGGATTTACCACAAAATTTGGGAAACCTTCTTTTCGTGGTGTTTGGGGTCCTCTCGGAACCCGAGAAAATTTTCCATTCCCAACCTGTTGGCTTTTCTGCAGCATGGGCTAGACAAGGGTTTGGCAGTCAGCACTCTGAAAGGTCAGATTTCTGCTCTGTCCTTATTGTTCCGGAGAACCATTGCTTCAAATAGAGACGTGCTCTCCTTTTTCCGAGGTATATCTCGTAAGTTTCCGCCGCGGAAGGCACCCGTGTCTCCTTGGCGGCTCAACCTTGTTTTGGAGGCTCTTCAGCATAAACCTTTTGAGCCTATGGTTTCTGCTAGCCTTTCTTTACTTTCTTGGAAGGTGGCTTTCCTTGTTGCAGTCACTTCCTTGAGGAGAGTTTCTGAGTTGGCAGCTCTTTCTTGTTCGCCTCCTTTTCTGGAGTTTTTTCCGGATCGTGTAGTGCTTCGCACTCGGGGTGATTTTTTGCCTAAAGTGGTGTCACAATTTCATGTTAACCAGGATATTGTGTTGCCTTCACTCTGTCCGGATCCGAAGAATGCGAAAGAGCGAGATTTACACACATTGGATTTAGTGCGGGCCTTGAAGTTTTATCTATCTATTACTCAAGGTTTTCGTAAGACGGACTCCCTGTTTGTGGTTCCAGCAGGTCGTCGGCGTGGTCAACGAGCTTCCAAGGATTCTATAGCTCGTTGGATCCGGTCAGCTATTTTGGAAGCTTACCGCCTTCGGGGTGAATCTTGCCCGATTAAGATTCGAGCCCATTCCACGAGAGCTGTGGCCTCATCGTGGGCTTTTCATCAAGGTGCCTCGGCAGTGCAACTCTGCCGAGCGGCAACTTGGCGCTCTGTCCACACGTTTACAAGGTTTTATAAAGTGGACGTCAGTGCTTCCGCTGATGCAGCCCTCGGACGTAGGGTCCTGCAGGCAGCTGTAGTTTAAAGTTCTGGATGAACTTGTGTTTAGCGCTGGTTGCGCTTTGTTGTTAAGGTTGTTGGGTTTCTGCCTTTTGTTGGTTTTTCCCACCCTTATTTTTGAACTGCTTTGGGACGTCCCATCAGTAATGAATACTGTGGCTCTCTTCCTTCCATCTGCAGCTGAAACACGGATTTTGGTAAAAACTTACCTGTAAAATCCTTTTCAGCGAAGGAAGGAAGAGAGACACAGCACCCTCCCAAGGCAGAAGTGTGTTGATGTTTTCAGATGCAGCGCGACCCTTATCTGATAGCGATTATCTGGGCTGAGGTCAGCGCGCTAAGGCTCTGTTCCAGCATCGCCAGCTCATCGCAGTAGTCAGGTTCCGTGAGTAGTACCTGGAACTCTGTGGTTTTTGGCTTTCTTTGCATGCATAACCTGTATCCTTGTGTTTTTTCTCTGAAGTTCCTTCAGAAGGGGTTATGTTGCTCCGCTGGTGATCTTGGCTCTTTTCCTAAAAGCTTTGGTACGACTGGAGCTGAGTAGGAGGAGCCCGAGCTGGAGGGGCCAGCCAGTCAGCACTCTTTTGATCTGAGGTAACATCCTGATCTGGGGCTCCGCCTACCCATCAGTAATGAATACTGTGTCTCTCTTCCTTCCTTCGCTGAAAAGGATTTTACAGGTAAGTTTTTACCAAAATCCGTGTTTTCTAGTTACTGACAGGTTTAACCTGCCATTGTACTGTGTGAGGACATGTCAGATCAGGACCCAGGTGCGGACCGTCACCCAGCTCCGCTACAAGATCAGTCTCGCGTATCTGACACGCAGACCTCGACTGCGTCAAGTGCAGCAGTCGGAGGCCCCAGTGATGCCAAAATGGAGGCCCTCACTCGTTCGATTGATGTCCTGTCTTATCTTATAGGCTATTGGGTGTCAGCCGGACCTTCTCATAGCAGGAAGAGACGCAGACCAGTGCCTTCTTTCCCATGTAGCGACTCAGAGAACTCTGGTATAGAGGGTTCTCCTTCCAGTTCGGGAGGTATATCCGATTCGGATAAAGAGGATCGGCAAAGGCACTCTGCTTCTTTTTCGGGCCGTGTGGAAGCTTTTATTGAAGCTATGAGGGAGGCATTGCAGTTACCTGAGGAGGTAACTAAACGCCCTGGTAAGTCGGCCCGGATGTTTCAGGAGTCGCATAGGTCACTTTCGACCTTACCATCCCTGAAGGAGCTTAATGAAGCTGTGGAGAAGGAGCGTCTGTGTCCAGACAAGCGTTTTCAGGGGACACGACTTTTTGAGTCGCTATATCCGTGTACTACGGAGTTGATTGATAATTGGATTCCTTCCCCTGAAGTTGATGTTCCTTTATCTCAGCTTAGCAAATCTTCATTACTCCCTGTTAAAGGGAAGGCGAGTCTGCAGGACCCGCTGGACAGAAAAACGGAAATGGCGGCAAAGTCCATCTACGAGGCCGCGGGTCATGGTTTCAGAGCAGTGCTAGGATCCATGTGTGCTTATAAAGCTTCTCTGGTCTGGTTGGACCGTTTACGAGAGAGATGTCAGTTAGCCGACGAGGATGGGCTTTTCGAATTGTTGGAGAGTGCAATTCAATATGGTTATGATGCAGGCCTGGATACTGTGTCACTGTTGTCCAGGACACAATCCTCGGCGGTCACAGTCAGGAGAGCACTGTGGCTTAGACAGTGGACCGGTGATGCGGTTTCCAAGCAAGGTCTGCTATCTTTGGCTTACAAAGGAGGTCATTTATTTGGATCTGACCTCACGGAGCTGATTGCCAAGGCAAAGGCAAAAGAAGCTGCTTTACCACAGCGAAGATCTGTGGCTTCTACGTCTGGCAGGCCGGGTACCGGTAGTGGCCGACGGTCCTTTCGGTCTAGGGGACGGTTCGGTCAGCCCTCTTGGGGATCGGGCCGTCCCTCTTTTTCAGGAAAAACGTCCTCTCAGAAATCCCGTGCTCCCTGGAAACAAAGTTTCCGTCAAGACAAGCGGGAATCTGACAAAAAACCCGCTAAGGCGGATTGACGCCAGGCTTCCACTCGAGGGCTCTCGAGTGGGGGGTTGCCTGCTTCAATTCTAAATGACTTGGGTGTCCCGCATCCCGGACACCTGGGTGACACGGGTTGTGTTGGCAGGCTACTTCATAGAGTTTTCTTCTCGACCCCCGAACAGTTTTTGTCAATCTCGCATTCCGTCAGAGCCCGAGCTACGTGCCGCTCTACTGCGAGAAGTCGACTTCCTTCTGCAGAAGGGTGTGGTGGTGCCGGTTCCACCAGAGGACAGGGGAAGAGGTTTTTATTCCAACCTTTTCGTAGTTCCCAAAAAGGAGAACAAATTTCGCCCCATCCTGGATCTCAAAAGGTTGAATCGGCATGTTCACACCCGAAAGTTTCGCATGGAGTCGCTTCGCTCCGTTGTGGCAGCTTTGTCGCAGAACGACTTTTTGGTGTCAATCGACATTCGCGACGCTTATTTACACGTTCCAATCGGAAGGGCTCACCAGCGTTTCCTTCGTTTTGCCATAGGTCAGGACCATTACCAGTTTGTGGCTCTGCCATTCGGGTTGGCCTCAGCGCCCAGAGTTTTTACAAAAATTCTGGCGCCTCTCATGGCAATTCTTCGAAGGCAGGGGGTTACCATTCTTCCCTACCTGGACGACCTTCTGATTGTGGCATCTTCGAAGGAGGAGGCGGTAACTGCTCGCGATTTATCCCTTCAGCTCCTGGAGGACTTCGGGTGGCTGGTCAATTGGGAGAAGTCGTCTCTGGAACCGTCGCAGTCAATCCTGTTTTTGGGGATGCATTTCGACACGATACGAGCAGTAGTGTCCCTGCCTCCAGACAAGCAAGCATGTCTCTTTCGACATGCTCGGATTATGAAGTCTTCGACAGTAATGTCCCTGCGAAGCTGTATGTGCCTTCTGGGGTTGATGGTGGCGTCCATGGAAGCTCTTCCGTTTGCCCAGTTTCATTCCAGGGCCCTCCAAAAGTTCATTCTGAGCCGTTGGGATCGATCGCAGGTTTCACTGGACTGCAGTGTCATCATCTCCCGCAGTGTACGGGAGTCTCTAGGATGGTGGATACGTCCGAAAGAGTTGTCCCTGGGGAAATCCTTTCTCCCTCCAAAGTGGTCGGTCATAACCACCGATGCCAGCCTGACGGGCTGGAGGGGTGTCTGGAACGATCTCTGGACTCAGGGAGTTTGGTCGTCGGAAGAGTCGGTATTACCGATCAACATCCTGGAATTGAGGGCGATTTTTCTTTGCCTCCAACACTGGACGGCCCCTTTAAGCGGTCTGCCAGTGCGAGTACAGACGGACAATGCGACGGCGGTCGCATATATCAACCACCAAGGCGGGACAAGGAGTTCCAAGCTCATGGTGGAGGTATCTCGTATCCTGGTATGGGCAGAGACCAGAGTGCCAGCTATCTCTGCGATCCACATTCCGGGAGTTCAGAATATCACGGCGGACTTTCTCAGTCGCGAGAAGATGGATCCCGGAGAATGGAGTCTTCATCCGGAAGTTTTTGCACTGCTGTGCTCCCGTTGGGGAACTCCCCAGGTGGATCTGATGGCATCCAGGGTCAATGCCAAATTACCGACCTTCATGTCCAGGTACAAGGATCCGAAGGCTGTGGCGGTGGATGCTCTAGTGGCTCCGTGGGGCCAATTCGAGCTCATCTATGTGTTTCCGCCGATTTTATTGCTTCCTCTGGTGCTACGTCGGATCAGGCTAGAGAGAATCCCGGCTATGTTGATAGCCCCAGATTGGCCAAGGAGGACGTGGTTCTCAACTCTGGTGTCGCTCCTGGCAGCGCCACCATTTCCTCTTCGCTCGGACCTGTTAACCCAAGGGCCCGTTCGTCACCCGGACCTGAAGTCTCTGCGTTTGACGGCGTGGCTCTTGAGACCGAAATATTGACCCGTCAAGGGTTTTCAGCCGAAGTCATTGCCACTTTGCGAGCTGCCAGGGGTCCGGCTACTACTAGGATTTACCACAAGACTTGGGAAGCCTTCTTTTCGTGGTGTTTGGGTTCTTCAAGGAACCCGAGGATTTTTTCCATTCCCAATTTGTTGGCCTTCTTGCAATTTGGATTGGACAAGGGTTTGGCAGTGAGCACCCTGAGGGGTCAGGTTTCTGCTCTGTCCTTGCTGTTCCGGAAGGTTATCGCCTCGCGTAGGGACGTACGTTCCTTTTTTCGCGGTGTAACCCGTCAGTTTCCGCCACGGAGGGCACCTGTGCCTCCTTGGCGTCTCAATCTTGTTTTGGAGGCTCTTCAACACGGGCCTTTTGAGCCTATGGACTCTGTTAGTCTCTCTTTGCTCTCTTGGAAGGTTGCCTTCCTAGTGGCAGTCACCTCTTTGAGAAGGGTTTCTGAGTTGGCGGCTCTTTCTTGCTCGCCTCCTTTCCTGGAGTTTTTCCCGGATCGCGTAGTACTTCGCACGCGGGGCGACTTCCTACCTAAGGTGGTGTCGCAATTTCATGTTAACCAGGACATTGTGTTGCCCTCTCTTTGTCCGGGGCCGAGTAATGCGAAGGAACGGGCCTTGCACACATTGGATTTGGTGCGGGCTTTGAAGTTCTATTTGTCTGTTACTCAAAGTTTTCGGAAGTCGGACTCCCTGTTTGTGATTCCAACAGGTCGCCGACGTGGTCATCGAGCATCCAAGGTTTCTATAGCTCGTTGGATTCGGTCAGCCATTTTGGAGGCTTACCGACTTAAGGGCGAACCTTGCCCGATTAGGGTTCGAGCCCATTCCACGAGAGCTGTGGGCTCATCGTGGGCTTTCCATCAAGGGGCCTCGGCAGCTCAGCTTTGCCGGGCGGCGACCTGGCGCTCCGTCCACACCTTTACAAAATTTTATAAGGTGGACGTTAGTGCTTCCGCTGATGCAGCCTTGGGACGTAGGGTACTGCAGGCAGCTGTGGTTTAAAGTTCTCGTTAACTTGTGTATAGCGCTGGTTGCGCATTTTCTTAGGTTGTTGGGTTCTGCCTTTTATGGTTTTTTCCCACCCTTAATTTTTGGACTGCTTTGGGACGTCCCACTAGTAATGAACTGTGTCTCCCTTCCTTCATCTGAAGCTGAAAGACGGATTTTGGTAAGAACTTACCTGTAAAATCCTTTTCAGCGAAGAAGGAAGGGAGACACAGATCCCTCCCATGGCAGAAGTGTGTTGTTGTTTTCAGATGCGGCGTGACCCTCCTCTGATAGCGATTATCTGGGTTGAGGTTGACGCGCTAAGGCTCTGTTCCAGCATCGCCAGCTCATCGCAGTGGTCAGGTCCAGTGAGTAGTAGCTGGAACTGTGTGGTTTTTGCCTACATGCATGCATAACCTGTATTTTTGTGTTTTCTTCTCTGAATTTCTTCAGAAGGGGTTATGTTGCTCCGCTGGTGATATTGCTCTTCCTTAAGCTTGTGTACGACTGGAGAACTGAGTAGGAGGAGCCCGAGCTGGAGGGGCCGGTCAACACTCTTTTTAATCTGAGGTGTCTATCTCATCTGGGCTCCGCCTACCCACTAGTAATGAACTGTGTCTCCCTTCCTTCTTCGCTGAAAAGGATTTTACAGGTAAGTTCTTACCAAAATCCGTCTTTCAAAACGTCATTACTTCCCTTACAAGCCCCGACGTGTGCCCAAACAGTGGTTCCCCCCACATATGGGGTACCAGCGTACTCAGGACAAACAGGACAACCACTTTTGGGGTCCAATTTCTCCTGTTACCCTTGTGAAAATAAAAAATAGGGGGCTAAAAAATCATTTTTTGAGGAAAAAAATGATTTTTTATTTTCATGGCTCTGGGTTATAAACTTCTGTGAAGCACTTGGGGGTTCAAAGTGCTCACTACACATCTAGATAAGTTCCTTGGGGGGTTTAGTTTCCAAAATGGGGTCACTTGTGGGGGGTTTCTACAGTTTTGGCACATCAGGGGCTCTGCAAGCGCGACATGACGCCGCAGACCATTCCATCAAAGTCGGCATTTCAAAATGTCACTACTTCCCTTCCGAGCCCCGACGTGTGCCCAAACAGTGGTCCCCCCCACATATGGGGTACCAGCGTAGTCAGGACAAACTGTACAACAACTTTTGGGGTCCAATTTCTCCTGTAAACATTGTGAAAATAAAAAATAGGGGGCTAAAAAAATCATTTTTAGAGGAAAAAAAATGATTTTTTATTTTCATTGCTTTGCGTTATAAACTTCTGTGAAGCACCTGGTTGTTCAAAGTGCTCACTACACATCTAGATAAGTTCCTTAGGGGGTCTAGTTTCCAAAATGGGGTCATTTGTGGGGGAGCTCCAAAGTTTAGGCACACAGGGGCTCTCCAAACATGACATAGTGTCCGCTAACGATTGGAGCTAATTTTCCATTCAAAAAGTCAAATGGCGCTCCTTCCCTTCTGAGCCCTGCCGTGCGCCCAAACAGTGGTTCCCCCCCACATATGGGGTACCAGCGTGCTCAGGATAAACTGGACAACAACTTTTGGGGTCCAATTTATCCTGTTACCCTTGGGAAAATAAAATATAGCCGGCTAAAAAAATAATTTTTGAGGAAAAAAAAGATTTTTTTCATTTTCACTGCTCTGCGTTTTTAAACTTCTGTGAAGCATCTTCGTGGGGGCACATCTTGCCACTATATTTATACTGGATTGCAGGATCTTTTCCTATATATCATCCTCATAGAGAATTGGTAAAACTTATAGATAATTTTTTTTTTTTTTTACTAAATTGCATACTATATTGTAAACTAACAAAGGATTTCAACTCTTTTCCCCTGTTATTGTTTTTATTTTTTCTACTAGTCTGTAGTAATTCCTTTCTATCTCTTTTCTGGGCTATATTTCTCCCGGATTTTTTTCCATCAAATGCCATGAAGGACAACTGGCTAAAAACTGTGGATTTTTTTTTAATGCGGTTTTAATAGATGCAAAACGTGCACAGTTGCGATTAATACCAAAACTTATAGCAATGCTGATAATACTCAGATTTTTAACATCAAAAAATTGATTAATTGTAACACCACTAATGTTATTTATCAAATTCTCTGTAGAGAATGTAATTTAGCTTATGATATAGATAATAATACCACAGAAGTCAGAAACATTTCAATGGCCTCAATGCATTTTATTACCAAACATCAAGGGGATATAAAATCCTTACAAGTTATTGGCATAAAGCATTTGAAAAGTCCCAGACGTGGAGGAGATCACAAAAGGCGTCTCTTAACCAGGGAGGCCTTTTAGATATTTAATCTGGGTACGAGATTTCCAATGGGTCTAAACAAAAGAAATTAAATAATGCATCACTATTAGGTAGTTCGTATTTTATATTATTATATTGTGTTTAATATATACTTCCTATTGCTTTATTAGTCTCTGTTTATTAGATGGAACTAAGGGGATATCACTATTTATGAATATATGTACATAGCTAACTTAGGACCTTTCGTTGTAATAGATCATGTGACATTTGCTGACAATCTGATTGGCCCTCTATAGCTATAAAGATTAATGATGTTGATAGTTCTTCAGCTGTGACAAAGACCCACTATCGGGTCGAAACGTGTTGCTGTGTTTCTTATGCTATACTAGCGCATCCACATGTTAATAGAGGAGTACACCTGCTTGTGTTAATTTTTATACTCGCCACGAATAAAAGATTATCTACGTTGGAAGCTGGAACGCCCTTTTTTCCTTTCTTCGATACAGCACGTCCTCAGGTCTGGACTTTAGCTCCGTGCTTCGGTGTTGGTTGGTGAGCTGGCTAGGGCTTATCTCCCAAATCCTTTTCTTTTTTTAAAAACCTTACCGTTTGTCAAGTGGCCTGCATGTAGATAAGAGCTGAGATGGACTGAGCCCAACTAGTGGACACAAACAAAGGAGACCACATTAATAATGCCCAGCTCAAAAGAAAGGCAGGCAACACCTTTATATGCACATAATACAAACAGACATAAAAAAACAAAAGGTATGAACTGGGATACAAATTGGTGTGCATGTAAGCGCATGTTCACATTGGCCACTAAACAGAAAAAAACAGAGAAACATAATGATTAACCCCTTAGTGACCGAACCAATTATGACCTTAATGACAAATCCTATTTTTGTCACTGAGACCACTGTCACTTTATGAGGTAATCACAACATATCCCACTGAGTTTGTTTTTTCATGACATGTACTTCATGTTGGTTGTAAAATGTATTCAACAAGACTTGCGTTTATTTATGGAAAAAATGGAAATTTGGCAAAAAATTTGAAAATTCTGCAATTTTCAAACTTTTCACTTTTGTGCCCTTAAATCAGAGGGTCATATCACTCAAAATAGTTAATAAATAACATTTCCTACATGTCTACTTTACATCAGCACAATTTTGGAAACATAATTTTCCACAGTGATCAAAATGAACCATTAGGAAAAATCTCCTATTGTTTTCGTGTACCGGCTGGCATATCTCAGCCGGCGCACTGCGCATGCGCCTGCCATTTTCTTCCAGGAACATGATGTGGAGGGCCGGGTGATGGAGCAGGAGGATCTGTGCATGGCGGAGATACCGGGGGGCTCTGGGGACCCGATTTCGCATTCCTCTGGAATGCTAGATCATATCAGAAGAGAGAGAAATGGATGGAAAACCGGATTTTTTTTTTGTTGTGATCGCCGTTATTCGGTGAATAACAACGATCATGTGACTGGGAACGGTAAAAACCAACCCGAATCATATTCTCCAAGGTCTTGGCTAGCCCTAGTAGCCGAGACCCCGGAGATTTTCTGACGCTGGGGGGCGCTATACACTTATTTCTCAGCAACATTAAAAGCTGCGCTGAGGAATAAGTACCCTTACCTGCCACCGTTAAAAGGCGTATCGGCTGTCGTTAAAGGGTTAAATACCCTGCAGTAAATAAATATCATAGTGCATTAAAATAATATATGGTAATTTTTTTTTATTAAAAAAGTACATTCAGTATTTATCTTCTACAGTGTTGGCTACTAAGCTTCTTTTATAGGTCGGATCTATTTGAGTGCAGCTATGATCAGTAACACCAGCTTAGGCCTCTTTCACACTTTAGTCGTTCGACGTCAGTCAAAATCCGCCAAAGTGTGAAAAAAGCGGATCCGCCATTTTTTTTTTTGGCGGATCCGCTTTTTTCCCATTGACTTGCATTAGTGGCGGATTTTGACGGATGGTCGTCCGTTAGATCCGTTTTTGACGGATAAGCCATAAATTTGGCGTCCGCCTTTTTTGGAAAACGTTCAATGCAACGTTTTTTGTGTGCGTCAAAATGGCGGATCCGTCAAAAAACGGATCTAACAGATGACGATCCGCTAGCGGATCCGTTGCTCATATTGAAAATCCAGTCAAAAATGCCCAGAATGCTGTCCGGGGTCTCTCTCTCTCTCTCTCTCTCTCTCCTTCTTTCTTTCTCTTTCTCTTTCTTTCTTTCTTTCTTTCTCTCTCTCGCTTTCCTCCGTGCCAGACATGCGTACCTGCATTTTCCGGGTTGAAAAGTTCATGGCGGATCCGTCAGAAAACACATCCGTTTGCATCCGTTTTTCACCTTTTCTGGCGGATCCACTATTTTCACACTTTGGCGGATTTTAGCTGACGCCAAACGACTGAAGTGTGAAAGAGGCCTTACCTGCAGAGCCAGATGGAAGTCTGACAATCTGCCTTCAATCTCCCCACAGACTTAGGATTTTCTTATGTCACTTACCCCATGTTTTATACTGTCTCATGCTTCTTTGATTGGCTGAAGTGCATTAGTACTAGTGTAGAAGGAAGTCTTTGCATTGAGATGATATTTCCTACAGGATGGAGAGACCTTCACCACTAGCAAAGAAATCGATTTTTAGGGGGACCCTGAGGATTTTTTTTTATGTATTATGCTTTATTGCCTTCGTATAGTTTTAACTCTTTACAAAGAAATGCAAAAAGTGTAACTGAATGCTGTTATCTTACATCATGACAGAGTTGGACACTTCACTCATGTAATAGTTGATGAAGCTGGGCAAGCCACTGAGCCGGAGTGTCTCATACCTCTGGGTTTAGTATCGGAAGTCACTGGCCAGGTTAGAGGACTTACTAAAAACAACTTTAGTACTACCATGTAGGAGATTTAGTTTTTACAAATACACTCTACTGTTCCAGATCGTTCTTGCAGGAGATCCTATGCAGCTTGGACCAGTGATAAAGTCTAAAATAGCTTTTGCACATGGGCTTAGTATATCATTGCTTGAAAGGCTCATGGCCCTTCCAATCTACTTAAGGGATGAAGAAACGTATGGAGCTTGTGGAAACTACAACCCTTTGTTGGTATGTAATATCCAAGCTTACAGGAGACCTGCCAGAAAAAACACGATAGCGAAAAGTACTGTTGTCTATATGTGTAAAACATTTCAAATTTCTTGTTTTGTGACTTATGGCCACTTCATGTGGCAGCAGCAGGAGCTGAGGCTGGATTATTCACAGATTCTGCTGACATTTCTGATTTCTGTCAGGAACTTTTGTGGATTTAACCAAATGCATTGATGTTGTCGTGTAACTACCAGTATGCAAGTGGAGTAGAAAATTTAGTTTTATATTTGGTAATTTAGTTCCTCACCCAGTCGCCGTGAATATATTACACCCGACATGAATCATAGGACATTTTTTATTGTAATTTTTTTTAGTAGTGCTGCCCAAGATTCACAGCCTGTAAGTTCAAAACATTAATTTTTGTAAATCTATTCCATTACCTTTTTTAATCTAATTAAAGGTAGTCTGTCACCCCAAAACTGAACTTGAACTATTTAGACTTTCATATAGGGGATTTAGCCCCTATAAAATCATACTGTAGATTTTAATAAATGTTTTATAGAAAAACTGTTTTATTACATATGTAAATGAGGGGGGTTCAGTGCACCTTTGGCGTGGCCAAGAGCTTGGTGCATCTTTCCACCCCCTCAGTTACAATACTCATTTTGGAGCACAGCCTGATCTAACTCACAAGCAGTGCACATACTGACAATGGAGTGGTCGAGTGCCAGGATAACACAGTATCCGTGTGTGCAGGGGTCGAGTTCTTATGCCCCTCTTCTGTGCATACAACCTTTTGCTGCACAGAGGATTACGAAGCAGCAGTGGCCGATACTGCCAGAAGAGGAATGTGAACGCGCACAGTGTCAGTGTATGCACACTTTCATCTGGAGCAGTGGGTAGCAACTAACAGACTGGATTTTAAATGGGAAAAATGCAAAGTACTACATCTGGGCAATAAAAATGAAAAAAGCATATACAAAATGGGAGGAATATCGCTAAGCAACAGCACATGTGAAAAAGACTGGTATATTAATAGATCACAGACTGAACATGAATCAGTAGTGTGATGCAGCAGCAAAAAAGGCAAATACAATTCTGGGATGTATTAACAGAAGCATACAGTCTAGATCACATGAAGTCATTATTGCCCTCTACTCCTCTTTGGTCAGACCTCATCTGGAATACTGTGTCCAGTTTTGGGCACCACATTTTAAAAAAAGACATCAACAAACTGGAGCAAGTTCAGAGAAGAGCAACCAGAATGGTGACCGGTCTGCAAACCATGTCCTATGAGGAACAGTTGCAGGATTTGGGAATGTTTGGTGTTATGATTTGGTAGCTGAGGAGAGCAGGCAAAAAAGGCAATACACCAGAGAGGTTGGAATCTATTGGATTGCAGTACCCTGACTAACCACCACAACTAAAGGCAGCCGTGGAGCGTACCTACGTTGGTCCTAGACGCCTCGTCACAGCCTGAGAAGCTAACTACACCTAAAGATAGAAAGAGGAAAACTATCTGCCCCGGAGCAGATCCCCAAAGAACATAGGAAGCCCCCAAACATGTAATGGCGGTTAGACAAGAGGAAATACAGACACAGACAGATATTAGTATGAGCAAACGTTGGGGCCCAATCTTCCTAGACAGAAAAGGATAGGAAGGTCACTTACTGCAATCCAAAAAACCCTAAAAAAATACCAACACACTAATTGCAAAAACACCTGAGATCACACGACCTCTACCACCTAAATTAGTTCTCTGGTGTAACAAAACCAAGCCGCAGCCACAGAAAAAACTGGAAAAGGCAAATGAACAAACAACTGGCTGAACTAAACTGAGAGGAGCACAAGCCCCCGGAGGGGACCCGGCAGACCCCACAGAAGTGCAGGACAAAATGCAAAAAGCAAGCACAAAAAACTAAAAGAAGAAAATGTCTTATCTGTTAGCAGAAGATTCAGGCACGAAACAGCAAGCTTCAAAGTGAACCAGGAACAAAAGTTGAGACCAGAACAATTGATCACCGGCAACCCTGATGGGAGGGAACCTCCCTTATATAAGACCAGTCAGTAACACCTGATCGCCAATCTTCACAATCTTCATTGAATAGTTCAGTACTGTTTGTAACCACCAGAGGGAGCTTCTGCTCAGAATTCATTTCTAGCACATTCACAACAGTTTGGCTTGCAAAAAAGAAGACTGAGAGGAGACTTAATAGCTGTCTACAAATATCTCAAGAGCTGTTACATTGTAAAAGGATCATCTTTATTCTCATTTGCACAAGGAAACACGAGAAGCGATGGGATGAAACTGAATGGGACGAGATACAGATTAGATATTAGAAAAAACATTTTGACAGTTAGGGTGATCAATGAGTGGAACAGGCTGCCACGAGAGGTGGTGAGTTCTCCTTCAATGGAAGTCTTCAAACAGAGGCTGGACAGACATCTGTCTGGGATGATTTAGTGAATCCTGCTTTGAGCAAGGAGGTCCCTTTCAACTCTACCCTACCATTCTATGATCTCCCTCTTCTGTGTATAGTGGCCACTCGCAACACACAGAATCACACCACAGCGTGCGCTGTACACAGGAGAGTAATATGAGAGCCTATATACACTGACTTTGTGTGCATACTCATCCTTCTGCTGTAAGCACTGGCTGCACGCTGCTTTGTAATCTAGCGTGCAGCGAACAACTGCTATATGCAGAAGGGGATGTGAACTCCGCCACTACACATGCTGACACTGTGTGCATGTGCTTGGCCACTCCAGTGTCAGAATGTACCAGGCTGTGGAGATAGCCCATATAAAAATAATCTTAAGTTCCTTATATCAATATCTAAATAGTTCAATTTCAGTTTGAAGAATGACAGACTCCATTTAACAACAGTGACAGGCCATGCTTACTGCTTATCTTCTATCTTTCTGTGTCCAGTAGGAAGCCAACTTTAATCCAATCATATTGAGCAGTCGATCACTGGCTTAAGTGTTATGTTGCCCAATACAACAGTCGTGGTCACGTAGCTTATAGTGACTGCAGCCGATGTAAACGGGTGTACCAGCTGGAAGCATAGGGAGAGGATATATTGTTAAATTACTTTAGTAGTATTGCTTTTTACTTAACTTTTGACATCCCCTTTAAGCATCGGGTGAAGAGTTTTGTTGATTCTGTATATGGAACAATATTAGAATAGAAATTAACTAATGATTCTTAAGACCTTAGCCTTAATTCTGATATTATTTCTCAGTATAGTGTCCCACTCTAGCTATATTGTACAGGCAAAAATTAATGCAGTATCATAATTGGACACTGTGGCATTCACATTCAACTCTGGATTTCATTTCTCAGTAGGTACACTTATGACTTACAGGTTGACCATAACTACTTCGTCACAAAAATGTGATTTTGTGTTAAGGCAATATTTGTTTGATTTGTTTAAAAAAAATCAAATGAGGTTTACTCTTTAAATATGCTTATACTAATGTTAATTTGTTTGACCTCTTTAATTATTGAAAGATAACAAAACTGATGAAGAACTACAGATCACATGCAGTTTTGCTTCATCTCCCATCCAAACTGTTCTACCATAAAGAACTAGAAGTCTGTGCAGATCCAACTGTTGTTAACCGGCTCCTGAGATGGGACAAGTTGCCTAAAAGAGGTTTTCCCTTAATTTTTCATGGTGTTCGGGTATGTTAGCCCTCCCATTTTAATATTCTACAGTAATATTAGATGTGACATTTCTTTAGAAACCTGTTTTCTAGAGATCTTCTTGCTTTGCTTGTATATTGTTTCACCTCTAAGGAAGGAATCCTGAGCCATTTCTTCATTTAGGAATGTCTGTTTACAGGGAACAGAAATGCGTGAAGGAAGCAACCCATCCTGGTTCAATCCATCTGAAGCCGTGCAGGTCATGCGATACGCCTGCATACTTGCTAAACATGTCACCACATCAGTATCTGCCAGAGACATTGGAGTGATTACACCATACCGGAAACAGGTACTGTATGTGCTGTATTGAATCTATATTGCCAATCATCCATTACATTAATACCTGATGAGTGAAGAGCTTGTGAAATGAAAATGGCGCCAGTCATGGGGAAAAGATAATAGACAGCATGGGACTGCTTAGTTCTTGGAAATTTATGTGCAGGATAATTTAACGGTATTGTACAAAGATCACAGTGTATTGCATATCCACAGGGAAAGCAACACTGGTGATCCTACCGCTGAATCCATCACCTTCTCATGTCCACTGTTTGAGTAGAAGAACAACAACAGCCGCACTCTCAAAAATGTAGTTTTTTTGGATGCGAGTGAAAAGACAAGTTTATTGAATTCACCACAGCAAGGCATAACAAAGTGACGAGGTAACGTTTCGACAGAACAATGGTCTTTATCAAACCTCTCTGCAAGAGACAAATACAAAGCGATCAGGATACAATGTGTGGCTTATATACAATAAACATAAAAAGTGCTTAGCAACTATATACATAAGGGTATTGTAAAATATAGATGAAAACATATAGTAGCCCATGGGTATGGTATTGTTTAGGGCATAGAGTATATAGTATCCAGGTATGGTGTTACAGATAGAGATCCATAAGAAGTTTTAGTAAACAATAATAGTTAACCAAAAAGCGCTGCTGAGAGGACTGCTTTGTATTTGTCTCTTGCAGCTGGGTTTGATAAAGACTATTGTTTGGGTCGAAACCTTACCTCGTCACTTTGTTATGCCTTGCTGTGGTGAATTCAATAACCGTGTCTTTTCACTTGCATCCAAAAAAACTACATTTTTGAGTGCGGCTGTTGTTCTTCTATGATTATTTTTGGACTTGATCCAGGTTCAGCCAGCACCTTACATATATTTTACAGAGGGCGTCATTTAAAATTTCTCCACTGTTTGAGTAGAGCAGCGTCACATAACTACTGTTTTATTAAAAGTCTATGACAAAAAAATAGAGATAGTACTTCATGTGTAGAAAATAATAGATGGGTTCCAGGCAGTTTGCCCATGTGTTCCATGATCACCTAGTTGAATGCAGAGTATCGTTTCAACTCCTTTTAGGATGGTTCAGGAGATGTGCTCTGTAGCCTTCAGAATGTAGCAGCCGCTCTCCACTTTAGAATAGTAGGAGCATTGCCAATTAGAAAATTTGAAACAATTGTTAACCAAAATTGGATCAAAAGGCCCATGCTAAAATAAACCAATAAAACATTTTTGTAGTGTTCCTAAATACATATAAAAACCTGTAATTAACTCATCAAAGCTTACAATAATAAAAAATAACCAAAAAAGTAAACCTAAATGTAATTTTATTAACTACAATACACAAAAACAGTAGACAAAAAAATATATAAAAACACCCCATAAAACCCTAAAATAACAGCATTGTGGTCAATGGTAAATCACATTATGCCAAAACTATAATAAATAGCGAACATAGTAACTTACCGTATATACTCGTGTATAAGCCAATCCCCCTAATTTTGCCACAAAAAAACTGGGAAAACTTATTGACTCGCATATAAGCCTAGGGTGGAAAATGCAGCAGCTACTGGTAAATTTTCAAAAATAAAATAGATACCAATAAAAGTAAAATTAATTGAGACATCAGTAGGTTAAGTGTTTTTGAATATCCATATTGAATCAGGAGCCCCATATAATGCTCCATACAGTTAATGATGGGCCCCATAAGATGCTCCATACAAAATACTCCCCATATGCTGCAAAAAGGTTAATAATGGCCCCATAAAATGCTCCATAGATTATGCCCCCATAAGATGCTTCTTATATTTTATGCCTCATATGATGCTCCATAGATTATGCCCCCATATGCTGCTCCATAGATTATGCCCCCATATGATGCTCCATAGATTATGCTCCATAGATTATGCCCCCATATGATGCTCCATAGATTATACCCCCATAAGATGCTCCATAGATTATGCCCCCATAAAATGCTCCATTGAATAGGCCCCATATGCTGCCGCCACTACTGCTGCAAATGAAAAAAAATAACATATTCACCCCTCGTCGCTGGGGACCAGGTGCCGGTGTCTGAGCGCCGCTGTCTTCCGGGTCCTCTGTCAGTGACTGCTCAGCAAGAGGGCGCGGCGCGCACTGACTACGTCATCGCGCCCTCTGACCTGAACGTCACAGCAGAGGACGCACAGGATAGAGCGGTGAACCGGGGACAGATGAATATCGCATATACTTACCCCCTCCTGGAGCGTCTCTGCAGCCTCCTGCTTCTCCCGCAGTCTTCGGCAGCTATTCCTTCCGCATATGCACATATTCATGACTTTAATGAGCGGTACCACGTGACCGCTGAAGAAAGGAGCCTGAGATCGTGGGAGAAGCAAGGGGGCTGCAGAGACACGCCGGGGGGGTCACTTATGACTCGCGTATAAGCCGAGAGGAGGACTTTCACCCTTAAAAAAAGGGCTGAAACTCTTGGCTTATACGCGAGTATCTACAGTAGTAAAAAAAATAAGTGGAAAGTATAAAGAAACGCACAAAATGACAAGTATGATCAGGGAACCAAATACATAGTTTTATGAAAAGATTACAAACATGGTCAAGATAGAAATCTTAATTTATTAAATTACCTCACAAAAAAAGTTCAAATAGTAGAGAAGTATAAACAGCAATACGAAACCACAATGAGCCCTTCAATTTTATTAAAGTGCAGTGACACCCATACCCACCAACGAATGCCATAGTAAATGCATCAGCATAACACACCACTCTGCCCATTACCCCAACACTTGTTTTGTTGGCTAACGGGAAGCACGCGTCTGGGTACTAGGCAGTGTGGTGTATTTACTATGGCGTTTTCTGGTGGGTATGGGTGTCATTGCACTTTAATACATCTGGTTACCTCAAAACCATCCATATACTGTCGTGCTCAAAAGCTTACATACCCTGGCAGAATTTTGCTTTCTTGGCCTTTTTTCAGAGAATATGAATGATAACACCAAAACTTTTTCTCCACTCATGGTTAGTGGTTGGATGAAGCCATTTATTGTCAAACTACTATGTTTTCTCTTTTTAAATCATAATGACAACCCAAAACATCCAAATGACCCTGATCAAAAGTTTACATACCCCATTTCTTAATACCGTGTATTTCCCCCTCTAACATCAATGACAGCTTGAAGTCTTTTGTGGTAGTTGTGGATAAGTTTCTTTATTTTCTCAGATGGTAAAGCTGACCACTCTTCTTGGCAAAAAGCCTCCAGTTCCTGTAAATTCCTGGGCTGTCTAGTAAGAACTGCGCGCTTGAGATTTCCCCAAAGTGGCTCAATGATATTGAGGTCAGGACACTGAGATGGCCACTCCAGAACCTTCACTTTGTTCTGCTGTAGCCGATGACATGTCGACTTGGCCTTGTGTTCTGGATCGTTGTCATGTTGGAATGTCCAAGTACGTCCCATGCGCAGCAGTATTTGCTGATAACGTGCTGCATACATCTTTCCTTCAACTGTGACCAAGTTTCTTGTGCCTTTGTAGCTCACACATCCCCAAAACATCAGTGATCCACCTCCGTGCTTTGCAGTAGGAATGGTGCTCCTTTCATCATAGGCCTTGTTGGCCTCTCTCCAAATGTAATCTTTATGGTTGTGGCCAAAAAGTTCAATTTTGGTCTCATCACTCCAAATTACCTTGTTCCAGAAGTTTTGAGACTTGTCTCTGTGCGGTTTTGCGTATTGTAAATGAGATACTTTGTGGCATTTGCCCAGTAATGGCTTTCTTCTGGCGACTCGACCATGCTGCCCATTTTTCTAGAAAGTGCCTCCTTATTGTTCATCTTGAAACAGCCACACTGCTAGTTTTCAGAAAGTCCAATATTTCAGCTGATGTTATTTGTGGGTTTTTCTTTGCATCCCGAACAATTTACCTGGCAGTTGTGGACAAAAATTTTTTTTGACCGTGGTTTTGTTTTTACAGAGCCCTTGATTTTCCATTTGTTAATCACAGTTTGAACACTGCTGACTGGCATTATCAATTCCTTAGATATGTTTTAGTATCCCTTTCCTGTTTTATATAGTTCAACTACTTTTAGATCCATTGACAGTTCTTTTGCCTCACAATCCAGAAATGTCAGTGGCTGGATGAAAGATGCAAGAGTCTGTCTGGATCCCAAAAACTCACTCAGCTTTTATGCATTCAAACTGATTACAAGGGAACAGGTCACAGGTGAGGATGTTATCTTTAGTAGCCAAATCCATTTCTGTTAACTTCTGTGCATGTTATCAGGCCAAAATCACCAGGCTATGTGAACTTTTGGTCAGGGTCATTTGGATGTTTTGGGTTGTCATTAAGATTTAAAAAGAGAAAACACAGTAGTTTGACAATAAATGGCTTCACTCAACCACTAACCATGAGTGGAGAAATATTTTTGCTGTTATCATTCATATTCTCTGAAAAAAGGCCAAGAAAGCAGAAATTCTGTTGGGGTTTGTAAAACTTTGAGCACAACTGTATGACGAAATGAATATTGGGGTGTGTTTTGTCCTTTTATTATGAATATAGAAAATACAAATATGGGCTCATTGATATTATGGTTAAAGGTGGCATGGTATTTAAACTTTTTGTCTCTGAATCAGAGCATTAAGAAGACAATCACACATACTAATTTATATCCTAGAATATTACATAGTCATATTCATGTGCGTAATGCACATTTCTAGTGTACTGTAAGGGTATGTTCCCACGGTCAGTAAACGCTGCAGGTTGGACACTGCGTACATTCGCAGCGTTCAACCCGCAGCGGCCAAATGTTACAGCATAGTGGATTCAATAAATCTCATGCCCACTATGCGTGCACGGATGCCTGCGGAGATGGACATGCGGCGTATCTTTCCAGACTGCAGTATGTCTATTTATCTTACGGAGACATGAGTCTCTGCAAGATAAATATTACTAGTGCAATGTATAATACGCGGTGATACCGCACGGTTCAATGAACACATGCGGAATCACCTGCTTTCAATAGCCGGCAGGGGTTTGGACGCAGCGGACTTATGGTGTGTTCAAAGTGCTGTCGGTTACTGACCGTGTGGACGAAGCCTACAGGTATGTGCAAACATTGAGTAAGATTTCTGCACCATTTCTGCAGCTCTTGGCAGAAAAAAACACCGCTGAAAAAACGTGTGGTTTATTCGAACGTCCATGACAGCACTACAGAGAGAGGGGATCCGCCCCTTAGGAACAGGAAACCTACAGATACAAAAGGGCGGCACCTCTCCCACGCATCAGTTGGTTTCCTGTTCCTGAAGGACGGGTTTCCTACAGATGAAGATCTTCAGGAGGACCCAGGCCGGCCGGTCGACCCAGGTAGCGGGGGGATCTCCTACCTTGACCGGTGCGGAGCCCCTGGAAGCGCCACGGTGGGTCCGGGTAGGATTCCACGACAGTGTGCGGAGCAGGTGGAGCAGTATCCAGAGGATCCCTGTCTCCCAGCCAGCGCCGGTTGGTAAGTATCCCCCCCTCTCCCTGGTCCCGGTGCCTGCTCCCTGTCTTCTCCTGCGGTCCTGTCATAGTGGGGGCCGGAGGTGGTGCAGCCGTATAAAAAAAAAAAAAAAAAATTTTATTTTGAATTTCCCGCCGCGCGTCACTGTTATGGACAGGCGCGGCGGGGTTTTTTGAATTTCCTGCCGCGCGTCACTGTTATGGACAGCGGAGTTTTTTGAATTTCCCACCGCGCGTCACTGTTATGGACGGCGCGGCGGGGATTTTTTTAATTTCCCGCCGCGCGTCACTGCTATGGACGGCGCGGCGGGGTTTTTTTTGGGATCTCCCGCTCGCGTCCCTGCTGGGGGGCGATGCGGCGGGAGACTCCGCTCGGGTACCTGCGGCGGTGCGGTCGGGTCTGTGGGGTCCCCCGTGGGAGCGCTGGTCCTGTCGGCGTCGGAAAAGGGGGCGGAGTCTCCACCACTGGAACCGGAAGTGGGACACCGGCCGGCGTTTTTTGAAAGATTTGGCGCGGCTGCATCATGCACCAGGCGGCGCCTGCTGTGGGGACGGCAGGGAGGTGCAGGGGGAGCTGTGGGGCAGGGAGCAGGAGGGGGTGGACCCCTGGCAGCACCTGCTGACCCGGATATCCGGGGGAGGATATAAGGAAGCCTATGAAGAGGTAAAGCGCTTCTGCCCCATTTCTTGCAATGGACACTGCAGAAGCTCCCTCAGTGCAGCAGGAGAGCCAGCAGCAGCAGACAGAGCGCTCCTCTTCAATGGCCAGGGGCGCCAGCCGCAGGAGTTCCTCAGCTGGAAAAAAGACCCCTCCCCGTGATCCGGTACCTACTGCTGTATGGTCTGGGTAAGAGATCGTCAGACTTAGAATACCCAGTAATGCAGTTTTCCCCCATTCTGTGTTCCGTTACTAGGGAAGAAGTGTTCGGTGAAAAGCAATCACAGGGAATGTGCCTTTTGTGCTTGCCCTCTGCCAGATGCTTGCCCTAAAAGGTTATGCCAACCGTGCACGCGACAAACGGTAGGGCATTAAAGGGGGAAGGGCAGGGGCCTGGGATGAGTAGTAACCCCGCCCCATGCCCCTTCCCTTTTTAGATAGCGGAGGAGACTCCAGATTTCACCGAAAGCCTGAAGGAGATAATAAGGGCGGAGATGAAGGCGTCCTTAAGACACGGAGAATCTTCCAGGCGTAGGACTGTACCAGTGTTATCTGATTCAGATTCTCCCGCCGCCCATGACAAGGGTGAAGTTGTTTCAGGACCCTCTTCGCCTTCCTCTTCGGCTTCTTCGTCTTCTACAGAAGACGCTACTCGATTTTGTTTTCCCTTGGACCAGATGGACAAACTTGTCAAATTAGTTAGGTCCACCATGGGGGTAGAGGAGGCGAGACCAAAACTCGCAGTACAGGATCTGATGTTCGGTGGTCTAGATCTGAAAAAAACGCAGATCCTTTCCACTAAACAGTAGCATCCAAGGCCTTATAGACAGAGAGTGGAAGAAGCCGGAAAGAAGAGGCTCCTTACCCCAAGCGTTTAAACGGAGATATCCCTTTGAAGATCCCTTGACAGATAGATGGGATAAGGCCCCGAAGCTGGACGCAGCAGTGGCGAAGGCTTCTAAAAAATCCTCCATCCCATTCGATGATATGGGGTCTTTGAAAGATCCACTAGACAAGAAGGCAGATGCCTTCTTGAAAGGGACATGGGAGATGTTGGCAGGTGCCCTGAGGCCAGCGGTTGCAGCCACTTGTACAGCCAGATCAATGATGGTCTGGCTAGACCAATTAGAGTCGCAGTTAGCAGATGGAACCTCTAGGGGGTCAATACGGAAGACCTTGCCGATAATTCAGAACGCGGCGGCTTTCCTGGCTGATTCCTCAGCGGACTCAGTAAGAATGTCTGCCAGAGCGGCAGGTCTGTCTAATGCAGCACGAAGGGCGTTGTGGCTAAAATGTTGGCCGGGCGATATTCAAGCCAGATCTCGCCTCTGCTCCATTCCATGTGACGGCGAATATCTTTTTGGCCCGGTCCTGGACGAACTTTTAGAAAAGGCAGGGGACGACAAGAAAAAGTTTCCCAGTCTATCGACTCCTTCCTACAAGAGACCTTTCAGCAGAAGGAGGTTCAGCCGCAGAAGGTCGTCCAGGGAGCGAGCCAAATGAGATGAAAAGAGGCGAAGAGGTACAGGGTTTATGTTTAGGGGTCCGCCTAGGGAAACCAAAAAACCCTCGCAATGACTAGCGATGCTGGTAGGAGGCAGATTGATGGCCTTCTACCCGGCCTGGTCGGAAATCTCAAGCAGTAGCTGGATCCTTAGTCTCATAGCTACAGGGCTGCGGTTAGAATTCTCCTCGGTACCTCGGGATAACTTTAAAATTACCCCCCTCAGGTCATCCCCATCGGAGCAGGCCGCTCTGGAGTTGGAAGTTCAGGAGCTTTGCGCTAAAAAAGTCTTAGTGGAGGTGCCGGAAGCAGAGCGGGGTAAAGGGTTTTACTCCCCTCTGTTTTTGATCCATAAACCGGACGGTTCTTTTAGAACAATTATTAATTTAAGAGCCCTCAATAAATTACTTGTTATTCATCCATTTAAAATGGAAACTGTCAGCTCAGCAATAAAGCTTCTGTTTGAAAATTGCTTTATGGTGGTGTTAGATCTGAAAGACGCTTATTACCACGTACCGATCCATGTGGACCATCAGCGTTTCCTCAGAGTAGCAGTCCAGATGGGGGAATCGCTGCGACATTTTCAATATAGCGCCCTTCCCTTTGGCTTGGCGATTGCACCACGAGTGTTCACTAAAGTTATGTCCGAAGTCATGGCCCACTTACGTGAATCCAATATGCTCATAGTCCCCTACCTCGACGACTTTCTTATCATTGGAAAGACGGCAGAGCATTGCCTAGAGCAGCTGCAAAGAGCAATATCTACTTTAGAGCTGCTGGGATGGCTAATAAATACCAAAAAGTCTCGTTTGAATCCGATGAGGGTTCAGCAGTTTCTAGGGCTAATTCTAGATTCACGGAATCAGAACTGTAGTTTACCGTCAGACAAGTTGATTCGCTTACGGCAGCAGGTCCTAAACGCTTCCAATAACCCCTCCATGTCTCTTAGGAAGGCCATGTCTCTTTTGGGCTCCCTCTCGTCCTGTATCCCCGCGGTTCAGTGGGCTCAATTTCACACAAGGACGCTGCAAGCTGAGGTCTTGTTACCTAGAAGGCCAGCTATCCTTGTCCCAGGCTACTATAAGATCCCTGGACTGGTGGAAGGAGGAGACGAACCTGTCTAAGGGGGTTCCCTGGGAATATGAAATATCCCGGATAGTCACGACAGATGCAAGCCCCTCTGGGTGGGGGGCTCATATGGGGGATGTTATGGTTCAGGGCTTATGGGAGCTGGATCAAATACAAATGTCTTCTAATATGAAGGAGTTAACGGCGGTAGAGCAAGCGATTAAAAAGCTCCTTGTCTATCTACAGGGTCACCACGTTCGAGTGCTCTCCGACAATCGTGTCACAGTCGCTTACGTCAACCACCAGGGTGGTACTCGTTCCGGTCCTCTCATGGAAGTGGCAAGGCGCCTACTCCAGATAGCAGAACGACACTTTCTTTCTCTAACGGCTCTACATATAAGGGGAGAAGAAAATACTAAGGCGGACTTCTTAAGCCGCAATCTCCTGAGTCAGGGAGAATGGTCGTTAAAGACTTCCATCTTCGACCTGATTGTGCAGAAATGGGGTCAACCGGAGATAGATCTCTTTGCTACCAAAAGCAACAGGAAAGTGAGACGGTTCTGCTCTCTGAATCCCAAAGAATGCCCTCTGGCAGTGGACGCTCTTCTATTAAAGTGGGATTTCAATCTAGTATACGCCTTCCCTCCCTTGTCCTTACTTCCCCTAGTATTGAGGAAGATCAGGAAAGACAGGGCGAGGGTAATAGTAGTCGCTCCCTTCTGGCCCAGGAGGGCATGGTTTTCATGTCTCAGGTACATGTCGATAGCCGACCCTTGGGTCCTGCCAGATATTCCCGGTCTGCTCTCCCAGGGTCGTCTACCATCCTCGAGTAGCGGGCCTCCACCTGACGGCGTGGATTTTGAACGGTCGCTGCTGAGAGGTAAGGGGTTTTCTGCTAATCTAATTGATACTCTCCTTAAGAGCAGAAAAGAGGTTACAACTAGAATCTACGCTAGGACTTGGAAAAAATTTCTTCAGAGCTCGGGGGTGGTAGCAGGGGACCCAACACCGATAGCCCAGATTCTAGAATTCCTACAAAAGGGTCTAGACTTAGGTCTCTCCACGAGCACCCTTAAGGTGCAGGTTTCAGCTTTGGGAGCGCTCTTTAGTTGCAACATCGCCAATAATTACTGGGTCAGTAGATTCATTAAGGCTGCGGGTAGGTCGAGACCCATAGTGAAGAACAGAATCATGCCATGGGATTTGAACCTTGTTCTCACTGCTTTAACAGAACCCCCTTTTGAACCTATCTCAGCGGCATCAATAAAAATTCTTTCCCTAAAAACCGCCTTCCTGGTAGCATTAACTTCGGCTAGGAGGGTAAGTGACATCCAGGCACTATCTAGACTGTCTCCTTACACTCAGGTCCTGAATGACAGGATAATACTTAGACCTGATCCGGCATACCTACCTAAGGTGTCTTCCGCTTTTCACAGAACACAGGAAATTGTTCTCCCTTCTTTCATCCCTAATCCATCTAATCAAAAAGAGATAAAACTCCATACTCTAGATGTTAGAAGATGTCTCCTGCAATATTTGGCAGTCACTGACCCCTGGAAAAGGGACAATGCATTGTTTGTCTCTTTTCAGGGAATTAACAAAGGCCGTAGAATAACAAAAAGCTCATTGGCCAGATGGATTAGGGAAGCAATTTCTCTGGCATACACCTCGAGGGGCAAGCCGGCACCTGAGAGGCTAAGGGCGCATTCCACCCGAGCTGTGGCGACTTCATGGGCAGAGAGGGCAGAAGTCTCCATTGACCAGATATGTAAGGCAGCTACGTGGTCTTCTCCACACACGTTTTACACTCATTATAGGTTAGATTTGGGTGCTTCCTCAGACCTTTCTTTCGGACTAAGGGTGCTGCAGGCTGTAGTCCCTCCCTAAGTAGTTATTACCCTCTGTAATTCTCTCTGTAGTGCTGTCATGGACGTTCGAATAAAGTCTTAGTTACTTACCGTTAACGGTATTTTTCTAAGTCTATGACAGCACCCTTAGATTCCCACCCGTATTCTATGTGCACTTCTTCCCCTTATATAGTCCACATGTAATAAACAATTGATCAATATTACTGTGTGATGCATAATTTTTTTGCTGTATACCATTTAACCTGGCTAGTCCTCTTATGCTCTGTAATCCAACTGATGCGTGGGAGAGGTGCCGCCCTTTTGTATCTGTAGGTTTCCTGTTCCTAAGGGGCGGATCCCCTCTCTCTGTAGTGCTGTCATGGACTTTGAAAAATACCGTTAACTGTAAGTAACTAAGACTTTTTGCCCTGTTTTTTTTTCCCTGCACTTTTGACTAATTTGAGTGAAGTCAGTGGTGAAAAACACTGGCAAAAAAAAAAAACACAGAATTGACATGTTTATCTGCAAGTCAAAAATAATCAACATGTGAATTACACTTCAGACTTCTCATTCACTTTGCTGGCATCAGGTTTTGTCGCAAATCCACACAGGAAAAAAGACAAAAACGCACCAAATCTGCAACGTGTTCACATGCACTAACCCTTTTTTTTTTTTTTTGTTGCAAGCAGCTAACCAGCTATTTACTAGGATCTTTTAATTAAATTATGTGCAAATTTTTAATGTAATTGTCTTTAATAGAATTATTTTATCATAGCTATATGGACTCTTGGTTCTCCTCTTTCTTGATCTAGCAGAGACTGTAAGCTTCAGGCTATGTGCACACGTTGCGGAATTGCCGTGGAAATTTCCGCGGCAATCCCGCACCTCCCTGCCGCGGGAAATACGCATTTTTATTGGTATGCGTATTCCCGCTAAAAACTAGCGTTTTGCAAGCGTAATTAGCTTGCAGAATGCTAGCGTTTTCCTAGCGATCTGTAGCATCGCTTGGAAAACTGATTGACAGGTTGGTCACACGAGTCAAACATAGTGTTTGACAAGTGTGACCAACTTTTTACTATTGATGCCGCCTATGCCGCATCAATAGTAAAAAGATCTAATGTTAAAAATAATAAAAAAAAATAATAAATCGTGATATTCTCACCTTCCGGCGTCCCCCGCAGCATTCCCGCCTCTCAGCGACGCTCCCGGCCAATCCCGTTCCCAGGGATGCATTGCGACAATGACCCCAGATGACGTAGCATCACGCGAGACCGCTACTTCATCTGGGGTGATTCTCGCAAGGCATCACTGGGAACGGGATTGGCCGGGAGCGTCGCTGAGAGGCCGGAAAGCTGCGGGGGCCGCCGGAAGGTGAGGATATCACTATTTTTTATTTTAATTATTGTTTTTACATGGATTTGGTACCCAGGGCCTGGAGGAGAGTCTCCTCTCCTCCAGGCCCTGGGTACCATCTGCACTTGAACCGCTTACTTTGCGCATGGAGGGCACAGCCACATGCGGAAAGTAAGCGGTTCAATGCATTCCTATGGCGGCGGAATCGCCGCGATTCCGCAAAAAAGAATGAACATGCTGCGGATTCTTCTGCGATGCGATTCCGCTGCGGAAAAACCCGCAGCATGTGCACAGCATTGCGGAATCCCATAGGATATAATGAGTTGTGTTGTGTAAGCATTTTCGCGGTGTTTCCGCCACGAAAAAACGCGGCAAAAACGCTAAGAATCCGCAACGTGTGCACCGACCCTCACAGAACTACACCATTTTCATGCATAAATGGCAGTTAACTGAATCTGTGAGTCTGTCACTAATTAATGCTCCTCTCAGAAAAGCATAAATGTATTGACAATTGCTTTTCCATGTACTTAGCATTACGATATGTGCAGTAATATGTAAACTGCTCATACCCTTTTCCCTATTGCAGTTATAGAATAAAAAAAGCAGGATTCAGTCATTCACTTATTTTTACAGGTTGAAAAAATCCGAACACTGCTGCGGACCGTCGACCTGATGGATATCAAGGTGGGATCAGTTGAAGAATTTCAAGGTCAAGAATTTTTGGTAATCATTATTTCAATGGTATGTATAAGCTTCTAGATTTAGATTGTTACCTATGCATTCTGTCATTTACTCTTCTCTAGTGGTAAGCCTTTGAAATATTTCCATCTAAGGGCTCATACTCACTGGCTGGAAAAAAATCGGTCCGTTTTCTGCAGGGAAAAAACGGTACAATTGTTGTAAAAAGGCATGAGATTTGCATGCGATTTTAAATCGCACCATGCGTTTTCCATCAGTTTTCCATCTGTATGCAATGCGATTTTAACATGAAGTTTTACATAGAGCAGTTATCTCTATGTAAAAAGTCATGTAAAAATCACATTGTAAAAAAAAATGTACACAAAAAGCAAATAATTATATATATATATATATATATATATATATATATATATATATATATATATATATATGTCATACACTTCTACATAGTATAATAGCCGCTAATTCATCCCCGGCTATACTGTAAAATCACACTGACAGCTTTAATAAAGAATAGAAACAATACATATACACACATAGAATACATATATATATCTATATATATATATAGATATATATATGTCATTGTGACATATATATATATAATCACATATATATATATACACATATATTTCAGCTGCAGATGAAGGAAGAGAGCCACAGTAATTCATTACTGATGGGTAGGCGGAGCCCCAGATCAGGATGTTACCTCAGATCAAAAGAGTGATGACTGGCTGGCCCCTCCAGCTCGGGCTCCTCCTACTCAGCTCCAGTCTAAGATTTGAGGTCCAGAGGATGGTCGCTGCTAATGCAGCTCCTCAGAAAATTTTATTATTTTAATATTCGGACAGGAGACTTGGATCACTAGTTGGTCTAGAGGTCTCAGGGTATCAGCGCTGCTGTACCCCAACCTCTCCCTTGGCGGATCTGTATTCACTCAAAGTCCCTGCAGAATCCTTGCCGGCCCTGGGGGATGAGGAGAGCTTCTCTGGCGGGAACGCAAACCACACGTGCGGTCACTGCGTTCTTCGCCCTGGAGGGAAGCATGGGCACTGCGCCAGAAACCCCTGAGGGTCCCTGTGGCGCCTTGGCTGGTGAGTACTCCACACAAATTTTAATAATAATTATGTGTGAGTGCTTTAGCGTCTGAATGAGCAGCGCTATTATTAATGTCAGCGTTACTATGTCAGTATGCTTCAGCGCTGCTGTGACAGCGCTACTACATGTAAATGTCAGTAAGCTTCAGCGCTGCTGTGACAGCGCTACTACATGTAATATCAGTATGCTTCAGCGCTACTGTGACAGCGCTACTACATGTAATGTCAGTATGCTTCAGCGCTACTGTGACAGCGCTACTACATGTAAATGTCAGTAAGCTTCAGCGCTGCTGTGACAGCGCTACTACATGTAATGTCAGTATGCTTCAGCGCTACTGTGACAGCGCTACTACATGAAGATGTGGTGATTTTTTGTCCGCAGGCAGATACCTGCAGGACAGAGAGGGAGCAGGAGCGGGGAGAGTTCGCGCTCATTATTTGAGCTAGCAGGGGGCGTGGCCTGTCTATCCCGGTCTTTTGAGCAGGAAGACGCGCGCTCTGGCTTTTCTCCTGCGACCCCCTCACTGTGGCGGCCATTACTCAGGCTCCTGGGCTCCTCGGACCGCTCCCCTCCTCATATAGACACCACGGCCAGCTGGGTGAGTGTGGATTCCTCACCCCGCAGCGCAGCGATCGCTATCCTGCAGCTGCAGTCTCATCAGAGACATAAAAATTGGCTGGGGCTCACAAATATATATATATTTTGGTGAGTTTGCAATATTAACCCCTTTGAGGGTTATTTCTACCTGCTAAATTTGCTGACTGAATACCGCTGGGGTAACTCTGCTTGGTGGAGCGTTAACCCTTCAGCGTTTGGAAAAAAAAAAAAAAAAAAAAAACCGCATAGTTTTTTGCTGGTATTACCGCTTTGACCTGCTCATTCAGATGAGACATGTCTGAACAGAGTTCAGATGCCGCGGATCACGTCCCAGTGCCATTGCGGCAATCAGATACGCAGACCTCCACAGCGTCTAGCGCTGCGGTCGACAGCGGTGGAAAATTGGATGATATCGCTCGATCGATTAATAACTTATCTGACCTTTTAGGTCAATATGTGTCTGCTAATTCCTCTCAGAGGAAGCGACGCAGGCCGTTACCGGCCTCTACACGGAGCGAGTCAGATGTATCTGATATTGGGCAGAGTTCCCCTTTATATTCGGATGGAGAAATATCCGATTCAGATGCGGACGAGCCGCAGGGGCGTTCCTCTATGACGAAGCGTACGGAGGCATTAATTGAAGCCATGAGAGATATACTACAGTTACCGGAGGAGGTAACTAGTCGTCCTGGTAAATCAGCACGCATGTTCCAGGAGTCCCGTGCTTCGCGCACAACATTGCCAGCTCTGGATGAGCTTAATGGTGTGATAGAGGAGGAACGTCTATGTCCAGATAAGCGTTTTCATGGAACGCATTTCTTTGATACACTTTATCCTTGCTCTACGGAGTTAAAGGCTAATTGGACTTCTGCTCCTGAAGTGGATGTGTCCTTATCTCAGCTTAGTAAATCCTCACTACTCCCTATTAAGGGAAAAGCGAGCTTACAGGAGCCTTTGGATAGAAAGGCAGAATTGGCGGCAAAAGCAAGCTATGAGGCTGCGGGTCATGGATTTCGAGCAGTGCTAGGATCCATGTGTGCTGCTAGAGCTTCTCTAAGCTGGTTGGCACGTCTGAAGACGGAGTTGCAAAATGAATCTCCGTTATCTGAGATACGGGAAACTTGTGAATGGTTAGAAACGGCAGCCTGTTATATCTTTGATGCCGGTCTGGATACGGCATCTTTGCTGGCCAAAGCGCAAGCTTCAGCGGTCACAGTCAGAAGAGCTTTATGGCTCAGACAGTGGGCCGGGGACGCAGTTTCCAAACAAGGGTTGTTGGCCTTACCTTACAAGGGTGGCCATCTTTTTGGATCCGACCTCACAGGGCTGATTTCCAAGGCTAAGGCAAAGGAATCAGCATTACCACAGCGAAGGGCCATGGCCTCGGTGTCCAGTAAGCCTGGTGTTTATAGTGGTCGGCGGTCCTTTCGGGGCCGAGGACGATCTAGTCACTCCTCGTGGGGATCGGGTCGTCCTTCTTTCTCAGGAAAGAAATCCTCTCAGAAAACTCGTACTCCCTGGAAGCAGAGTTTCCGCCAGAACAAGCGGGAACTTGACAAGAAACCCGCAAAGTCGGATTGACGCCAGGGGTCCACTCGAGGATTCTCGAGTGGGGGGTCGCCTGCTTCTTTTCAAGGAGACTTGGATGGCTCGCGTTCCAGATTCCTGGGTAACGCGGATAGTGTCGGCAGGCTATTTCATAGAGTTTGCTTCTCAACCCCCAAATGTTTTTTGTCAATCTCGCGTTCCGTCGGAACCCGAGCTTGTTGTCGCTCTACAGCGAGAGGTCGAATCGCTACTACAAAAGGGTGTAGTGATACCGGTTCCGTCAGAGGACCGAGGAAAAGGTTTTTATTCCAACCTTTTTATAGTTCCCAAAAAGGAGAACAAATTTCGCCCGATTCTGGATCTCAAGCGATTAAACCGGCATGTCCATACCCGGAAATTTCGCATGGAGTCGCTTCGTTCCGTTGTGGCAGCTCTGTCACAGAACGATTTTCTGGTGTCAATCGACATTCGCGACGCCTATTTGCATATTCCCATCGGAAAGGCTCATCAGCGCTTTCTTCGATTTGCCATAGGTCAGAATCATTACCAGTTCGTGGCTCTGCCGTTCGGCTTAGCCTCAGCGCCAAGGGTCTTTACAAAAGTTCTGGCGCCCCTCATGGCACTCCTTCGAAGACAGGGGATTACGATTCTCCCTTATCTGGACGATCTTTTGATCGTGGCTTCCTCGGAGGAGGAGGCATTGACGGCTCGGGATTTGTCTCTTCAGTTTCTGAAAGACTTCGGTTGGCTGGTCAATTGGGAGAAGTCGTCCCTGGAACCATCGAGGACAATTCTCTTTTTGGGAATGCATCTCGACACGTTTCGGTCGGTAGTTTCCTTACCACCAGACAAACAGTCATGTCTTCTTCGACATGTACAGATTATGACAGCCTCAACGGCAATGTCCCTACGGAAGTGTATGCGTCTTCTGGGACTGATGGTGGCGTCCATGGAGGCAATTCCTTTTGCCCAGTTCCACTCCAGGACTCTTCAAAGGTTCATCTTGAGTCGATGGAACCAGTCGCAATCGCTGGATTGCAGTGTCACCATTTCTCGCGCGGTGCGGGATTCTCTAGAATGGTGGTTACGTCCAGGGGCATTCTCCCTGGGGAAGTCTTTCCTCCCTCTGAAGTGGTCAGTCATAACCACCGATGCCAGCCTGACGGGCTGGGGGGGTGTTTGGACCAATCTCTGGATTCAGGGGGTATGGTCACCGGAAGAGTCTGTGCTTCCGATCAACATCCTGGAATTGAGGGCGATTTTTCTTTGCCTCCAACATTGGACGGTCCCTTTGAGCGGTCTGCCAGTCCGTGTGCAGACAGACAATGCGACGGCTGTCGCGTATATCAATCACCAAGGTGGGACAAGGAGTTCCAGACTCATGGTAGAGGTGTCCCGAATTCTGATTTGGGCAGAGGCCAATGTACCAGCCATTTCGGCGATTCACATTCCAGGGGTTCAGAATATTACAGCGGACTTTCTCAGTCGCAGAAGGATGGATCCCGGGGAATGGAGCCTCCACCCGGAAGTCTTTGCACTACTGTGCTCTCGCTGGGGAACCCCCCAAGTGGATTTGATGGCTTCCAGGTCCAATGCCAAGTTACCGACATTCATGTCCAGGTACAAGGACCCGAAGGCGGTGGCGGTGGATGCTCTAGTGGCTCAGTGGGATCAGTTCAAGCTGATCTATGTATTCCCGCCGATATCCTTACTTCCTCTAGTGCTGCGTCGGATCAGACTAGAGAGAATTCCAGCTATTCTGATAGCTCCAGACTGGCCAAGAAGGGTGTGGTTCTCGACAATAATGTCGCTGTTGGCGGCACCTCCGTTTCCACTCCCTCTTCAACAGGACTTGTTGACTCAGGGGCCCATTTGTCATCCGGACTTGAGGTCCCTGCGTTTGACGGCGTGGCTCTTGAGACCGAGATCTTGACCCGTAGAGGTTTTTCAGCCGAGGTCATTGCTACCCTTCGTGCTGCAAGATGTCCGGCTACTTCTAGGATTTACCACAAAATTTGGGAAACCTTCTTTTCGTGGTGTTTGGGGTCTTCTCGGAACCCGAGAAAGTTTTCCATTCCCAACCTGTTGGCTTTTCTGCAGCATGGGCTAGACAAGGGTTTGGCAGTTAGCACTCTGAAAGGTCAGATTTCTGCTCTGTCCTTATTATTCCGGAGAACCATTGCTTCGAATAGAGACGTGATCTCTTTTTTCCGAGGTATCTCTCGTAAGTTTCCGCCGCGGAAGGCACCTGTGTCTCCTTGGCGGCTCAACCTTGTTTTGGAGGCTCTTCAGCATAAACCTTTTGAACCTATGGTTTCTGCTAGCCTTTCTTTACTTTCTTGGAAGGTGGCTTTCCTTGTTGCAGTCACTTCCTTGAGGAGAGTTTCTGAATTGGCAGCTCTTTCTTGCTCGCCTCCTTTTCTGGAGTTTTTTCCGGATCGTGTAGTGCTTCGCACTCGGGGTGATTTTTTGCCTAAAGTGGTGTCACAATTTCATGTTAACCAGGATATTGTGTTGCCTTCACTCTGTCCGGATCCGAAGAATACGAAAGAGCGAGATTTACACACATTGGATTTAGTGCGGGCCTTGAAGTTTTATCTATCTATTACTCAAGGTTTTCGTAAGACGGACTCCCTGTTTGTGGTTCCGGCAGGTCGTCGGCGTGGTCAACGAGCTTCCAAGGGTTCTATAGCTCGTTGGATCCGGTCAGCTATTTTGGAAGCTTACCGTCTTCGGGGTGAATCTTGCCCGATTAAGATTCGAGCCCATTCCACGAGAGCTGTGGCTTCATCGTGGGCTTTTCATCAAGGTGCTTCGGCAGTGCAGCTTTGCCGAGCGGCGACTTGGCGCTCTGTCCACACGTTTACAAGATTTTATAAAGTGGACGTCAGTGCTTCCGCTGATGCAGCCCTCGGACGTAGGGTCCTGCAGGCAGCTGTAGTTTAAAGTTCTGGATGAACTTGTGTTTAGCGCTGGTTGCGCTTTGTTGTTAAGGTTGTTGGGTTTCTGCCTTTTATTGGTTTTTTCCCACCCTTATTTTTGAACTGCTTTGGGACGTCCCATCAGTAATGAATTACTGTGGCTCTCTTCCTTCATCTGCAGCTGAAACACGGATTTTGGTAAAGACTTACCTGTAAAATCCTTTTCAGCGAAGGAAGGAAGAGAGACACAGCACCCTCCCACGGCAGAAGTGTGTTGATGTTTTCAGATGCAGCGCGACCCTTATCTGATAGCGATTATCTGGGCTGAGGTCAGCGCGCTAAGGCTCTGTTCCAGCATCGCCAGCTCATCGCAGTAGTCAGGTTCCGTGAGTAGTACCTGGAACTCTGTGGTTTTTGGCTTTCTTTGCATGCATAACCTGTATCCTTGTTTTTTCTCTGAAGTTCCTTCAGAAGGGGTTATTTGCTCCGCTGGTGATCTTGGCTCTTTTCCTAAAAGCTTTGATACGACTGGAGCTGAGTAGGAGGAGCCCGAGCTGGAGGGGCCAGCCAGTCATCACTCTTTTGATCTGAGGTAACATCCTGATCTGGGGCTCCGCCTACCCATCAGTAATGAATTACTGTGTCTCTCTTCCTTCCTTCGCTGAAAAGGATTTTACAGGTAAGTCTTTACCAAAATCCGTGTTTATAGTTCATACACTTCTACATACTGTAAAAGCCGCTAATTCAATTGCCGGCTTTTGTGAAATCACAGAAGCCGACATGAAATGATACATTGTTTACACATACTTAACCATGTCATTTCATGTATTTTGATATGTGGTTTTAACTTACAATTACATAAGTGTATGTGTGCAAAATTTCAGACATGTAGGGGTTAATTAAAGGTGTAAATTCGTTGAAAAAAATGCTTGGGCTCCCGCTGTATTTTCTCCACCAGACAGACAAAGCAAGCGAGTAGGGGCAGATAATAATAGCCTAGGGAGGGTACATTTTTTTTGTGCCCCCCCCTGGCTACTAACATCTGCCCCCAGACACCCCAGAAAGGGCAAATCTCTAATTAGATTCGCCCTTTCTGGCACTTTGCCCATCTATTCCCATTGCCCTGTAGCGGTGGCGAATGGGTTAATAAGGGGTTAAAGCCACCTTGCAATTGAAAGGTCACTTTAAGCCAGGTTAATAATTGAGAGCTGTCAATTAGACAACTATCAATTATTAATCCTATTAAAGTAAATAAAAAAAACACACACACATTAAGAATAAATAATTTTAATGAAATAAAAACGCTTTTTTTGACCATCTTTTATTTAATTCTTAATCCCTCGAAGCCTTGATCTCCTATAATAAAGAAAAAATAATAAAACAACATTATTCTTACCTACTCCGCCGATCTATCACGTCCCACGCTGTAATCCTTCACAAAGGGTTAACTAGCTTTGAGCTAAGCAGCACAAGTAATGCTTGCCGCTGAGCTGAAAGCTCCTGAATGAATGAGCTTATCTCCTGCCACAGGAGAGGATGTGATTAATGAATGAAGCTTAATTGATTGCGTCCCACTTTCACTTGAGGTCAGGTCAGGGTGCCTGACCTCAAGTGAAAGTGGAATAAATCAATTAAGCTTCACTCATTAATAACTTCCTCTCCTGTCCCAGGAGAGGAATTATTCATTTGGGGGGGTAACAGCTCAGAAGGCAGCATTAGCTCCCTGCGAGCTGTAACCTGTTAACCCTTTTGATGGATTACAGCGTGGGACCTGACTGTGCATCGGATTGGTAAGAATAATTTTGCTTTTTTATTTTATTTTTATTACAGGAAATGGTTTTAGCAGGAAAATAAAATATGGTCAAAAACTGTTTGATTATTTCATTAAACTTCTTTTTATTAAAGTGTGTGTGTTTGATTTTTCTTTCATACAATAGGATTAATAATTGATAGTTGTCTAATTGACAGCTCTCAATTATTAACCTGGCTTAAAGTCACCTTTCAATTGCAAGGTGGTTTTAACCCCTTATTAACCCATTCGCCACCGCTACAGGGCAATGGGAATAGACGGGCAAAGTGCCAGAAAGGGCTAATCTAATTAGAGATTTGCCCTTTCTGGGGTGTCTGGGGGCAGATGTTAGTAGCCAGGGGGGCACAAAAAAATGTACCCTCCCTAGGCTATTATTATCTGCCCCCACTCGCTTGCTTTGTCTGTCTGGTGGAGAAAATACAGCGGGAGCCCACGCATTTTTTTTTCAACGAATTTACACCTTTAATTAACCCCCTACAGTCTGAAATTTTGCACACATACACTTATGTAATTGTAAGTTAAAACCATATATCAAAATACATGAAATTACATGGTTAAACTATGTGTAAACAATGTATCATTTCATGTCGGCTTCTGTGATTTCACAAAAGCCGGGCAATTGAATTAGCGGCTATTAACAGTATGTAGAAGTGTATGAACTATAAATATATATATATGTATGTGTCAAAATGACATGTATATATATATATATATATATATATATATATATATATGTATTCTATGTGTATGTATCTAGTGTTTTGTGAGCTGTCAGTGTGATTTACAGTAGCCGGGATGAATTGCCGGCTTTTCAAAGGAGACTGGTGCGTATAAATCGAACAGCACTCGCATGGTGCGAGTGCTGTGTGATGATTTCTCACACCCATTGACTTGCATTGGCGATTATCATGCCAAAATCGCATCAAATCGCAGCATGCTGCGATTTTTTTTCTCACACCAATTTTGAGGAAAAAAATCGCAAATGAGATGTCACCTATTGAATAACATTGGTCAGATTTGAATCCGATTTTTTTTCGGCTGAATATCATCCGTTTTCCGGCGCCATGAGTATGAGCCCTCAGACAAGGTTCAGACTGGGAAATTGCCCTGAACTAGCGCTTCATCAGGGGGTTATGGCTTTTGTACATGAAATTAAGATTCATACATGCCCTCTGATATATTCATTTACTTTTAACCATTTTCCACATAAGACTAAAAGAGGTTGTGACTTCAGACTTTTGATGTTAGATCGGACAACCCCTTTAGTCAGAAGATGAACCCACGCCATACCAGGCAGATGTCCGTTTGTAATACATAGTTCGCATCTGCCTGTAACTACAGCAGCCAAAGTGCACTCCAATGTCTGTATTTTAACCCCTTAAATACCTCTCCCAATCTTTGACAGCAGCATTTAAATGTCATGCCATTGCGTGCAGTAACTGGCTTCCACATTGACTAAAATAAAAATCAGAAAAAAAATATTTAAATTAGGATTACCCACTTTTCCCTCACTAAAAATAAAGTAAAAAAAAAAACATATTTGGTATCGCTGCATCTGTAAAAGTCTTATTTATCAGAATATCAAATTGACTGGTAAATGCCATAAAGACGGGGAAAAAATTGAAACTCTAGAATTGCATTTTTTTTTTTGTCACTGCAAAAGAAGTGCTAAAATTGTATCTATACCAAAGTGCTATCGATGAACAATCAGCCCTTGCACAACTCCATAAAGGTGGAAATGAAAAACCTTATCGGTCTAAAAAGAATGGCACACAAGTGTAAAAAAATTTGATTATGAAATTCCAAATATTTTTTTTACCACTTCAATCAAAAGCAAAAAAAGGCATTGCTATAATTGTACTGACATGAAGAATCATATTGCCCGGTTATTTTAACAGTACAATGAACGCAATTCACCACACTTTGAAATTTTTCCCTATGTTTTCGGAACACTAAATGGAAGAATGAATGGTGCTATTGAAAACTGCTGTTTGGCCTTCAAAAAAATACGGCCCATATGGCTTTATCGATGGAAAATTAAAGTTAGGACTCTTAAAAGAAGGGGATTAACCCCTCTCTGACATTAGACGTACTATCCCGTCCATGAAACCCGTGCCAATCTGACCCTAGACGGGATGTACGTCATAGGCGATTAGCTGCGCTCTCGGGGAGCGCAGCTAACGCCGCCGGGTTCAGCTTATTATCACAGCTGACACCCGTGACTGTGTGTCAGGAGCGGTCACGGACCGCTCCCGGCACATTAACCCCTAGCACACCGCGATCAACATGATCGCGGTGTACTGGGGGCACAGGGAAGCATTGCGCAGGGAGGGGGCTCCCTGCGCGCCCCCCTGAGACCCTCAGACCAGCGCGATGTGATCGCGCTGTTCTGAGGGCTTCCTCCCTCCCAAGGACCCGGATCCAAGATGGCGCGGGGTCCTGCAGGGAGGCGGCTTCCTCAGTGCCTGCTGAGAGCAGGCACTGAGAAGCCTGCAGCTATGCCTTTGCGATCGCTGGTGTACAGAGTGCTGTGCACACTGTCACACCAGCGATTGATAAAATACAGTGATGTCCCACCCTGGACAAAGTAAAAAAAAAAAATAAACATTTTTTAAAAAAAAAAAATCCAAAATAAATAAAAAAAAAAAAATATTCCCCAATAAATTCATTTTCTTCCTGTAAATAAAAAAAACAAAACAATAAAAGTACACATATTTGGTCGCCGCGTCCCGTAACGACCCCCCTATAAAACTGTCCACTAATTAACCCCTTTAGTGAACTCCTTAAAAAAAAAAAAAAAAAACAAAGCAAAAAATCAATGCTTATCATCATACCGCCGAACAAAAAGTGAAATAACACCCCATCAAAAAGACAGTTTAAATAAACATGGTATCGCTGAAACGTCATCTTGTTCCGCAAAAACGAGCCGCCATACAGCATCATCAGCGAAAAAATAAAAAAGTTATAGCTCGCAGAATAAAGCGATGCAAAAAAAATTTTTTTCATATAAAATTGTTTTTTATTCTATAAAGCGCCAAAACATAAAAAATGATATAAAAGAGGTATCGCCATAATCGTACTGACCCGAAGAATAAAACTGCTTTATCAATTTTACCACACGCGGAACAATAAAAACGCCTCCCCCAAAAAAATTCATGAATTGCTGTTTTTGTTCATTCTAACCTCCCCAAAAATCGAAATAAAAAACGATCAAAAAAGGTCACTGCTCAAAAATGGTACCAATAAAAACGTCACCTCGTCCCGCAAAAAATAAAGACCTCACATGACTCCGTGGGCCAAAATATGCAAAATTATAGCTCTCAAATGTGGCGATGCAAAAAACTATTTTTTGCAATAAAAAGCGTCTTTTAGCGTGACAGCTGCCAATCATAAAAACCCGCTATAAATAGTAAATCAAACCCCCTTTATCACCCCCTTAGTTAGGGAAAAATAATAAAATAAAAAAAATGTATTTTTTTTCCATTTTCCCATTAGGGTTAGGGTTGCGGCTAAAGTTAGGTTAGGGTTGGCGCTAAAGTTAGGGTTAGGTTGGGATTAGGGGTGTGTTAGGGTTAGGTTTGTGGTTAGGGTTGGGACTAGGGTTAGGGTGTTTTGGGGGTTAGGGCGGAGTTAGAATTGGGGGTTTTCGCTGTTTAGGCACATCGGGGCTCTCCAAATGTGACATGGCGTTTGATCTCAATTCCAGCCAATTCTGCGTTGAAAAAGTCAAACGGTGCTCCTTCACTTCTGAGCTCTGCCATGCGTCCAAACAGTAGTTTATTGCATATGGGGTATCAGCGTACTCTGGACCCCAAGCGTTATTGTGCAATTTGTCCTATTTCTTCTGTTACCCTTGGGAAAAAAAAAACTGGGGCGAAAATATCTTTTTGTAAAAAAAAAAATTTTTTTTGTTTTTACGGCTGTTCATTAAACTTCTGTGAAGCACTTGGGGCTTCAATAGCGCTCACCACACATCTAGATAAGTTCCCTTTTGGGGTCTATTTTCCAAAATGGGTCACTTGTTGGGGATTTCCACTGTTTAGCGCATTTAGGGGCTCTCCAAATGCGACATGACGCCCCCAGACCATTCCATCAAAGTCTGCAAACCAAAACGTCACTACTCCCCTTCCGAGCCCTGACGTGCGCCCATACAGTAGTTTTCTCCACATATTGGGTATTTAGCGTACTCAGGACAAATTGGACAACAACTTTTGGGGTCCAATTTCTCCTTTACCCTGTGAAAAAAAAATATTGGGGGCGAAAAAATCATTTTTGTAAAAAAAAATAAGGATTTTTTATTTTTTACGGCTGTACGTTATAAACTTCTGTGAAGCACTTTGGGGTTCAAAGTGCTCACCACACATCTAGATAAGTTCCTTTTGGGGTCTATTTGCCAAAATGGGGTCACTTGTGGGGGATTTCCACTGTTTAGGTGCATCAGGGGCTCTCCAAATGCGACATGACGCCCCCAGACCATTCCATCAAAGTCTGCAATCCAAAACGTCACTACTTCCCTTCCGGCCCCGACGTGTGCCCATACAGTAGTTTTCTCCCACATATTGGGTATCAGCGTACTCAGCACAAATTGGACAACAACTTTTTGGGTTCCAATTTCTTCTGTTACCCTTGTGAAAATAAAATATTGGGGGCGAAAAAATCATTTTTGTAAAAAAAAAAAAAGATTTTTATTTTACGGCTGTACGTTATAAACTTTAGTGAAAACACCCGGGGGTTCAAAGTTCTCACCACACATCTAGATAAGTTCCTTGAGGGGTCTAGTTTCCAAAATGGTGTCATTATGGTGGTTTCCACTGTTTAGGCAGATCAGGAGCTCTCCAAACACACATGGCGTCCAGCCAATTCTGCGTTGAAAAGTCAGACGGCGATCCTTCCCTTCCAAACTCTGCATGCACCCAACAGTGGTTTACTCCCAATAGGGGTATCGGCGCACTCAGGACAAATTGCACAAAATAACTTTTGAGTCTTGTTACCCTTGGAAAAATAAAAATTGGGGTGAAAAGATCATTTTTGTGGAAAAATATGATTTTTTAAATTTTAGGCTCTACATTGTAAACTGTGTGAAGCACTTGGGGGTTCAAATTGCTCACCAAGATCTAGATAAGTTCCTTAGGGGTCTAGTTTCCCAATGGGGTCATTTGTGGGGGGTTTCCACTGTTTAGGCAATCAGGGGCTCTCCAAATGCAACATGGCATCCAATCTCATTCCAGCAATTTTGGTTGGAAAAAGTCAAATGGTGCTCCTTCCCTTCCGAGTCTGCCGTGCGCCCAAACAGTGGTTTCCCCCCCACATATGGGGGTACCCAGTACTCAGGACAAATGGACAACAACTTATGTGGTCCAATTTCTCCTGTTACCCTTGGGAAAATAAAAAATTAGTGACTAAAAGATACGGTAATTTTCTCCTTCGCCTCTTTGGGGGGGACACACAGACCGGTGGGTGTTTTGCTGCTTGCCATAGGAGGACACTAGCAATACAAGCACAAAAGATTAACTCCTCCTCCTGCAGTATACACCCTTGTTGGCTCAATCCTGAACCAGTTCTTGCTTATGTCTGTAGGAGGCACTAGGGTCTGCTCTCAGACCCCACTTTTTTTTGATTTTTACACTTTTTATTATTTTACTTTCTTCACGCACGGATGGGCGAGGGACTTGTACGAAAGTCACGATCTTCCCAAAAACATCAACAGGCGGCATTTGTGCCGAGTGTCGCCTCCACGTACCCCTCCTGCCACGCTACCATGGGGCGACAGATCCTTACAAACAGGCCGCTCTCCCCATGAGATATCCCTCGATGAGGATGATGAGAGACTTGCGTGGCACCATTGGATGAATACCCCCAACACCTCTCTTGAAAGCGGGTGGCGGTCTGGAGGCAGTAAGAGCCCTCTCCACCCCCCTATTGAAAGGGGTTGGTGGATTGAGGATGTACAGCCATAGTCGCTGTAGTGCTGTGGAGTTCCCCCCTTCCTCCCATCTCCGGGCTCTCCCCAGTGAGTACAGCCATATGGGGGGCACTGTAATACCGGTCACCGCGACCGCTTCTGCGCACCGCGCCCGCATTGGCGTGCGCCGCCGCAGCACAGCATCGCGCGCTGGCGTTCCCAATCGCGCTGCGGCCACGGCCTCAATTTAGTCCCCGGCTTCGGCCAGGGTAGGCCTCAACTTTAAAATTTACTCCCCGGCTTCGGGCGGGATAGGCCTCAAGGGGAGAGGGCGGTCGTGTGGCTCCGCCACACCGCACGCTATTGGCCGTTGCCAGTTAACAGGGGACCTCTGTTTCCACCCCTCTCCTCCTACTGCTTGTAATGTATGAGTACAGTTCATATAGCGTCTTGTGCTTGGGTGCGATGAAAATACATGAGACCAGGTTTGATATAGAAAGTCTTGTATTACTTCATACAAGTTGGCAAAAATAGTCACACAGTTTGCAGACCAGAAGCAGGAGACACAGCAGGCCAGAGTAATCTAAGCTCAGCAATCACTCTCCACAACAGGTTTAGGATCTTCTTCTCTGTTACCTAAGTCCATGCAACGTGGGTCTTACAAAGAGCAGGGTTCAGAGTCCACAGTGCTTCAGAGTTCCTCAGTGGGAAATAGCTGGAGTACAAGATCCAAGGCTTTAGGTCAGGTCACAGGTTCACTGCAGGCTAGATTCTGAAGCATGATTGCTCCAGCTGTGGCTGCTTAAGAAGCAAAGGAGAGAATCAGGGCGGGAACATGCAAGCTGGAAAACTCCATTTTGACTGAGGGCAAGATAGCTGCAGCAAGACAGGAAAGTAAAATGGCTGACGAACAAACTGAGTTTCAGGAACATGTACACAGAACCTTACCATTACTCCCCCCTTAGGGACAACCTCCGGATGACCTCAGGCCAGGCTTGTGTGGTACCTCTGATGAAACGACGGAGCAGCGAGGAGCATTAACGTTATTGGACTGTTCCCATGAGTTGTCCTCCACTGGGTAGCCCTGCCATTTAATCAGATATTGTACTGATTTCTATACAACCTGGAATCTAAAATCTTTCCACCACAAATTCTTCCTGACCCATCGACTAGCACTGGGTCAGGGCAAGGAGAAACGTCCAGGAAACGTTATTGGGTGTCGCAGCCTTTAGTAGGGATACATGAAAGACAGGGTGAATTCTCTAGTTCTGGGCAGTTGAAGACGACAAGCAACGGCACTTATAATTTTACTGATTTTTAGGGTCCAATGTATTATTCCCAACTTGACGATGGAATCCTTAAACTTAAGATTTCTGGTTGACAGCCAGACCAAGTTCCTACCTTGAAAGCTGGTGCAGGTTTACGAAATTTATCTGCTGCTTTCTTGTACTTTCTGAGCCGATTTCCAGATTCTCCTTTAGAAGATCCATATTCTTCTGTAAAGACGTGATTCTTTCAGCCACTGCGGTAAAGGCGTTTCTATGGGAAATCGTGGTAGATGTTAGGATTGATAACCTAGATTAGAGTAAAAAGGAGACTGCTTATGGAGGCACTCTGAGAGTTGTTATACGAGAACTCAGCTAATGGAAGTAGATCCACCCAATCATCCTGTAGGTGGCAGATAAAGCAGCGGAGATACTGCTCCAGGGTTTGATTGGTTCGTTCGGTCTGTCCATTAGTCTGGGGATGAAAGCAGAAGAAGGTTACTTTAATGTCCAATGCTGCACAGAAATTTTGCAAAACCTAGAAGTGAATTGCACCCCTCGTCCGAATAACCTCATCCGGTACTCCATGTAGCGAAACACATCTTTAATCATCAAATCTGATGTCTGTTTTGCTGTGGGTAAGCCGACACAAGGGATAAAATGAGCTGCCTTGTTAGACGGTCAACCACCACATGAATGGTGTTCTTCCCTTGAGAGGTTTGTAACTCCACAATGAAGTCCATAGAAATGGATCCCCACGGGCGGGACGGGGTGGGAAGAGGCTTGTAACAGACCAGTTGGTGAGGACGAGGTGTTTTGCATCTTGCACAGACTTCACATGAAGTGACATAGTTTAAAACATCCTTCTGCAAGTGGGCCACCAAAAGAAACGGAGAGAAATTCCGTTTTTTTTTAAATTCTCTATGCCCGCTATTTGGGGAATCGGAAAAGTTGCAATATCTAAAATTACTGTTTAGGAAATAAGGGTTGCCCAAATCCACACACATTTTTAAAGAAAGTTTTCGTTTTGGGGGGTTTCCAAAAAAGGGGAACCCATGGTATGTTTCCTTGATGTCCTTTTGGGGTTTTTATTTGAATTACCCCCGGGAAAACAAATCAGGAAAAAAGTCTTAGGGGGGTAATTGGGGGGGGCTTGCGGTTTAATAGAAGTGCATCAGCCTTTCCTTTTCGCGACCCCGGGCATAAAAATGATAAAATTAATTGGGGTTTAAAAAAGTTCCGGGCCGGCGAGGAGTCACCCTTAGCCACCTGATAAACTCAAGTTACGATGATCTGTCGGGGCGATATTTCTGGCAGTCCCTGAAGAGGTTCCCCCTTTTTTTAAGGCGGCAATAAGGGCCAAAACTCCTATTGCCCCATGTAGTTCCTCTCACCCGAAGAAATGGGGGGAAAAGAAGCCCCGGGATGCAAAAATTCTTCCACCTTTCTCTGAGAGAGTTGCCCAAAACGGACAGTTGAAGCATCCCCCCTTTATGAAGGCAAGGGGGGTTGGATGTACTGGTAGGGCAGTGGAAATTTATCTTTTAGACGGGAAAATTTTTCCTGGGGGGGAGCCCCAGGAAACCTAGTTTTTCCGGGTAAGTTGGGTGATAGGTGCACTCCAAAAATTTCTAAGAAACGTTATAGAAGTTGGAAACCCCCGATGAAGCGCTTTACCCCTTCACATTTCAGGACTTGGCCAACCCCCTTGGGGGTTGGGGGTTTTGCTTCCATCCTTATTCCCTTGGTAACATACATACCCCAAAATTAATTTCGGTCCTATGGAATTCACCTTTTAAGTTTGATGTAAAATGATTTTGTCTTAGATTTTCCAAGCCCTTCCCACATGTCCAGATGTTCCTTGTGGAGTTAGAAAAAATTAAATATACCCAAAAAAAATTTTTACCACGAATGTTTAGGAGCCCCCGAAATGTCATTCCCCAATTTTGGGGAAGTGGTGGGGCGGATCAGCCAAAAAAGGCATAATAGTTTTTCAAAGTGCCATAGGTGCCCTAATCTTTTTCCATTTCCCCCAGGTTATACGGACTATTTATAGGCCCCCGAAGATCTGTTTAGAAAAAATTTGGCATTCGCACTCCCCCCAATAACTGGGGGATTAAAGGAATGGATAATTTTTAATAGTAACCTTTTGTTTTTCCCTATAGTCTATGCATGGTCTCGAGATCCTTTTTTTTCTTTACAAAGAAGATGGGTGCCCCTGAGGGATAAGGGGGGCTAAAAGCCCTTGGCTAGATTTTCGTTATGTAATTTTTAAACCCCTTTGCGGGGGCCCCCCCGGGGGGTGTTTTCCCCAAAAGGGGTTCTTGCTCGGAAAAAATTCAATTGGACAATCATGGGGGCGGGAGGAGGAAGCTGGTCGCTTTTTTGTCAATAAATCCACATAGTCTGGTATACGCTGGTGTTGGGGGACTGACAGGTTCCTTTGGAACGGGAAAAAGCTAAAAACTTTTGGCCTCATCTTTTTTTCTGGAAAGTGTATTCCTTGGTCCCCCAGAAAAGGGGGGGGCTGAGCCTGCAGCCATGGTAGCCCTAGAATAATGGGGAGTGGGGAAAGGATAAGCTAAAGGACAGTTTTCTTGTGATTTTTCCCCCAAAAAACCCCCCAAAAGGTTGTTTCCTGATCCATGCCCCAAGGTCGCGGAGCCATCCCCCTTTTCCATCTGTAGGGGAGTACCTTTTCTTCAAAAACGTATTTTTTTCAGAGCAAAGGGCCCCCAAAAAATTTCATTTCCCCCTGAGTCGCTAGCGGCTAGACACCCAGCTGAGTCAACCCAGAGTTTGAGGGGAAAAAAAGAATGAGAATTGTTTTTTTACAATCAGTGGGAAAACGTGAGGAAACTTGAAAAATGGCAGGTTTACCAGCCCCAAACCCCAAATTACGGGGTTTTTAAATTCCGGAAACAAGATTGTTGCTCAGATCTCTCTGGACCCCAGGGTGGGGTGACAGATCCCCCTCGCACACCCAATAAAAGATGTTGCTTGTCTTCGAGAACGGTGGGCAGTTTATAATAAAATGCCCTGATTCCACAATAAACAAATTTTCCTTAAACGTTTCCCCTTTCGTGCTCACAACCCCCTCTTTTTAAAGAGCTACTGCATGGGTTGGGGTTTAGGTCCTGTAATTTTACTAAAAGGGTTCTTAGTGGAGAGGGGGTGGAAAAGGTTATGCGATTTTTTCGAACCACCTCTTGCTGCGTTCATCGACGGGGATCAATAGGGGTGGTATTAATAAAGTCACCAAAAGCTGGGGGGTCGGCACGAAAATTTTACCTTAAAACAGGGAGAAACCCCTTTCGAAAAATAGATTTTTTTGGGAAATGCCCCGGTGGTTAAGGGCCCCTCTCTGAAACCAAGGGGAATTCAGTCCGGTGTTCCTTGGGCAAACTAAATGGTGCTTCGCTGTTGCACCCCGAGGGGGGGCAAAAAACCCCTCCCCCCTGGCTGAAATAAAAGCTCAAGGGGGATTCAAAAATCCCTAGTCTAACGAGGGTTTGCACATCAAAGCCTTTTTTGGGAAAATAATTATAGTAAGACCTTAGATGTTCAGTGGGAAATTGTGAGCATTTTAAAAAAAAGATTGATGATTAATAAATCCTGAATTTTAGTTACCGCCCAAACGAAAAGGGGGCAACTTGGGAACCCGAACTGGGGCTAGGGGGACCTGGAATGCTCTTCTGAAAACCCAATCCGGTCGCAAATCCTGGGGGGTTGTCCCCAAACATTGCAAAATTGTGATTTGTAGGTCCTGTAGGGTTGAAAAAGGGGCTTATATTCTGCAAATCTGAAGGTTTACAGTCATCCCCCAAATTCCTTTATGCGGGCCTCCCCTTTTCCCCACTTTTAAGAAAAGGAGACTGGAAGAGAGGAGAGGAGAAAAAAAAAACAAAGTGTTTACCCCTGGAACACTACAGAGAGAAAAAAAATTAAGGGAAGCTCACCTGGAATGGTTTGGAAGTCACAACCACTATCTCACAGAAAGTTCACCCGGCATTGTATCCACGTACAGCAGAAAAAAAGAAAAAGAGAAAAAAAAAAAAAAACAATAGTGTTTACCTGTGGAAAGCGAAAAAAAAAAATTTAAGGGAATGCCCCCGGGAAATGGTTGTGAGAAGTAAAAACCCTGTCACACAAAAGTACAACCGGAATCCGTTTACCACGTTACAGCAACACCCCCTTTCCACCCCCACGCACTAATTTTTGGTTAAAAATTTGTAATGTTGTTAATTCAAAGCGTCTTGTTTTGGGGGGCGAAAAAAAAACATGGAAAGGGGTTTGATATAGAAAGTCTTGATTATTCATAAATTGGCAAAAATAGTCACACAGTTTGCAGACACGAAGCGGAACACAGGGGGAAAAAACTAACTCAGCAATCACTCCCCCCAAAAGTTCAGGATTTTTTTCCTGTTACCGTAAGCCATGCAAACGTGGTCTTTCAAAGGCAGGGTTCAGAGCCAAAGTGCTTCAATTTCCTCAGTAAATACTGGAGAAAAAGACCAAAAGCTTTAGGATCAGGTAAGGGGTTCTGCAGGCGATTCTGAGGCATGATTGCTCAGTGTGGCTGTTAAGAAAAAGGAGAGAATCAGGGGGGAAATGAAAGGGGGAAACCCCCCCTTTTTTTGACTGAGGGCAAGAAGCTGCCAAGACAAAAAGAAAATGGGGAAACAAACTGGTTTCAGGAACTGTACACAAAACCCTTACATGTTCTGGCGCTTCTCCCTCCCGGAAGCGTATTATGATTCGGGCCCCCAATTTTGGGCAGCGCTGCTACACAGGCAAACCTTTCATGCAGAAGGTTTTGGCAAAATATGTCGCAATCAAGGGAATTAAAAAGGTGAAAGAACTCCTGGGGTCGTCTCGCCCCCCGGGTAAGCATATTCCAATTCTGTGCTTCTTTGGGGCCCCCGGGGAAAACCCCATGGCTTCTTTGTCAGGCCCCCCTACTACCGAAGGACCCCCCTCCCTTTCCCTGTCCTTTAAAATCGGGTTCTTCGGGGGCCCCCAAAATTTTGGCGCACCCAAAACTCTCGACTAGGCCTGGATATTTGTGATCTTTTCTGCAGGCGTTTTTTTTCCAGGGGGGGGCATTAACCTCAGAGAGGCCAAAATTGAAAGGCCCGCCCGGGGCCCCCGCAAGGTCGTCAAAAAACCCCCCATAATGCATCCCCAAGAACTTAGTGACCAGAAAATACGGTGGACATGGTGTGACAAACCCCCGAATTTGGGGGAGTCGTTATTTTTTTTAAAATTGAGGCAATTAATAATCCCAAACTAGAAGTAGACCTGGGTCTGGAATATCCTACTCCTTCAAAAGGCAAAACGTGTTCAAAAGGTGTTAGAACCACCCGAATTTCTGATATTTTTGGACGGGGGGGGTTGGACAGACTTTTTTTTTTTTTAGGTAAAAATCTCAAAAGGGACATCCCCTTTTTTAGCAACTGGGGACTAATCCCGGGGTAAAAACCCCTACTGTCTTCTTTAAAAACCCTACCTCTGTTTCTGATATTATCCATTAGGAACCCCCCCGGAAAAGATTGACACCTCGCCAAATCATTTGTTGAGGGGCCAAACACTCTACCCCTCCTTTGAAAACCCCCCGGTGGCAAGGTTTGGGGGTTTGGGTTAAAACCGTCAAGAAACTAGTGATATCCTTTTCCCCCGAGACAGTAATCGGGGCCCATCAATTACTGGGGATGAAAAATGGTTCGCGCCCCGGGGTGATTAATTTGCGCTGCCTCAGACCCCCCTGCTATGCCATTGGGGTCTCTTGGGTCCGTGAGTGGGTGCAGCGTGTTCAAAGAAGATTTGCTTCATTGTTATCGTTAGGGCGTCTTTTTGGAGATCGCCTTTAATCATTTTTTTTTTGAGCTACTGGTGGCAAAAGCAAATTTTTACACGCAAATCAATGGCTTTTGGTCTCAAATTTCCAAAAGTTTCCGCCCTTTGTACCCCTTTAATTGGCCCCCGCTTCTCCTCGCTCGAGCCCCCCCGGGATCTCGTTGAGTGGGGTCGAAAAAATCGTCAGACCCTTAGCCCGGAGAAAAGGTTTCTCGGGGGGAAAAAAGGACTCCCCCTCTGCAAGTTGTATCCAAATCCTTGGGGGGGATGGGGCCCAAAAAAAAGGGGCGGCCCCCTCTTTTTCCCCAAAGTTGGGGGTAGTAGTTAAACGGGGGTTCTCGTTTAGTAAATTACAAAATCGAAAATTTCCGTCTCTTCCCCCGACGTTTCTTTCAGTTCCCTTCCCCAATCCCGGACTTGAATTTTTTCTTCAGGCTTGAAAAACGTCCGTTTCCGCGGAATCTCGTCTCATTTTTCCCACAACGAAAAAATTCAAAGGGTTTTTTCTCAACCTCTTTGTGGTTCCCCGAAGGACGGTTTGCGTCTATTCGACTAAAAAATTCTAAACAAATTCATCAGAGTCCCCCATTTTTGGATGGGGAACTCTCCTTTTTTTTTCCTCTCTAGAAAGGAAAAATATTTGGGTCTATCGACTCAAGAAAACGTATTGCACATTCCAATTTTTTGCGGACATCAAAAAATTTTTCTTTTGCTGTCAGGAGGGGCATTTTTGTTTACCCCCCTGCCTTCTCTCGCATTTTCCCCCCCAGAGTGTTCAAAAGGTATGGCGGCCCCTGTTAATTTTACCTCTCGGGGTTTTAGTCCCCGTATCTACACCTATTATAAAGGTCCACTTTTGAGCTGCGAAGAGGGCGAAAAAACACTAGACCCCTCCCCGCCTAGGTTGGCAGTAATTTGAAAGTCCCCTTTCCTTCCCCCTTTAAAGATTCCTTTTTGGGAATGATTTTGGATACCTCCCCCGGATTGGTATCTCTCCCCCCAGAGAAATTATCTCTCTGAACAGGGGGTGTCCCGCTGTCGCTAAACCCCCTCATTCTCTGCGGAGCGCCCTGCGGGCTCGGAAAAATGGAGCTTCCATCGAAAACATACCTTTCGCCAGTTTCATCTCCCCCCTCTTCAAAAATTGTATCATTGGGGCGGAACCCCGCGTCCTTTTTGGTGCGCTTCCCCTGTTCCCCAGCAAAGTCCTTAATGGTGGTGAAAGTCACACTGAATCACCGGGTCAAGGCCGGTCTTACCGGTTCTGTCTCCGATCAAATCCTGGGGGATCGGCTATAAGTTAGCTCTCGTGAACCCCCCATCATCTCCTGGCGGTCGTCCCTCAGGGATTACAGCAACCACGGCCGTGGGGTCATACCGGGGGGGCACCCGGGCGAAAAGGTGCTGTGTATCCACACTGTGCGGGCCCAGAAAAAACCCCTGTCATCTCCGCGGTTCACATTCGGGGTGGACAATTGGGAGGCCCCTTTCCTCGTCCCGGGCCCAATCAGGGGTGGGCCCCCACCCGGAAGTGTTTTATTTATTTGCCAGCGAGGGGCTTTCCGGGTTAGACCTGGCACCAACGAATGCAAGGTTCAATTTCATAAGTCCTCTCGCGACCCCTTTGCGCGGGGGTGGGTTGTTTGTCCTCCCTTTGGGGTCATTTTCGCTTTCCCTTTCTTTTTTTCCTCTTCTTTTCCCAGGGTGATTTGGAAATAAGGCGGAAGGTTCCCCTTTTTTTGATGCTCCGGACCCACTCGCCCTCCATGCTTGCGGAACTAGTGGTTGGCGCAACGTTCCCGGGGGTTCCCGATCGACCCCGGGGCCCCCCTTTTACAGGGTCGCTTACCACACAATTTAAAAACGTGAATTGACGGGAGGCATTGAAAAGATTTAACTCAGGTGGTTTTTTTCACAAAATCTCTCTACAATGGTAATGCCCGGGGGGCCCTTCCCCCCGCATTTATCATCGTGTTGGAAATATTCCTTTCTGGGTGGAAAAAGGGGGTTTACCTTGGGGGTTTTTCTTCCCCTTCCCTTCTGGAATTTCTCCAAGAGGAAAGGTTCGGGGTTTCTTTTTTTCCTCAAGGGGAAAATTTCTGCTTTCCTCCTTTTCCAAAAACCGGGTCGCTCTAATTCCCGGTCAAGATTTTATTCAAGGGGTGTTCATCTTGTTTTT
>JARQOD010000004.1:263592677-263633024 GCA_033576555.1 Oophaga sylvatica | reverse complement strand
GGGGGTCCCTGTGGCGCTTCGGCTGGTGAGTACTCACATTTTTATTAAAGTGTGTGTGAGTGATTTAGCCGCTGCTGCGGCAGCCGCTGTACAGATACATGCCGGTGACTAGTTTTTCTATGTCCGCAGGAGGATACCTGCAGGACGGGGGAAAGGAGAGGAGTATGCGCTCTTTTTATTTTGAATTTCGCGCGCTCTGAGCGCGCGCGCTTTTCGGCAGTCTCCATTTCCGGCTCCTCTACATGGAGCACATCGGAGACAGAGCGCGGCGGCCATTGCTGATCAGAAGCAGGCTGAAAGCTCTCCGGATCGCTCCCCTCCACTCCCGGCAAGAACCGTGACCAGCTGGGTGAGTCGCTTCTACCCGACGGGCAGAAGCTTAACCCCTTCACCCCCACAGCGCAGGCGCCGTCTGGGGCACTACTGAGTGACAGATCTGCGCGGTCCTGCAGCTGTTGTCGCATAAGGGGGCTCGCACACTCTTTCAATAATAATAAAGAGGTTGTGGGGAGTCTGCGACATTAATACTGCCACTAGCGTTCCCGCTAACGATCCCAATAACGACGCGTACTATACGATCGTTTGTGTGATTATTTTTAATGTCGCTAGTAACTGCCAATCTGGGCGATCTCATTAGCATCGCATAAGCGATTAAGCGATCTCCTTGACAACTTTGGCGGTCATTGCGATATACAAAACAGCGCAATTTTTTAGCGATCTTGTGGAACTTTCTCTGTTTAGTGTGGCATAGCTGCCCTGCAGCTGCGACCTTATAAGAGGCGCTTGAGATTCGCACACCCTTTTCATTATCAAGGTTGTGGGGAGTCGGCTGCTCTAACCCCTTCTTAGGCGGTTAACTCTTAATGGGGACAGCTGGGGTAGCTCTCTCTTTTAGAGCTTTAACCCTTCAGCGTTTGTGTTTTCTTTAAGAAACACTGTTCTGGTTACTGACAGGTTTAACCTGCCATATACTGTGCAAGGGCATGTCAGAGACCGTCTCCCAGATCCGCTACGGTTCAGCCTCGCATATCTGACACGCAGACCTCGACTCATGCGCGGCGGTCGGAGGTTCCAGTGGTGTCAAAATGGAGGCCTTCACTAGTTTCTATTGATGGCCTGTCTGACCTTTTAGGTTATGGAGTGTCAGCTAGATCCTCTCAAGGAAGCGACACAAATCGGTGCCTTCCTTCTCGCCTAGCGAAGAAGTCCGATTCGGATAAGGGGATCGGCAGGGACACTCTGCCTCTCTCATGGGCCGTATTAAAATTTCTATTGGAGCCATGAGGGCGTTACAGTCACCGGAGGAGGTAACTAGACGTCCTGGTAAGTCGGCCCGGATGTTTCAGGAGTCGCATGGGTCGCGACACTTTACAAACTGTATCCGTTTTTTTCTACGGAGTTGTTTGTTAATTGGACCTCTTCTCCTGAAGTGAATGTCCCTTTATCCCAGCTTAGCAAATCTTCCTGGTAAAGGGAAGGCAAGTCTGCAGGACACGCTGGACAGAAAAACGGAGATGGCAACAATATTCATCTGCGAGGCCGTGGATCATAGATTCGGTATTAAGGATCTAGGTGTACTTGTTAAGTTCCCCTGAGCCGGTTGGACCGTCTAAGGACGGCGTGGCAAGATGGATCCCCTCTATCGAGGTAGATGGGCTTTTCAAGTTGAAGGATAATGCGTCACTGCTATCCAGGGCGCAATCCTCGGCAGTCACAGTCAGAAGAGCACTGTGACTTGGACGGTGGAATGCAGTTTTCCAACAGGGTTTGCTATCTTTAGCTTACAAAGTGGTCAGCTATTTGAATCTGACCTCACGGAGCTGATTGCCAAGGTAAAGGCAAAAGAAACAGCTTTACCGCAGCGCAGAGCTGTGACTCCTGCGTCTGGCAGGACTAGTGCCGATAGTTATCGGCGGTCCTTTCGGTTCAAGGGATGATCCGGCCAACCCTCTGGGGGTTTGGGTCGTCTCTTTTTTTTTAAAAAAAAAGGGGAATTTTCAGAAATTCCGCATACCCTGGAAACAGAACTTCTGTTAAGACAGAAGCTGGCAAAAAATCTGCTAAGGCGGACTGACATCTGAATCTCACTCGAGCGCTCTCGAGTGGGGGGTCGTTTACTCCCAATTCAAACCGACTTGGGTTTCCCGTGTGTCGGACGCCTGGGTGACACAGGTTGTGTTGGCAGGCTACTTCATAGAGTTTCTTTCTCGACCCCCGGACAGTTTTTTTTTGCCAATCTTGCATTCCGTCAGAGCCGAACTATTTACCTCTCTACTGCGAGAGGTCGATTCCCTTCTGCAGAAGGGTGTGGTGATACCGGTTCCGCAGAGGACCGGGGAAGAGGATTTTTTTTATTCAACCTCTTGGTAGTCCCCAAAAAGGAGGACAAATTTCGCCTTATTCTGGAAAGATTGAATCGGCTTGTCCACACCCGAAAATTCCGCATGGAGTCGCTTCGCTCCGTTATGGCAGCCCTGTCGCAGAACGACTTTTTGGTCAATCGACATTCGCGACGCTTATTTGCATGTTTCCGTCGGAAGAGCTCACCAGCGCTTCCTTCGTTTTTGCCATAGATCAACCATTACCAGGTTGTGGCTCAGCCATTCGGCTTGGCCTTAACGCCCAGAATTTCTACAACGATTCTGGCGTTTAAATCTCATGGCAAGTCTTCAAAGAAGACGGGGACTTACGATTCGTCCCTACCTGGACGACCTTTCGATTGTGGCGTCCTCAAAGGAGGAGGCAGTGACGGCTCGCAATCTATCCCTTCAGCTCCTGGAGGATTTCGGGTGACTGGTCAATTGGGGGAAGTCGTCTCTGGAATCGTCGCAGTCAATCCTGTTTTTGGGGATGCATTTCGACACGGTACGGGCGGTGGTGTCCCTACCTCCAGATAAGCAGCCATGTCTTTTCCGACATGTACAGATTATGATGTCTGCGACAGCAATGTCCCTTCGGAAGGTATGCGCCTTCTGGTTTTGACCATGGAGGCACTTCCGCTTGCCCAATTTCATTCCAGAGCTCTCCAAAAGCTCATTCTGAGTCGTTGGGATCGATCGCAAGTTTCACTGGATTGCAGCGTCACCATCTCTCACAGGGTGCGAGAATCCCTAGGATAGTGGTTACGTCCAGGAGCATTATCCCTGGGAAAGTCTTTCCTCCCTCCGAAGTGGTCGGTCATAACCACCAATGCCAGCCTGACGGGCTGGGGGGGTGTCTGGAACGATCTTTGGATCCAGGGAGTATGGTCATCGGAAGAGTCGGTTCTACCGATCAACATCCTGGAATTGAGGGCAATTTTTTTCTTTGCCTCCAACACTGGACGGTCTCTTTGAGCGGTCTTTCAGTCCGAGTGCAGACAGACAACGCGACGGCGGTCGCGTATATCAACCACCAAGGCGGGACGAGGAGTTCCAGGCTCTTGATGGAGGTGTCTCGGATCCTAATATGGGCCGAGACCAGGCTTCCAGCTATCTCTGCAATTCACATTCCAGGAGTCCAGAATACCACGGCGGACTTCCTCAGTCGCGAGAAGATGGATCCCGGGGAATGGAGTTTTCATCCAAAAATTTTTTGCACTGCTGTGCTCCCGTTGGGGAACTCATCAAGTGGAATTGATGGCGTCCAGGTTCAATACTAAACTACCGACCTTCATGTCCAGGTACAAGGACTCGAAGGCTATGGCGGTAGACGCTCTGGTGGATCCGTGGGACCATTTCGAGCTAGTCTATGTGTTTCCGCCGATATCCTTACTCCCTCTGGTGCTGCGTCGGATCAGACTGGAGAGAATTCCGGCTATTTTGATAGCCCCAGATTGGCCAAGGAGGACGTAGTTCTCGACACTAGTGTCGCTTTTGGCGGCGCCGCCATTCTCACTTCCTCTTCGCCCGGACCTGTTAATCCAGGGACCCGCTCGTCATCTGGACTTGAAGTCTCTGCGTTTGACGGCGTGGCTCTTGAGATCGAAATATTGACCCTTAGAGGTTTTTCAGCAAAGTCATTGCCACTCTGCGAGCTGCCAGTAGTTCGGCTACTACTAGGATTTATCACAAGACTTGGGAAGTCTTCTTTTCGTGGTGTTCGGGTTCTTCAAGGAACCCAAGGGTTTTTTCCATTCCCAATTTGTCTACAGTATGGGCTGGACAAAGGTTTGGCAGTGAGCACCCTGAAAGGTCAGATTTCTACTCTGTCCTTACTGTTTCGGAGGGCTATCGCCTCCCGTAGAGACTTGCTTTCCTTTTTTCGCGGAGTAACCCGTCAGTTTCCGCCGCGGAAGGCGCCTGGTGTCTCCATGGCGGCTCAACCTTGTCTTGGAGGCTCTTCAACATGTTCCTTTTTGAGGCTATGATTTCTGCTAGCCTTTCTCTACTTTCTTGGAAGGTTGTCTTCTTAGTGGCGGTAACCTCTTTGAGAAGAGTTTTTGAGTTGGCGGCTCTTTCCTGCTCGCCTCCTTTCCTGGAGTTTTTACTCTGATCGAGTAGTGCTTCACACACGGGGTGACTTTCTACCTAAGGTGGTGTCGCATTTTCATGTTAACCAGGATATTGTGTTGCCCTCGCTTTGCCCTGGCCCGAGGAATGCAAAGGAACGAGATTTACACAAATTGGATTTAGTGCAGGCCTTGAAGTTCTATCTGTCTGTTACTCAAGGTTTTAGGAAGTCAGATTCTCTGTTTGTGATTCCAGCAGGTCGTAGACGTGGTCAACGAGCTTCCAAGGATTCTATAGCTCGTTGGATTCGGTCGGCCATTTTGGAAGCTTACCGACTTAAAGGCGAACCTTGCCCGATTAAGGTTCGAGCTCATTCCACGAGGGCTGTGGCTTCATCATGGGCCTTTTATCAAGGCTTCGGCAGCTCAGCTCTGCCGAGCGGCGACCTGGCGTTCTGTCCACGCATTTACAAAGTTTTACAAGGTGGACGTCAGTGCTTCCGCTGATGCGGCCTTAGGACGTAGGGTCCTGCAGGCAGCGGTAGTTTAAAGTTCTAGTTAACTTGTATTTGGCGCCTGTTGCGCTTTTATCTAGGTTGTTGGGTTTCTGCCTTTTGTTGGTTTTTTCCCACCCTTATTTTTGAACTGCTTTGGGACGTCCCATCAGTAATGAATACTGTGGCTCTCTTCCTTCCCTCTGCAGCTGAAAGACGGATTTTGGTAAGAACTTACCTGTAAAATCCTTTTCAGCGAAGGAAGGAAGAGAGACACAGCTCCCTCCCATGGCAGAAGTGTGTTGTTGTATTTACAGATGCGGCGTGACCCTTCTCTGATAGCGTTTATCTGGGCTGAGGTCGACGCGCTACGGCTCTGTTTCAGCATTACCAGCTCATCGCAGTGGTCAGGTCCAGTGAGTAGTACCTGGAACTGTGTGATTTTTTGCCAAATGTATGCATAACCTGTACTATTGTGTTTTTCTCTGAAGTCCTTCAGAAGGGGTTATGTTGCTCCGCTGGTGATCTTGCTCTTCCTTAAGCTTGGGTACGACTGAAGAAAGCTGAGTAGGAGGAGCCCGAGCTGGAGGGGCCGGTCAACACTCTTTTTAATCTGAGGTGTCAATCTTATCTGGGATCCGCCTACCCATCAGTAATGAATACTGTGTCTCTCTTCCTTCCTTCGCTGAAAAGGATTTTACAGGTAAGTTCTTACCAAAATCCGTCTTTTGTATTACAGTACATTTTTTAAGTTTCTGGATGATCACAGCCCTCTGAGGGACCTATAAAAAGAAAAAAACAATTCTCCTATTAAATGGAATCCGTCAGAAGACTTAACCCATCTAAGTTATCGATAGGGGCTTGCAGGTCATAGAAAACTGAAACAAAAACATACAATCATATCTGTGATAACAAGTGAATTTCTTTGGAATTACATTTTTCTTAATATGTAAATGAGCTGTTAATATCTATAGGCAAGATGTAGATCTCTCCACTCTGAAATTACATGGCTCACACTGAGAAAACCGCTGTAAGCTGTTGTAGGGGCGTGTTTTTCTTTCCCTTACATGTAGCTGCCTACTTCTGATTGGGCAATGTCATATAGGGGGAAGAAGTCCATGTGCCCAAAGACAGACTCTATCCTGACCATAGATTTTTCAAAGAAATTTGTTAGCAGGATTTCACACCCCAAACTATTTGTGTACATGTCGCACTTTCAAAGAAAAGTCCAGCAATAATTTTCCATGGGCAACCTGTTCCATTAATGAGAAATCAGCTTTTTAATTGATAATGACATGAGGCTGTAGATCTGAAGCCTCTCTTTTATTCCCCGCCCAGCTCTGCCTCCTTCTGCTTGTCTGACCGCTTCTATGTGGTATGAGTTCAGGCAAAGGAGCCATCTGTCAAGCAAAAGGAAGAGGCGGCACCGAGCAGGTAATAGAGCTGAAGTGACACGGGCTTCAGAACTACATTCTAATTTGCATATGAATTCAAACACTGATTTCTCAGTAACTGAGGAACGGACTGGGCATGTATAGATATCGCTGGTCTACTCTTTGAAAGAGCCATATGCCCGTATAAATGATTTGGGTATTGAAATTCAGCTGACAATTTTACACCACTTGGATTTTTTTTCCCTGTTTTCCAGCACATTGTATTGTACAATAAATGATGTCATTCAAAACTACAATTTGGCCCACAAAAAGCAAGCTCTCTTTAGACTATTTCGATTGAAAAATAAAATAGTTGGTAAAAAGGGGAGGACAAAAAGGAATGAAAATTTGGCTTTGGTGGAAGGAGTGAAAAGTTATCAAGTAAGAAGGACTCCCAAGTGGCATGTATACCACACGATTATCAAAACGGTTGCAAGAAAGCTTGTTCACGATAATCTTGCAGTATAAACAAGTCGACAAATGCGCAAAATGGTGGTTTGTTGGGTGAAATGATCTTTTGTGCTTCCCTAAAGATAATCATTCTTATCTGTGCATCATCCTGGTTAAACATGAACTATGCTGCTGATGACAATGGCAGTCTGAGCGAACGGAACAATTTATTACCGATGGCTCAGTACACATCTGAAGCACGGTCTACCTGTATTAGCAGTCTATTAAACGGCTACCAATTCGCAAACCTGTCGCTGGTCGGCAGTCATTTTTTCATTGTGTTGTGTAAATGCAACGTTAGTCTTAATTTTTACCTTTTCAATGCTTTAAACTTTATTTAAAGGGAACCTTTTAGCTGATTCATGCTGATCGAACCACAGGCAGCATAAATCTGACATTGCCTAATGCATTCTAAATATAAAGGGTAAAACAAAAATATTTATACTCCGTTGGCCGGTCTCGGATTCAGGCAGGAAGAAGCGGTTGACAGGCTCCCTTCATTTCCCACACTGATAAAACATTGTGCTTATTTTAAGTATACAAGAAAGCTGCTGCTAGATGAAATATTTGTTGTATTTTCAGGTGTGATTAATCATTGGGAACATGGCTTCTAACCAACCGGCAGAAGATTTGGCTGGATAGATCCTTCTCATCCACCAGTTCTACATTCTTAAAATATTATGGTTTCAACATTTTGCCCTAGAAACAATAAGGGCGATGGTATTAATGTGTCGGCGTGATCTTTGATCTAACACTTGCACTAATTTATTTTTTTCTGTTTCTTTTTGGAGGCATTATGTTTCCATACCTATGGTACATAGCTTGCTTTTCATGCAGTAACAATTATTATTCTGTAATAAACTCCTCTCTGGTTAGGGAAGTTTTATTTCTGTACTAACTCCATCTAGTAAATTGACCTTCAATACAATGTAGGGTACAAATAAAAATACCATTTGTATTTTTTTATGTCATTAGGAACCCTTTTCATCATGGGAGCTGCCATTACTGCCTCCTTGTTGTTCACAGTTTTTGTTAGTCACAAAGTATGTTAATAAAAGCATATCAAGAGTTAAGTCTAATTTATTCCCTTTTGGGTTAATCTGCCTATTTTTCTCTCATTGTAGTTCTAAATAATGCAATTTTAAATTGTTATTCTTTTTATATTTTTAAAAAATTTAATTGAAGATGTGGAAACACTTTTACTCTGGGTCTGACAACCCCAGTGACTGATATATAATTTTATATAAACTTTTAAGCAGCAGGAAAGAAAGTAGGAAATTCTATTACTTTAGAGGGAGCTGGTAATCTACATGATGTGATTACTTTGGAAATGGAGGTTTGTATGTAATGTTGTCATCCTGCTATTTCTCCGTATTTCCTCTACGATAAAGAGGGCTAATGGCAGCAACTCCACTGTGCTGCGGTGTCCCTGTTCAATGGAAACAAGTGGGATAAAAGCAAGAGACCCCACCTTCCTTCCTTCACTCTGGTTCAAGTCTTATTTTTTTTTTTACAATTCTTTATTTTTACAAATGTACATTGATATGATGTAACGTACAATGTTTCCATGGAATTACACAGCTCTTGTACACAACCTATAAGAATATAAAATACTAAACTAAACCAAAGGCGAAACAGATAACAAACCGATCACTCGAGACTCGCTGACATAAGGGCTCTTTACATTGTGATAAAGTTTGGGTTTAAACTTCCAGATCATATGATGGGTATTGCAACGAAGCTTGTGGGATGGTCACAGTTGCATCAGAACTCAACTCAATGTGGACTTACAGGGCTAAGTGCTTAAGAGAGAACAGGTGAGAGGTTTGAGACTATTTGCAAGTCTAAAGGGTATGCCACACTAAACAAGAACGCTAACGAGATCGCTAAAATACGTCACTATTTAGCGATCTCGTTAGTGACGTTGTTGTGTGTGGCATGTAGCAACGACGTGGCCCCTCCTGTGATCTCGTTGATCGTTCACTAGAGTTCTGGACCGTAAATTTATCGTTGGCGTCCCGCTGGTGAGCCTATATCGCTGTGTCTTGCACCTTTTGTGAACGATGTGCGCTGTTTTGTACATCGCAATGACTGCCAAAGTCGTTAAGGAGATCGCTAACCGCTTATGCGTCGTTAATGAGATCGTCCAGTGTGGCAGCTACTAGCGACATTAAAACGCATTAGTATGCGTCGTTATCGTGATCGTTAGCGGGAGCGTTTAGTGTGGCAGTACCTTAAGTCCCTACCAGATTTCCTTATCTATGGAGGCCATATCTTTAAGAAAGTTGGATGAGAATGCATTTCCCAACTGGAAAGTTCTTCCAATCTATAAATCATGCGTACTTTTTCTACACATTCTTTTAGGGTTGGAGGGGAGGGTTGTTTCCAATAAACCGGTATCAGATGTTTAGCAGCGCTGACCAATAAAGGCAGTAATCCATGTTTTATAATTAGTTGAAGGACAGGACAAGAGCACTTCCAAGGCTGTCAGATCCGAAGTCAGTATGCCCAAAGATTTCAGCATCCTATTAATATCTTCCCAGAATTTTCTTAATTCAGTACAGAACCAAAATATGTGTGACAAGTTTCCTTTATGAGAGACAATCCTATGTGGTGTAAATTTTCTGGAGTCCTGTACCAGCGGGTAGTTATTTTATAGGCATTTTCTTGTAAAAGTGTACACCTGTAAAATCCATGTGAATTATTAAGAATGTTCTGGGCAGCTTTGCTAGATAACTCAGTGTTAAGTTCCTTTTCCCAGGAGATCAAGAATAAAGGTTTAAATGGAGAAGTTGGGGAGGAAATGCTATTTATATAATTTTGAGATAATTTTGGGGATAAGAAAATTAAGTTTTGTTAGTAAATCTAGCCATGTCCCTTCTTTTGGAGTTTCCTCTTTTAGATAGAATTGGTCTATACTATACTTTACATGTTGGTATTGCAAAATGTTTATGGGGTGTTTTTAGCCTCTTTTGGCCAGAAGTTAGTACACGGTATTTTGTTAGCTCTTAATTGGGAGAAAGGATGGCAGAGAAGACCATAGATCATATACATCTGTGTAGTTAGGATTTAGTAGATAAGGAATAGCGTTTATGGAAACCATCTCAGGGAAAGAGGAGGATGGTGATAATTTCAGGACTATGTCTCGTCTAATATTTAGGGTTGTGAGTATTGAATCATCTAAGTTGGTGAAATTTGTTGGTACACTGTGAGACCATAGGTATCTACTTGCATCTTTACCCAATAAGGCTGTAAAGGAAACCCGGGTTCCTCCCACGTCACCAATGTGACGTAACTCTCTTTCAAATCTGCCCTCACCTCTGCTAAACAGGCCTACTTCACAACCCTCGTATCTTCCCTATCCTACAACCCCAAACAGTTATTCAAAACTTTTAACTCCCTCCTCCGCCCACCACTGCCCCCTCCTACCTCCCTCATCTCTGCTGAGGACTTTGCCACACACTTCAAAAATAAGATCGACCAAACAAGGCAAGTCTTCATTGTTCAACCACCTCAACCACTTTGTATACCAGACCAATGCCCTAACCCCATAACCTCCCTCTCCAATATAACTGAAGGGGAGCTTAATTGTCTTCTCTCCAAATCGCACCTCACAACCTGTGCACTTGACCCCATCCCAACCCACCTCCTCCCCAACCTCACCACCACTATTATTCCATCCCTAACCCACCTCTTCAACCTATCACTAACTTCCGGTACCTTCCCTTCTGCTTTCAAGCATGCCACAATCACGCCTATCCTTAAAAAGCCAACCCTCAACCCAACCGCTATGTCCAGCTATCGCCCAATATCGCTGCTCCCATTCGCTTCCAAACTCCTGGAGCTGCATGTCCACGCTGAGCTTTCCTACCACTTCTCTTCTAACTTGCTCTTTGACACTCTACAATCTGGTTTCCGCCCCCATCACTCCACTGAGACAGCCCTGACCAAAATTACTAATGACCTACTTACAGCCAAAGCAAACGGACAATACTCTATACTCCTGCTTCTTGACCTGTCCTCTGCTTTTGACACAGTTGACCACTGCCTTCTACTACAGATTCTTTCCTCCTTTGGCGTCAAAGACCTCGCCCTATCTTGGATCTCCTCATACCTTTCCAACCGCACATTCAGCGTCTCCCACTCCCACACTACCTCCTCGTCCCACCCTCTCTCTGTTGGAGTTCCCCAAGGCTCTGTTCTAGGACCCCTACTCTTCTCAATCTATACACTTGGCCTGGGGCAACTCATAAAGTCCCACGGATTCCAGTACCACCTTTACGCTGATGACACTCAGATCTACCTCTCTGGCCCAGACATCACTTCTCTGCTATCCAGAATCCCGGAGTGTCTATCAGCCATATCCTCCTTCTTCTCCTCCCGCTTCCTCAAACTCAATGTGGACAAATCTGAACTCATAATCTTTCCCCCATCCCACAGATCTTCCTTACCTGACCTATCTACCACAATTAACGACATCACGCTTTCCCCCGTACCAGAAGTCCGCTGCCTCGGAGTAACCCTTGACTCTGCCCTGTCCTTCAAACCGCACATCCAAGCTCTTTCTACCTCCTGTCGCCTTCAGCTCAAAAATATTTCAAGAATCCGTCCTTTCCTCAACCCTCAATCTACTAAAATGATTGTGCACGCCCTCATCATCTCCCGCCTCGACTACTGCAACACCCTTTTCTCTGGCCTCCCTGCTAACACCCTCGCACCTCTCCAGTCCATCCTTAACTCTGCTGCACGACTAATTCACCTCTCTCCTCGCTACTCCTCCGCTTCTCCCCTCTGCAAATCTCTTCACTGGCTCCCATTCCCTCAGCGTATCCAGTTCAAATTACTAATACTGACCTACAAGGCCATCTATAATCTGTCTCCTCCATATATCTCTGAACTAATCTCCCGATATCTTCCCTCACGTAATCTCCGATCCTCCCAAGACATCCTTCTCTCCTCCACACTTATTCGCTCCTCACCCAACCGCCTCCAAGACTTCTCCCGAATATCCCCCATCCTCTGGAATTCTTTGCCCCAACACATCCGACTATCAAACTCATTCAGATCCTTCAGACGGAACCTGAAAACCCATCTCTTCAGGAAAGCCTACAGCCTGCAATGACCCTGCTGCCTCCTCACCACTACCGGAGTTATTGCCTCAACCAACACCGGAACTGCTGCAACCCCCCGACCTACTGTCTCCTGCCTCACAATCCTGTAGAATGTAAGCCCGAAAGGGCAGGGTCCTCTCCCCTCTGTATCAGTCTGTCATTGTTAGTTTGTTTACTGTAAGTGATACCTGTAATTTGTATGTAACCCCTTCTCATGTACAGCACCATGGAATCAATGGTGCTATAGAAATAAATATTAATAATAATAATAATAATAACTACACAGTCACAGCTCTCCGGCGCCCCCTTTATCTCTCAGGTCAGTAAGGGTACTGCACCTAGAGCAAATGGCCGCCAGGGAGGATGTCCTGTTACCCACTGGGTATTCTAAGATTCGTGATCAGAGCAAAAGCATCAGCCCAAAATTAATTTTATGGTTTAATTGCCTTAAGGGCGCACTAGATAATTACAGAAATATACAGTAAGCTATACAACGGATACAGTGGATTTGCAGTCAGAGTAAAATATTACAATAAGGTACAAGGCTTAGAGGTATTAGCCAAAGGTCAATGTTACTAGGCTGTAGGTTGCATGTGGACGCCGGGAGCTCTGCGCTCCACAGGTACGAATCTTAGTTGCCGGACAGTCCCCAAAACGTGTGCCGCTGCTCCCTTGGCAGATCTGTCTCTTGTTCCTTCTTAGATCTTCATCGTCTTCTGTGTGAATAGGGGGAGTCTGCCATCCGCTCACAGTTCTTAACCCTGCTGTTCTGTTCGGGTCATAGTGACCCGAACAGACTTTTTGCGGCCCTGTAGATTTTTTTCTGTAAGTTTCTAAAACTTGAGACTCCTTGACTTTTCCTCATTTGGGGGGACCTACCTATGAGTATTTTTATTTATTTTTTTTTTCGTTTACTTTTTGCTACACGCAAAAAGTTACACTTGTTGTGACACTTGTTGTGTTCGGGTCATAGTGACCCGACATCGTTTTTTACAGCTGTGAGGCCATATTTTCAGTGAAATAAAGGAGTTCTAACCTCAGTTGGGTCTATTTATTGCATCTACTATTGTATATCAATTGATTTATTTCCTAAATTATTTCAATGGGGTCGTACACGCGCTCTACCGGGGGGATGCATTGAGATCTGCGCACCATAAAAATGGCTTTATATTGATTATTTTTGGTGCACAGTCTATTCTAAAATGTAGAGTGCATCCGGAGAGATCACTAGGTGTGCAAAAAAAATTAAAAAAAATAAATAATAATAAAAAAAAAACGTCATACTAATGAGTACTAACCACCATGATAATGAAGTAAGTACACGGGAAGATAGAAAACCAAATATGATCTTTTTTTTCTTTTTACAAAATATGTGTAGTTTTCTATTTTCGTTTTGCTCATTGCTGTTTTTTCTGAATAAAAAAAAAATAAAGATTTCTATTTCATTTTTCTTTTTTTTTTTTTACTACCAAACATGTTCACAAACAGTCTAGTAAGCAAAAAGTATAAAAAAAAATTGAGTTAGAGTGTCTAAAATCAAGGTTTAATAAGCCAGGTCATAGTGACCCTGAACACTACAAGTGTATAGTAAATGCGAACAGAACAGCAGGGTTAAACCTGCTAGGTCCCTCCCCTCGGTGTCAGAGGGTGGGCTAATAATTTCCACCCTTAGCTCCCTGCAGAATTTATTCCCAATATCTAAGAAAGGGGTTAACTTTCTCCAGGACGATCGGATCAGGACACGAGAGGTACCAGCGAATGCAGTTTGTTTTGCCTGTCGCGTGGAGATCAAACATGGCCCGATTGGCCCTCCACCGCGACCCAATCTCTATATTTCAGGTCCCCAAGCCATCACCAATTCGGGAGTTTCACCGACTCGGGAGTTGCACTGTCAGATGCCCAAGGTCCGCAGGATCACGCAGATATTTTTTATGAGTCTGTACCTCGAAAGGCGTGCTCATAATTCATAATCCTAGAACGGAGTCGTATTGGCTGGGAGAGACAATGGATGTGTTTTCTGTGTCTAGCTGACAGGTATAATCTAATTGAAGTCCCCAGGCATCTCCAGGCCCCATGTTGGCGTGGCTCCGTACTCCAGCTTTGAAGTCCTGTTTTTGGCCTGACCTACTTAGCATACTAAAGACCTTGTTATTCACAGTGGAGACTAAACCCTGTTGTCTTCAATATGCCTACAGGCCATGAGGGGTTAGGAGCAGTTAGCTGCCTGTGGCTCTGTGAACTGACAAAATGGCAGCTGGGAAAGGTCAGCTCAGACATGAGGCGAGCATGAGGCCCCATATCCAAGATGGTGGCTGTTCCTTCATCACACCTCCCTGCTTTAGAGGGCGCTAGGGGGTATCACATTCCTGTGTTCCCCCATGCGCCCTTCCGCACCCTCCTTGCCTAGACTACCCATCAGCGTTACCAGGGTCCCTACCTCTTTTGTGGCGAATGGTGAAGTGGTACTGCTGGAGAGCGAGGCTCCAGCGTAGCAACCTCCCATTCGTCCCAGAGACCGTGTGTAACCAGCTGAGGGGGTTGTGGTCTGCTTCCACGGTGAATCGGCATCCGTACAAGTATGGCTGCAGGGCCCACACAATTGCCAGACATTCCTTCTCCATCGTGGAATAGGCCACTTCCCTCGGCTGGAGCTTCCGGCTCAGGTACAAAACGGGGTGTTCATGGCCCGTAGTGTCGACCTGGCTGAGCACAGCACCGAAGTCGCTGGCGTCGGTCTGCACTAAGAACGGCCACGTGAAGTCGGCTGCCTGTAGTACAGGAGAACTAGAAAGGGCGGTCTTGAGCGCCTGGAAAGCTGTCTCGCAGGCGACTGTTTCAGTTGACTGCGACGGGCAGCCTTTTCTTGGTGAGGTCCGTCAGGGGCTTGGCCAGGGCACTATAGTGTGGGACAAACCTATAGTACCCAGCAGTCCCCAAGAAGGACATCACCTGCTTCTTGGTCCTGGGGGGTGGGCCTGGATGCGATGGTATCCACCTTCCCGGGCTCTGGCTTCAGAGCTCCCCCACCTACCCGGTGTCTCAGGTAGTGGACCTCACTCATACCCAGCTGGCGTTTTTCCAGCTTAATGGTCAAGTCTGCTCGCTGGATCTGCCCGAGCACCTGCGCCAAGTGCTCTAGGTGATTCTCCCAGGTGGGACTGAAGATGGCAATGTCATCCAGGTACGTGGTCGCATACCCTTCCAGTCCCTCGAGCAGCGTGTTGACCATCCGCTGAAAAGTGGCAGGGGCATTCTTCATGCCGAAGGACATCACCGTGGACTCGTACAGTCCGAAGGGGGTGATAAAGGCAGAGCGTTCCCGTGCCTCAGGGGTCAGGGGAATCTGCCAATACCCCCTGCTTAGATCCATGATGGTCAGGTACCTGCCCTGGCCAGCTGGTCGAGCAGGTCATCGATGCGCGGCATTGGGTACGCATCGGTGACCGTCACAGCGTTGAGCCCCCAGTAGTCCACGCAGAACCGCGTAGTTCGGTCCTTTTTAGGGACGAGGACTACAGGCGAAGCCCACACGCTGTTGGATGCTTGGATCACCCCCAGCTTCAGCATCTCATCTATCTCTTGGCGCATTAGCTGCTGCACCTCAAGAGAGACCCAATATGCTGAACGCTGGATCGGGGGTGATTGCCGGTGTCCAAGTCATGGATGTCTGTCTCAGTCCTTCCGGGCAGGCTGCTGAACAGCTCCCGAAAGGGGTGTAGGGTGACCCCCAGCTGGGAACGTTGGTCCTCCGAGAGCTGGTGGCCAACCCCCACATCTTCGATGGATCCACCCGCCTTGACTTGGGTGAGCAGATCCAGGAGGGTTTCTGCTTCTCCTTCTTCGGGAAGGTTGCACAATGGATGGGCACAAGCCTCCCGCTCATGGTGGGCCTTCATCATGTTCACATGGAAGGCCTTCCTCCTTCCACGGTGACCAGATAGGTGACGGCATTGAGCTGCTGGTGCACGAGGTATGGACCCTCCCAGGCCGCCTGAAGCTTGTTTTGAGGTACGGGCACCAGTACCCACACCTTTTGACCCACCTGGTAGGTCCGCTCACAAGCATTCTGGTCGTACCACCGCTTCTGGTCAGCCTGGGCTTGGGCCATATTGTCATGCACCAGCCGTGTCAAGGCCATCATTCGGTCCCGGAAGCGCACGACATGCTCAATGACTGACACTCCAGGGGTGGCCAAATCCCCTTCCCATGCTTCCTTCACCAGAGCAAGGGGCCCCCGTACACGTCGCCCGTTACAGGAGCTCAAAGGGTGAGAACCCCGTTGAGGCCTGTGGGACCTCCCGGTAGGCAAACAGCAGGTGTGGGAGATACGATACACTTTATTGATCCCGGGGGAAATTATGGTATTACAGCAGCAATACAAACAGCAGTTCATAAAATATTAGGACACAAATCTTGCACAGGTATACCAACATTACATAATAAATAAAAGTGGGTAGTTCAGGTGTATATAAGTCAATGTTAATTGACATTAGTACACCAGCCATCAGTCATTATTTTCTACCACCCTTAGGAAATTATTATACATCCCCATAGCAGTAGGTACAAACGATTTCCTGAATTTCTCCTTGCACCTTAATAGGATTAGACGGCTGCTGAATGTGCTTTTCTGCTTCAAGAACAGCTCGTATAGTGGGTGTGTATTATTGTTCATTATAGCCCTACACTTCTTCTGAATTCTATCCTCCAATACCTCCTCAAGAGTCAAGATGTAGGCCAGCAGCTGCACTTGCCTTCTTGATAAGTTTGTTGAGCTTATTAGCGTCAGCTACTCGCACACTACTGCCCCAGCAAATGATAGCAAAAAAGATGGCGCTTGCTACAACGGGCTGGTAGAACATCTCCAGCATTTTACTGCACACATTGAACGACCTGAGCTTCCGCAGAAAGTAGTCTGCTCATTCCCTTCTTGTAAACCTTTCTGTATGACACCTCCAATCAAGTTTACTGTCAACGTGAACCCCCAAATATTTGTAGCTCTCACCAATCTCAACCTCCTGGCCACCAATATTGATTGGTAAGTAATCCTCCGTTTTCCTTCTATAACTCACCACCATCTCCTTGGTTTTCTTTACATTTAGTTCTAGACAGTCTGACACCAATCCACAAAGTCAGAAACCACCCTTCTATATTCCTCCCCCCGGCCCCCACAATGCCCCCTACAATCACGGAGTCATCTGAGAATTTTTGGAGGTGACAAAATCAGATTTATACTGAAAGTCAGCTGTATACAATGTGAAGAGGAAGGGTGACAGCACTGTACCCTGAGGGGCTCCAACACTGCTCCGTACACTGCCAGATACCACCTCCCCATCCTTACAAACTGCGGCCTGTCCGTCAGGTAGTCACTTATCCAGTTCACCATCCCCTCAGATACCTTTCCCGTGGGAGTCGACCAACATCTTCAGCATCTGCTTTAAGGTGCCATTGAACCGCTCACACAGGCTATTGGTCTGTGGGTAATACGGGCTGGCTACCAGATGTTGCACTTGTATCTGCTTACAGAGAGACTCCATCAGCTGCGACATGAACTGGGTCCCTCGGTCGGTGAGCATTTCCTGGGGAAACCCCACTCTGGAGAAAATCTCCAGTAAGGCAGTGGCCACTTTGTCGGCCCGAATGGACGACAAAGCTACCGCTACCGGGTGGCATAGTCCACTACCGTTAGTATGAAGCATTTCCCGGAGCCGCTGGGAGTGGTCAGAGGTCCAATGAGATCCACAGCCACCCTCGAGAAAGGCTCTTCGATGATGGGCAAAGTTACCAGTGGAGCTTTGGGGCGCCGCCCCGCCATCCCCACCCTGACAGGTGTCATACGAACAGCAGTAGGCTATCACCTCGGTCCTCATTCCAGGCCAGTAGAAATGCTGAGCTAGCCTGGCCTGTTATGTTACGGTAGCTGAGGAGTGCAGGTAAAAAAGGCAATACACCAGAGCAGTTGGAATCTATGAGATTGCAGTACCCTGACTAACCACCGCAACTAGAGGCAGCCGTGGAGCGTTCCTACGTTGGTCCTAGACGCCTCGTCACAGCCTGAGAAACTAACTACACCTAAAGATAGAAACAGGAAAGCTATCTGCCCCGGAGCAGAACCCCAAAGATAATAGAAAGCCCCCAAACATGTAATGGCGGTTAGACAAGAGGAAATACTGACACAGAAAGAAAATAGTATGAGCAAACGCTGGGGCCCAAACTAACTAAATAGAAAAGGATAGGAAGGGTACTTACTGCAATCTCAGAAAACCCTGAAAAAACACCAACTCTACTAATTTCAAAATCACCTGAGATCACACGACCTCTACCACCTAAATTAGTTCACTGGTGTAACAAAAACAAACCAGCAGCCACTGAAAAAACTGGAAAAAGCAAAAGAACAAAACTCAGTGGCTGAACTAAACTGAGAGGGCAGAAGCCCCCGGAGGGGACCCTGAAGGCCCCCACAGAAGTGCAGGACAAAATGCAAAAATAAAGCAAAAACACAAAATAAGAAATTGTCTTATCTGATAGCAGGAGATGCAGACACGACACAGCAGGCTACAAGGGAAACTGGAAAGAAGGATTCAGACCAGAACAATTGATCACCGGCAACCCTGATGGGAAAATGACTCCCTTACATAAGACCAATCAGTAACACCTGATTCCCAGTCCTCACAATCCTCACTAGTACCGCTTGTAACCACCAGAGGGAGCCTCTGCTCAGAACTCATCTCAAACCCATTCACAACAGTACCCCCCCCTTGAGGAGGGGTCACCGAACCCTCATTTGAGCAACCAGGTCGGTCAGGATGAGTTCTATGATACGCACGGATAAGTCTCCTAGCATGGATGTCCGAAGCAAACACCCAAGAATTGTCTTCCTGACCATAACCTCTCCATTTAATCAAATACTGGAGTCTTCGTCTAGAAAAACGAGAATCCAATATTTTCTCAACCACATACTCCAGATTGCCCTCAACCAAAACAGGGTCAGGAGGCACAGCAGCAGGAACCACTGGCTCAACAAACCTCTTCAACAAGGACTTGTGGAACACGTTATGGATCTTAAATGTCCCTGGAAGAAGCAAACGAAAAGAAACAGGATTAATAATCTCCATGATCTTATAAGGTCCAATGAACCTAGGCTTAAATTTAGGAGATGCTACTCTCATAGGAATATTCTTTGAGGACAACCAGACCAAGTCCCCCACTTTAAACCGAGGACCATCAGTCCTATGCCGGTTAGCAAACCGCTGGGCCTTCTCCTGAGAGAGGACAACCTCTCCACTACCTGGTCCCAAATCTGCTGCATACGCTCAACAACAGTCAACACCTGGACAGACAGAAGCCTCCGTCTGTCCTGAAGAAAATCGAGGGTGAAACCCAGAATTACAGAAAAACGGAGACATCAAAGTGGCAGAGCTAGCCCTATTATTAAGAGCAAACTCAGCCAAAGGCAAAAAAGAGACCCAGTCATCCTGATCAGCAGACACAAAGCATCTTAGATAAGTCTCCAATGTCTGGTTTGTTCTCTCAGTTTGACCATTGGTCTGAGGATGAAATGCCGAGGAGAAAGACAATTGAACACCCAGTTTAGAACAAAAAGTCCTCCAAAATCTGGAAACAAACTGGACTCCTCTGTCAGACACAATGTTCTCAGGAATGCCGTGTAAACGAACCACGTGCTGAAGGAACAACGGCACCAATTCAGAGGAGGAAGGCAACTTAGGTAATGGCACAAGATGTATCATTTTGGAAAACCTATCACAAATTACCCAGATGGTGGTCATTCTCTGAGAAACAGGAAGATCGGAAATGAAATCCATAGAGATATGGGTCCATGGTCTCTCGGGCACAGGCAATGGCATCAACAAACCACTAGAGCGAGAGCAAGGCTTGGAGCGAGAGCAAGTCCCGCAGGACTGCACAAATTCCCTGACATCGCGAGACAAGGTAGGCCACCAAAAGGACCGACTAACCAAGTCTCTGGTACCAAAAATTCCGGGATGCCCAGCCAATGCGGAACAATGAATCTCAGACATCACACTCTTTTTCCATTGGTCCGGGACAAACAATTTTCCAACAGGGCAGCGCTCGGGTCTATCCTCCTGACACCCCTCCAGAGCAAGTCTCAAATTGGGCGAGATGGCGGAAAGAACTACACCCTCCTTCAAAATAACAGAGGGATCAGATAGCTCAGGAGAGTCCGCAAGGAAACTCCTCGAGAGGGCATCCGCCTTAACATTCTTAGTGCCAGGAAGAAAGGAAACCACAAAATTAAAACGTGTGAAAAACAAGGCCCACCTGGCCTGTCTAGGATTGAGTCGCTTGGCAGATTCCAGATAGACCAGATTCTTATGGTCCGTAAGGACCACCACCTGATGTTTGGCTCCCTCCAGCCAATGTCTCCACTCTTCAAAAGCCCACTTCATGGCCAATAACTCCCGATTACCCACGTCATAATTACGTTCAGTAGGAGAAAATTTTCGAGAGAAAAAGGCACAAGGGTTACTTTTAGAGGTCTCTGGATCTTTTTGGGACAAAACGGCACCTGCCCCAATTTCAGAGGCATCAACCTCCACCTGAAATGGCAGAGAAACATCAGGCTGCCGTAGAACAGGAGCAGAAGTGAATCTCTGCTTAAGTTCCTGAAACGCAGAGACTGCCTCAGGAGGCCAATTCACCACATCAGAACCCTTTCTGGTCAAATCAGTTAATGGTTTAACAATAACCGAGAAATTACCAATAAATTTACGATAAAAATTGGCAAAACCCAAAAATCTCTGAAGAGCCTTTAATGAAGTAGGTTGGACCCAATCACAGATGGCCTGAACCTTGACCGGGTCCATTTCAATAACAGATGGGGACAAAATGAATCCCAGAAATGAGATCTTCTGTACGCCAAAAAGACACTTTGATCCCTTCACATACAGAGCATTCTCTCTCAAAATCTGGAATACAGTTCGAACATGTTTCACATGAGAGTCCCAGTCATTAGAAAAAATCAAGATATCATCCAAATAAACAATCAGAAACTTGTCCACAAAATCCCTGAAAATGTCATTCATGAAGGACTGGAAGACGGAAGGAGCATTAGTGAGCCCAAAGGGCATCACAAGGTACTCAAAATGCCCTTCAGGGGTGTTAAATGCCGTCTTCCATTCATCCCCGTGCTTAATGCGAATAAGGTTATACGCCCCCCTGAGGTCAAGCTTGGTAAACCAAGTAGCGTTTTTCACCCTGGAAAACAGGTCAGAAATCAAGGGTAACGGGTATTGATATTTCACAGTAATATTGTTCAAGAGACGATAATCAATACACGGCCTTAATGAACCATCTTTTTTGGCCACAAAGAAAAAACCGGCACCTAAGGGTGAAGAGGATGGTCTGATATGACCCTTCTCCAATGATTCCTTGATATAAGACCGCATAGCGTCATGTTCAGGTACAGACAAGTTAAAAAGGCGACCTTTAGGGAATTTACTACCTGGCACTAATTCAATAGCGCAGTCATAGCTCCTATGGGGAGGCAAGGATGCAGATTTACTTTCGCTAAACACATCAGAAAAATCAAACAAAAAGTCAGGAACATCCTCAGCCTGGGGGGAGGCAGAAAAAACAGGAGTGTTGGTATTAACACATTGGCAGCCCCAACTGGTTACAGACACAGATTTCCAATCCAAAACAGGATTATGAGACTGTAACCAAGGGAAACCCAGCACTATAATGTCATGCAGATTATATAGAACCAAAAATTTGCAGCACTCCTGGTGATCAGGTTCAACCCTCATTATCACCTGAGTAGAAAACTGGGGTTTATTCTCAGCCAAAGGGGTAGAATCGATCCCCAGTAAAGGAATAGACTTCTGTAGGGGTATCAAGGGAAACCCACAACGTTTAGCAAAATCATAATCCATCAGGTTAATAGCTGCTCCAGAATCAACGAAAGCCTGAGCAGAAAATGAGGACAGAGAGCATATCAGAGTGACAGTCAATAAAAACTTAGTCTGAACACTACCCAAGACAACTGAGCGTGCAAAATGTCTTCCCCGCTTAGGGCAGACTGAAATAGCATGAGAGGCATCACCACAATAGAAACATAACCTATTGCGCTTTCGAAACTCATGACGCTGTGCCCCAGACACCACTCCATCACACTGCATGGGCTCAGCAGCTGGCTCACAAGGCAACACCATTCTACGCATACTTCTCCGCTCACGCAAACGTCTGTCAATTTGAATTGCTAATGACATAGAATCATTGAGACCAGAGGGGACAGGGAATCCCACCATAACATCCTTTACATTATCCGACAGACCCTTCCGGAAAAGGGCCGCCAAAGCGTCGTCATTCCACTTGGTCAGGACTGCCCACCTACGGAATCTCTGACAGTATAACTCAGCGTCATCAAGCCCCTGATTTAATGCCAACAAGGCTTTTTCAGCTTGATCAGTGACATTAGGCTCATCGTACAATAACCCCAAAGCCTGAAAAAATGCATCAACATCACTCAAAACAGGATCCCCAGGTATCAGGGAAAAAGCCCAATCCTGAGGATCGCCGCGCAGGAGAGAGATGATAATTTGAACCTGCTGCGCTGCGTTTCCTGAGGACTTAGATTTTAAGGCAAGAAACAATTTACAATTATTTTTGAAATTCTGAAACTTAGCTCGATCCCCTAAAAACAAATCTGGCATGGGGATCCTAGGTTCCACAACAGGCAACCTAGCAAGATATGCAGCAATACTCTGAACCTCAGTGGCAAGCTGATCCACACGGCCAGACAACTGTGCAAACTCCATTGGGAGAAAAGGTCCTCCCCAGCACCCAGAGATACAGAGGGAAAAAAAAAAAAATGCAACAAACAGAAAAATATCTCTGACAACTTTTCTTCCTTCAAAATATTTTTTCCCTTCTGTGAGTACCATACAATTTTTATGGCCGGTGATACTGTTATGTTACGGTAGCTGAGGAGTGCAGGTAAAAAAGGCAATACACCAGAGCAGTTGGAATCTATGAGATTGCAGTACCCTGACTAACCACCGCAACTAGAGGCAGCCGTGGAGCGTTCCTACGTTGGTCCTAGACGCCTCGTCACAGCCTGAGAAACTAACTACACCTAAAGATAGAAACAGGAAAGCTATCTGCCCCGGAGCAGAACCCCAAAGATAATAGAAAGCCCCCAAACATGTAATGGCGGTTAGACAAGAGGAAATACTGACACAGAAAGAAAATAGTATGAGCAAACGCTGGGGCCCAAACTAACTAAATAGAAAAGGATAGGAAGGGTACTTACTGCAATCTCAGAAAACCCTGAAAAAACACCAACTCTACTAATTTCAAAATCACCTGAGATCACACGACCTCTACCACCTAAATTAGTTCACTGGTGTAACAAAAACAAAACAGCAGCCACTGAAAAAACTGGAAAAAGCAAAAGAACAAAACTCAGTGGCTGAACTAAACTGAGAGGGCAGAAGCCCCGGAGGGGACCCTGAAGGCCCCCACAGAAGTGCAGGACAAAATGCAAAAATAAAGCAAAAACACAAAATAAGAAATTGTCTTATCTGATAGCAGGAGATGCAGACACGACACAGCAGGCTACAAGGGAAACTGGAAAGAAGGATTCAGACCAGAACAATTGATCACCGGCAACCCTGATGGGAAAATGACTCCCTTACATAAGACCAATCAGTAACACCTGATTCCCAGTCCTCACAATCCTCACTAGTACCGCTTGTAACCACCAGAGGGAGCCTCTGCTCAGAACTCATCTCAAACCCATTCACAACACTGGCCCTGGTTTTAGCGATCGCTAGGTGTCCGGCCATGGGAATCTCGTGTGCGATCCGCAACAATTCCGCCCTGAACGGATAGAGTACCACTAACTGTCGGTCCCTGGGCCACACCTCCGGTGAACTCTGCTGGACCGTTACCTGGTACAGCCGTCCCTGGTCCCAGACCACTCGCTCGCGGTCGGACTCCAGGGGAGGCTGTGCCGCCTGCTTCCTGAGAGCTTTCAGGCTAGCGTCAGCTTCTAACGCTGCCTGAAATCCCTGATTGATGTGGCAAGAATTGAAGAAACTGCCACATACTCTGTCAGCTCCCCGGGATCTGTCCCCTGGCCGCTGTCTGACTCTGCAGCCCCTTGGTCGGAGAGGGGGAAACCGTCAGACCTCCGCGAGGCTCCTTGGGCTTTGGCGCTCCCACTCCTGGTAACCGGCCACGGGTAGCGCCGGCTTCCCCTCGGCCCCTGACCAAGTCGCCGGGTCAGGCAGACTTCCCTGGCCTCCTGACATCCCGGATGAGGGGACCTCCTGCCCTGGGGTCTTACCTGGTGGCTCCTCTCCTGGGACGCCCCCTCCCCCCATGACCTGTTCCTCTTTCTGCAGAGGCCCTAGACTCAGCAGGCTGGATTCCCTAAGGGGCTCTACACTGCCCATAGCAGCCCCTCCCTCCACCTTGGAGCTCTCCCCTGCAGTCTCCTCACCTGTCCTCACTGTGAGCCCTGTGTGTGTAGTGTCAGTGCATGGCTTACCATCAGGTTTCACTCCCTCCACTGTTGGAGGCACATTCAACACATTACCATTAGCATTCACAGTAGAGTCATGACATTCTTGGGGAGCCAAACTTGGGGGTTCAGTGGCCACATACTGTGACACTAGCCGCACCAAATCGGTCCCAAGCAACACATTGTCAGGAATATTTGGCGCTACTCCCGCATCCCCCTCCCGGCGTCCCTGTCCAAATACAGCTTGTCCCGCAGTTCCATGACCGCTGAGCAGCCGATGGTGACGGGTTGGTAATTGTCCAGGGACCTCCCACACAAAAAACAGTGGTTTCTGGGACAGGGATGAGGCCTTATTGGGCTGGGGACACGCAGCCTTAAAGTGTCCCGGCTGGTTGCAGTGATGACAACGCCTGGGTTCTGTTCCTGGCCTGGAGAGGGCAGCAGGGGGGTACACCCCTTGCACTCTGGGCTGGATATGGGGCCGGGGCAGGATTGGGCTTACCCCCTCTCCAGGTGCTGCTGGCAGGCTTCTTCGGCTCAGGCGCCCTGTTGGCATACTCGTCTGCAAGGGCGGCTGTAGCAGAAGCCCCCTTTGGTTTCCGGTCACGGAGGAACTGCTGGAGGTCCTCTGGGCAGTTCCACAAGAACTGCTCTGTGATGAACAGTTCCTGGACCTCCTGGCGGGTGGTGAGCTCTAGACCCGAGGTCCAGTGTTCCGCAGCTCTCAGCAGGGCCCACATGTGGTCGGTCCAGGTGTCCTTTGAACCCCGCTGCAGGCTTCGGAACTTCCTGCGGTACGACTCCGGGGTGAGGTTGTAGTGCTGGATCAGGGCCCGCTTGATGCTGTTGTAGTCCTGCTCATCCCCGGCAGGTAAGTCCCCCAAAACTTCCAGGGACTTACCCCTCAAACGGGGGGTCAGGTACGTTGTCCACTGATCAAGGGCCAGATGGTGTTGGAGGCAGGTTCTCTCAAAGGCCAGCAGAAATGAATCCAGGTCTCCATCCTTTTTAAGCAAGGGAAAGTCCTCTGCCCGGACCTTGGAAGCCTTGATCCCTGGTGGGGCTGGAGCGTCCAGTGGGGGCCCGTGCTGAGCCATCTCCAGTTGGTGCTGGCGCTCCGCAGCTTCACGGTGTTCTGCAGCACACTTCTGTATGCTCACGCTCCACTGCTTTCTCTGCTGCCGCTTGCTCATGCTCCGTTGCTTTCTCTGCCGCCACCAGGAGTCTGTCATGGGCGGCGTCATTACCAGCCTTGAGCTGTGCCATAGCCGCTTGGAAAAGAGTCTCCAATCTGGACAGGCTGGGACGGGCAGGGGGTGGACAGTCCACTGCTGGACTGAGCACGGGGATCTGGCTCCTTGGGGAGCCCTGGCTGAGCTCCCTCTCGCCTTCATCGGTATCGACCTCCTCATAGACCATAGCATTGGCCTCCCCCTTTGCCTTACTCCTGGTACCTTCCGTTATCTTGTGAACCTCTGGTTACTGACAGCTGCAACCCTTACCTTGCACACAACTTATTATATTTACACTCTGACCGTCTAGTGCTGGGCTGACCTTAAGACCCCGGTAGTGAAAGTTACCGCTGGTAGTCTTTAGTGTCTGGGATTAGGGGTCCCACAAACACTATTACTCTGATCCCACCGCTGCCACCAATGTGAAGGAAACCCGGGTTCCTCCCACGTCACCAATGTGTCGTAACTACACAGTCACAGCTCTCCGGCGCCCCCTTTGTCTCTCAGGTCAGTAAGGGAACTGCACCTAGAGCAAATGGCCGCCGGGGAGGATGTCCTGTTACCCACTGGGTATTCTAAGATTTGTGATCAGAGTAAAAGCATCAGCCCAAAATTAATTTTACTGTTTAATTGCCTTAAGGGCGCACTAGATAATTACAGAAATATACAGTAAGCTATACACCGGAATTACAGTGGATTTGCAGTCAAAGTAAAATATTACAATAAGGTACAAGGCTTAGAGGTATTAGCCAAAGGTCAATGTCAATGTTGCATGTGGACGCCGGGAGCTCTGCGGTCCACAGGTACGAATCTTAGTTGCCGGACAGTCCCCAAAACATGTGCCGCTGCTCCCTTGACAGATCTGTACCTTGTTCCTTCTTAGGCTGGGTTCACATTGCGCCAAGACAGTCCGTTAGATGTGAACCTAGCCTTAGATCTTCATCGTCTTCTGTGTGAATAGGGGGATTCTGCCATCCGCTCACAGTTCTTAAACCTGCTAGGTCCCTCCCCTCGGTGTCAGAGGGTGGGCTAATAATCTCCACCCTTAGCTCCCTGCAGTATTTATTCCCAATATCTAAGAAAGGGGTTAACTTTCTCCAGGATGATTGGATCAGGACAGGAGTGGTACCAGCGGATGCAGTTTGTTTTGGCTGTCGCGTGGAGATCAAACATGGCCCGATTGGCCCTCCACCGCGACCCAATCTCTATATCTCAGGTCACCGAGCTATCACCGACTCGGGAGTTGCACTGTCAGATGCCTGAAGTCCGCAGGATCACACAGATATTTTTTATGAGTCTATACCTCGAAAGGCGTGCTCATAATTCATAATCCTAGAACGGAGTCGTAGTGACAAAATGGCAGCTGGGACAGGTCGGCTCAAACATGAGGCGAGCATGAGGCCCCATATCCAAGATGGTGGCTGTTCCTTCATCCCAAAGGCTAATTCCAGATTGCTATTCTCACCAGTCCTGTAAAGGTGTATTAATTTCAGCCATCTGGCCATATGGATCGCCTTGTAATAATACGTGAGATCTGGAAGTCCTATTGCACCTAATTTTTTGGGAAGGGTGAGCATTTTGTGAGCAAGTCTAGCTTTTTTGTGTTTCCATATGTAGTTTGAAATCATTTGTTTACAGGAAAGAAAAAAGGAGTTTGGGAAATTTATTAGAATCATACTCATTACATAGATACATTTAGGTAGTATATATGACTTGACTATATTCACTCTCCCCATCCACGAGATATTTGGTAGATCGTAAGTTTTTGATATTTTCGAGCAAAGGGAGAATTTTTGTGGAATAAAGATTTAGGATTGTTAGAAATATAAACTAAATATTTGATTTATCCAGTGGGCCATTTAACCCCTTAACGACCTCCGATACGCCTTTTAACGGCGGTAGTTAAGGGTACTTAACCGTTTAAATAACGGCGCTGTGGAAAAAGCCTATAGCCCACCCCAGAGTCAGAATTTCTCCAGGGTCTCGGCTGCCGGTGGTAGCCGAGACCCGAGAGAACATGATTCGGGTCGGTATTTACCGACCCGGTATTGCGATTGCCGTTATTAACCCTATAACGGTGACCGCAACAACAAAAAAAGCCGCAATTTTGCAGTTAATTTCTCCTCTGATGTGATCGCATATCAGAGGGGAGAGAAATAGGGTCCTCGGGTCCCCCGATCTATCCCCCATACGTCCCGGTTTTCCCACCACCCTCCGACAGCTTCCGCAGCTCCCAGCGTCTTCCTGTAAAGAAAATGGCATGCGCAGTGCGCCCGCCGAATCTGCCAGCCGGCAGATTCCATTCATTCATTCAGTGTACATTTTGATCACTGATAAACCCTATCACAGTGATCAAAATAAAAAAAAATAGTAAATAACCCCCCCTTTATCAGCCCCATAGTTAGGTAAATATAATGAAATAAAGAAAATATATTTTCATTTTTCCATTAGGGTTAGGGTTAGAATTAAGGTTAGGCTTGGCATTAGGGTTAGCGTTGGAATTAGGGTTAGGGTTGTGATTAGGGTTAGGGGTGTGTTGGGGTTAGGGTTGGAGCTAGAATTGAGGGGTTTCCACTATTTAGGCACATCAGGGGGTCTCCAAACGCAACATGACGCCAGCAGAACATTCCATCAAAGTCTGCATTCGAAAATGGCGCTCCTTCCCTTCCAAGCTCTCACATGCGCCCAAAAAGTGGTTCCCCCCCACATATGGGGAATCCGTGTACTCAGGACAAATTGCACAACAACTTTTGTGGTCCAATTTCTCCTGTTACCCTTGTGAAAATAAAAAATAGCGGGCTAAAAAATAATTTTTGAGGAAAAAAAAGATTTTTTATTTTCATTGCTCTGCGTTATAAACTTCGGTGAAGCACTTGGGTGTTCAAAGTGCTCACCACATATCTAGATAAGATCCTTAAGGGGTCTGGTTTCCAAAATGGTGTCACTTGTGGAGGGTTTTCACTGTTTAGGCACATCAGGGACTCTCCAAATGCAACATGGCGTCTGATCTCAATTCTAGCCAATTCTGCGTTGAAAAAGTCAAACGGTGCTCCTTCCCTTGCGAGCTCTGCTGTGCACCCAAAACGTGGTTTACCCCCACATATGGGGTATCAGCGTATTCAGGATATAGTGCACAACAAATTTTGTGGTTCAGTTTCTCTTTTAACATTGGTGAAAATAAAAAAAAAATTAGTTCTGAAGCAAATTTTTTGCAAAAAAAAGTTAAATGTTAATTTTTTCCTTTCACATTGCTTCAATTCTTGTGAAGCACATAAAGGGTTAATAAACTTATTAAATGTGGTTTTGAGCACCTTGAGGGGTCCAGTTTTCAGAATGGTGCGCACTTTTGGGTATTTTCTGTCATGTACACCCCTCAAAATGACTTTTAATATGATGTGGTCCTTAACCCCTCTCTGACATCAGACGTACTATCCCGTCCATGAAACCCGTGCCAATCTGACCATGGACGGGATAGTACGTCATAGGCGATTAGCTGCGCTCCTGTATTATCACAGCTGACACCCGTGACTGTGTGTCAGGAGCGGTCACGGACCGCTCCTGGCACATTAACCCCTTGCACACCGCGATCAAACATGATCGCGGTGTACTGGGGGCACAGGGGAGGATCGCGCAGGGTGGGGGCTCCCTGCGCGCCCCCCTGAGACCCTCAGAGCAGCGCGATGTGATCGCGCTGTTCTGAGGGCTTCCTCCCTCCCAGGACCCGGATCCAAGATGGCGCCGGGGTCCTGGAGGGAGGCGGCTTCCTCAGTGCCTGCTGAGAGCAGGCACTGAGAAGCCTGCATCTATGCCTGTGCGATCGCTGGTGTGACAGAGTGCTGTGCACACTGTCACACCAGCGATCTGATAAAATACAGTGATGTCCCACCCTGGGACAAAGTAAAAAAGTAAAAAAAAATAAAAATAAACATGTTTTAAAAAAAAATCCAAAATAAATAAAAAAAATATATATATATTCCCCAATAAATTCATTTCTTCCTGTAAATAAAAAAAACAAAACAATAAAAGTACACATATTTGGTATCGCCGCGTCCGTAACGACCCCCCCTACAAAACTGTCCCACTAGTTAACCCCTTTAGTGAACCTCTTAAAAAAAAAAGCAAAAAATCAATGCTTTATCATCATACCGCCGAACAAAAAGTGGAATAACACGCGATCAAAAAGACGGATATAAATAAACATGGTACCGCTGAAAGCGTCATCTTGTCCCGCAAAAAACGAGCCACCAGATAGCATCATCAGCGAAAAAATAAAAAAGTTATAGCTCGCAGAATAAAGCGATGCAAAAATAATTATTTTTCATATAAAATTGTTTTTATTCTATAAAAAACATAAAAAAATTATATAAATGAGGTATCGCCGTAATCGTACTAACCCGAAGAATAAAACTGCTTTATCAATTTTACCACACGCGGAACGATAAAAACGCCTCCCCCAAAAGAAATTCATGAATTGCTGATTTTTATTCATTCTAACCTCCCAAAAATCGAAATAAAAAGCGATCAAAAAATGTCACGTGCTCAAAAATGGTACCAATAAAAACGTCAACTCGTACCGCAAAAAATAAGACCTCACATGACTCTGTGGGCCAAAATATGCAAAAATTATAGCTCTCAAAATGTGGCAATGCAAAAAACTATTTTTTTGCAATAAAAAGCGTCTTTTAGCGTGACAGCTGCCAATCATAAAAACCCGCTATAAATAGTAAATCAGACCCCCCTTTATCACCCCCTTAGTTAGGGAAAAATAATAAAATAAAAAATATGTATTTATTTCCATTTTCCCATTAGGGTTAGGGTTAGGGTTTCGGCTAAAGTTAGGGTTAGGGTTGGCGCTAAAGTTAGGATTAGGGTTGGGATTAGGGTGTGTTAGGGTTAGGTTTGTGGTTAGGGTTGGGACTAGGGTTAGGGGTGTGTTGGGGTTAGGGTTGGAGTTAGAATTGGGGGGTTTCCGCTGTTTAGACACATCAGGGGCTCTCCAAATGTGACATGGCGTCTGATCTCAATTCCAGCCAATTCTGCGTTGAAAAAGTCAAACGGTGCTCCTTCACTTCTGAGCTCTGCCATGCGTCCAAACAGTAGTTTATCCCCACATATGGGGTATCAGCGTACTCTGGACCCCAAGAGTTATTGTGCAATTTGTCCTATTTCTTCTGTTACCCTTGGTAAAATAAAAAACTGGGGGCGAAAATATCATTTTTGTAAAAAAAAAAATGATTTTTTTGTTTTTAACGGCTGTACATTATAAACTTCTGTGAAGCACTTGGGGCTTCATAGCGCTCACCACACATCTAGATAAGTTCCTTGTGGGGTCTATTTTACAAAATGGGGTCACTTGTTGGGGATTTCCACTGTTTAGGCGCATCAGGGGCTCTCCAAATGCGACATGACGCCCCCAGACCATTCCATCAAAGTCTGCAATCCAAAACGTCACTACTTCCCTTCCGAGCCCCAACTTGTACCCATACAGTAGTTTTCTCCCACATATTGGGTATCAGCGTACTCAGGACAAATTGGACAACAACTTTTGGGGTCCAATTTCTCCTGTTACCCTTGTGAAAATAAAATATTGGGGGCGAAAAAATAATTTTTGTAAAAAAAAAAAAGATTTTTTATTTTACGGCTGTACATTATAAACTTTAGTGAAACACCTGGGGGTTCAAAGTTCTCACCACACATCTAGATAAGTTCCTTGAGGGGTCTAGTTTCCAAAATGGTGTCATTTATGGGGGTTTCCACTGTTTAGGCAGATCAGGAGCTCTCCAAACACGACATGGCGTCCAGCCAATTCTGCGTTGAAAAAGTCAGACGGCGCTCCTTCCCTTCCAAGCTCTGCCATGCACCCAAACAGTGGTTTACTCCCACATATGGGGTATCAGCGCACTCAGGACAAATTGCACAATAACTTTTGGAGTCTTGTTACCCTTGGAAAAATAAAAATTGGGGTGAAAAGATCATTTTTGTGGAAAAAATATGATTTTTAAATTTTACGGCTCTACGTTATAAACTTGTGTGAAGCACTTGAGGGTTCAAATTGGCACATCAGGGGCTCTCCAAATGCAACATGGCATCCAATCTCAATTCCAGCCAATTTTGGTTGGAAAAAGTCAAATGGTGCTCCTTCCCTTCCGAGCTCTGCCGTGCGCCCAAACAGTGGTTACCCCCACATATGGGGTATCAGCGTACTCAGGACAAATTGGACAACAACTTATGTGGTCCAATTTCTCCTGTTACCCTTGGGAAAATAAAAAATTAGTGACTAAAAGATAATTTTTGTGGGAAAAAAATAGGATTTTTTATTTTCATGCCCGGGCATTATAAACTTGTGTGAAGCACTTGGGGTTCAAAGTGCTCACCAAAGATCTAGATAAGTTCCTTAGGGGGTCTAGTTTCCAAAATGGGGTCACTTGTGGGGGATTTCCACTGTTTAGGCTCATCTGGGGCACTGCAAACGGAACATGACCCCCATCAACGTCTGCATTCCAAAACGTTACTACTTCCTTTCCAAGCCCTGCCGTGCGCCCAAACAGTTTCCCCCCCCCACATATGGAGTATAATTTTTGTGGGAAAAAAATAGGATTTTTTATTTTCATGCCCGGGCATTATAAACTTGTGTGAAGCACTTGGGGGTTCAAAGTGCTCACCAAAGATCTAGATAAGTTCCTTAGGGGGTCTAGTTTCCAAAATGGGGTCACTTGTGGGGATTTCCACTGTTTAGGCTCATCTGGGGCACTGCAAACGGAACATGACCCCCATCAACGTCTGCATTCCAAAACGTTACTACTTCCTTTCCAAGCCCTGCCGTGCGCCCAAACAGTTTCCCCCCCCACATATGGAGTATCAGCGTACTCAGGACAAATTGGACAACAACTTTTGGGGTCCAATTTCCTTGGGAAAAATCAAAAATTTGGGACTAAAAAATCATTTTTGTGGAAAATTGTTTTTTTTTTTTTTTCACACCTAGGCATTATAAACTTTTGTGAAACACTTGGGGGTTCAAAGTGCTCACAACAGATCTAGATAAGTACCTTAGGGGGTCTAGTTTCCAAAATGGTGTCACTTGTGGGGGTTTCCACTGTTTAGGCGCATCAGAGGTTCTCCAAGCGCGACATGGCGTCCAATCTCAATTCTAGCCAATTTTAGTTTGAAAAAGTCAAACGGCGCTCCTTCCCTTACGAGCTCTGCTGTGTGCCCAAACAAGTGGTTTTCCCCCACATATTGGGTAATGGCGTACTCAGGAGAAATTGCATAACAACCTTATCTGTCCATTTTCTCCTTTTACCCTTGTGAAAATAAAAAAAAGTTTGTAAAAGATCATTTTTGTGGCTAAAAAGTTAAATATTCATTTTTTCCTTCCACGTTGCTTTAGTTCCTGTGAAGCACCTGAAGGGTTAATAAACTTCTTGAATGTGGTTTTGAGTACCTTGAGGGGTGCAGTTTTTAGAATGGTGTCACTTTTGGGTATTTTCTGCCATGTAGACCCCTCAAAGTGACTTCAAATGTGAGGTGGTCCCTAAAAAAATGGCTTTGTAAATTTTGTTGTAAAAATGAGAAATCGCTGGTCAACTTTTAACCCTTATAACTTCCTAACAAAAAAAAATTTTGGTTCCAAAATTGTGCTGATGTAAAGTAGACATGTGGGAAATGTTATTTCTTAACTATTTTGTGTGACATATTTCTCTGTTTTAAGGGAATAAAAATTCAAAGTTTGAAAATTGCAAAATTTTCGCCATATTTGCGTTTTTTTCAAAAATAAACGCAAGTTATATCGCAGAAATTTTACTTCTAACATGAAGTACAATATGTACAATATGTCACGAGAAAACAATCTCAGAATCGTGAAGATCCGTTGAAGCGTTCCAGAGTTATAACCTCATAAAGAGACAGTGGTCAGAATTGTAAAAATTGGCCCGGTCATTAACGTGCAAACCACCCTTGGGGGTGAAGTGACTTTTAATATGATGTGGTCCTTAAAAATAAATGGCTTTGTAAATTTTGTTGCAAAAATGAGAAATCGCTGGTCAACTTTTAACCCTTATAACTTCGTAACAAAAAAAAATTTTCTTTACAAAATTGTGCTGATGTAAAGTAGACATGTGGGAAATGTTATTTATTAAGAAATTTGTGTGACATATCTCTCTGATTTAAGGGCAAAAAAATTTAAAGTTTGAAAATTGCAAAATTTTCAGAATTTTCGCCATATTTTTATTTTTTTTCATAAATAAACACAAGTCATATCGATGAAATTTTACCACTAGCATGAAGTAAAATATGTCACGAAAAAACATTCTCAGAGTCAGCGGGATCCGTTAAAGTGTTCCAGAGTTATAACCTCATAAAGTGACAATGGTCAGCATTGTAAAAATTGGCCTGGTCATTAAGTTGCAAATTGGCTCCGTCACTAAGGGGTTAAGGGAGTTATATCTTTAAGTATGGTGATATCACTTTGGGGCAGATGTATTCAATGCTTCAGATTTATCTTAAAGTTGGATAGTTCACCAAATTGCAAAAAGAGATCCATTAGTCTGGGGAAAGCTTGTTTAGGATTGGTTATTAATAGCATAAGATCGTCAGCGAAGGCTCCTATTTTGATATCTAAGTTTTCAATTCTAAGTTCCTCAATGGTGTTTTTTCTTTTTGATTTTTTGGATGAGCATTTCCATAACGAAGATAGAGGGTGGGGGAAAGGGTGGCAGCCTTGTCTGATACCATTGTGAATTTCTAGATTACGAGAGTAGATTCCGTTCACCCTGAACCTGGCCGTAGGTCGGGAGTAGAGAGTCATTATAGCGTCTACTAGGATGGGAGGAAAATCAAATTTCAATAATGTGCTCGCCATAAAACGCCAACTTATTCTATCAAACGTTTTTTCAGCATCAGTCAATCGAAAGGTAAGCTTAGTATTAGTTTATCAGGCATATGATATAGATTGTATAATTCTTGTAGAGTTATCTTTCCCCTCTCTCCCTTTCACGAAGCTAGATTAATCAGGATGAATCAAATTCAGTAGAACCAAGCCTATCCTTCTATCAAGTAGTTTAGCCCACAATTTCATATCCGTATTTAATAAAGAAATGGGGCTATAGTTGCTACATTGGTGTCTTTACCCTTTTTTCAAATTACTATGAGAAAGGCTTCTAGAGCTTGTTTCGGAGCTGGTTGTCCAGTAAAGAATGTATTGAATAAATCCACCAAGTAAGGAATTAGAGTTTTGGAGAATTTTTTATAATATACGGTTGGAAGACCTTCAGGGCCTGGTGTTTTCCCATTTGGTATTGTCTTCAGTGTATCTAGAAATTTTTGGGAAATGACTATTGATGTTAGGGCCCCGTCTCACATAGCGGGAAATAAAAATGAAAAAAGCGTATACAGAATGGGAGGAATAAGGCTAAGCAACAGCACATGTGAAAAAGACTTGGGTATACTAATAGATCACAGACTGAACATGAGTCAACAGTGTGATGCAGCAGCAAAAAAGGCAAATACAATTCTGGGATGTATTAACAGAAGCATACAGTCTAGATCACGTGAAGTTATTATTGCCCTCTACTCCTCTTTGGTCACACCTCATCTGGAATACTGTGTCCAGTTTTGGGCACCACATTTTAAAAAAGACATCAACAAACTGGAGCAAGTTCAGAGAAGAGCGACCAGAATGGTGACCGGTCTGCAAACCATGTCCTATGAGGAACGGTTGCAGGATTTGGGAATGTTTAGCTTGCAAAAAAGAAGACTGAGAGGAGACTTAATAGCTGTCTACAAATATCTCAAGGGCTGTCACATTGTAGAAGGATTATCTTTATTCTCATTTGCACAAGGAAAGACTAGAAGCAATGGGATGAAACTGAATGGGAGGAGACAGATTAGATAGAAAAAACTTTTTGACAGAGTGATCAATGAGTGGAACAGGCTGCCACGAGAGGTGGTGAATTCTCCTTAAATGGAAGTTTTCAAACAGGCTGGACAGACATCTGTCTGGGATGATTTAGTGAATCCTGCTTTGAGCAGGGGGTTGGACCAGATGACCCAGGAGGTCCCTTCCAACTCTACCATTCTATGCAGGTGACAGTTCGAGTGGTGATCTGACTTTATGATTAGACAAATGAACAATCAATTCATATTTAGATTCTCATGAAGAAACGAAGAGTCAAGGTCTACCCTTCATTGTCAAAGGGGTTCTTATTCAAGGTTGGATTATAGGAAGGTGAGGGAAGGGATCCAAAAACTTGGTTCCTGCAAACTAAAGAGTGGGCAGATTCAATGACTCTCACTCAGAAAGTTTGGTGTTTAAGAGGGTTGATGTCTAGGTCCCTGTTTTCTAATGTTGGGGGAAGTAGTCTTCTTCAAGGTGGGTGGACTATTCTTTCGGTCTTGGAAGTTGTGGAATTTCCCATCCTGTGTCCAATGGCATCCACGAAGGTATCTCAATCGGCAGTACCTTCAGGGTCTCCCATGCTTTGTCGAGGTCTTCAGGGGTTCATATAGTAATTTGTTTACCATCTTTAAATACTCCCAGACCGAAGGGAAAAAGCCACCTATAATTGAGCTTATTGGACCTCAGGATGTCCAAAAATGGCTTGTGGAATTTCCCATCCCGTATCCAATGGCATCCACGAAGGTATCTTAATCGGCGGTACCTTTAGGGTCTTCCATGCTTTGTCGAGGTCTTCAGGGGTTCGTATGGTAATTTGTTTGCCATCTTTAAATACTCCCAGACTGAAGGGAAAAAGCCACCTATAACTGAGCTTATTGGACCTCAAGCTGTCTAAAAATGGCATTATCTTTTTTCTTTTTGCTAGAGTACTGGTATAAGCGAATGGGGGATTCACCATAATTGAGAGCTGACTTTTCTCTGGCTCCAGTCAGAATCGCTGATGTATCAACAAAATTCAGCAGACCGCATATGACATCTCTGGAAGGATCTGATGGTTTCGGCCTGGGTCTAAGGGCTCTGTATACTCTCTCAATGATGATAGTGTCTGCCCTTTCTTGTCCCAGTATTGAAGCAAAAATTTCTTTGGTAACCTTTCCCAGGGGCAAAGGTCTCCGGAATTCCCTTCAATCTTTCTTCTGCTTCTAGTCTCTTGATCTTCCAGGGCTAATAAGACTGTATTAATCTGATGGTGATGCTGGATCGTTTGATCCCTTAAAATGGTAGAGGCCTCCACCAAATTCATATGTGAATCTTCTAAAGACTCAACTCTTTGGCCTACATGCTTTAGATCAGCACGCAGACATGAGATTTCCTGGAATAGTGGTTCCATGGCCTGGGCCAAAGACTTTTTTAGAATGGATCTAAAGATTATTGCTGAGTCAGTGTTCATTGAGTCACAGTCTGTATTCTCGTGGCTCGAATCTGAATCTTCCATCTAGGTTGAAGAGAGGGAACATGCCGATGGGTTTTTAGAGAGAGTTTGGTTAGTCTTATGTTTCTTCCTGAGGAACGTATCTAATTCTTGTTTTTGAGAGCTTTGATGTTCTGTAAGGTTTTTTGCATGCTCTTTATTTCATTTCACCATTTTTGACTAAGCATGCTCTAGCAGGTCACCACTATAACATGAATTTTGAAATTACATAGTCACTTTAGCAGATTTATAGAGGAACTTCTGAGTAGAGTTGGCTGTAATTGAATCCAATGGTCAAAAGGTGGCAACAGAGTGTCTCTTCTGGTATCCAGCTCAAAGAAAAAACTGAGTGTTCATAGCTTTAATGATCTGTTAATCAACTGTCTCCAATCCTACTCTGTAGAACTTTAATTAAAAGTCCATGCAATATTCTCAGTATTATTCTTTACATTAGAGCAGAGTGGATGGACTGATTATATCTGTGTCCTGGTGGAAGGGGGAGGGAGAAAGGGCTCAGTGCTCCCCAGTTATTAACACTCCAGGGATCCACTTAACTTTTCTTATCACTCCCTTACCTTCCCTCCTGCAGGGTCTGCAGCCATTGGCAGGATCTGTGACCCCCCAAGGAAACCTTCTGTTGTGTTCAGTAACTACCAATTTCACCTCCAAAGATCGCCTCCAGGTCTCTTCTCTTCTGGGTTTAGGTCCGCCAACCACCGCACCACGTGGTTCATTTCCAAAGGTCTCGACTCCCTGTACCTCCTCCACCGGGACCTGCCGTCACCCGGAGAAAACTGGCCGAGGCCTTAGGGTAAGCGTTGCCGACACGTGCACCTGGGGGCAGATAACCTGGCGTGCTGCAGAAGGTGTGTCCAAACTTTTGGTCTGTACTGTACATACACATATATATATATATCAACAGACAAACTTTTTAGCAAATGTGTAATAATAAAATTTAACTTTGAATTACTATAGTTAAAAAACAAAACATATAAAACCCTAGGGATATTTTGTGTGCAAACCAAGCAAATAAGCTAATAATAATACCTGAAGCATGATAGATGTACTATGCCCCCTAGGAAAACTGTCGTTTTCCATTGTTAGAGCGCAAGCGTTCGGATTGTGACCCGCACCCATCATATCATCGTAAACTAATACAATGGTGAGTCCTGTATGATAGGGTGTCCGGAGAAAGGGGTCAGGTTTCTTTAGAGCGGTGATCGACATTCAATTTACCTCTACCTAACTGAGCGGTATTTAAAAAAAAGGTAAAAGAGTGGTATGTTAGGTGACCCGGCCGAGTCCCAATATTCATACTTGTCCCCTAAGGGCTATTTTGCAGGTAATTAGTCCCGGCAGGCATATTTACATGGGGTTTTGGGTACACTTTTCTCAGAAGAAAAGGGAATCAATTCCAACAGTTTGAAGCCTGACTCTAACTAGGAAACATGTCAGAAGATATATTAACATGGACAGGATGAGGACTTAAATGGACCTCTACATTCTATTAAGGATAAGGGGTCACCAGGTCTTTCAGACTTCTTATGGTGAGATCATTCCTTTATGATTTATATGAACGCTACTAAATACCAAATGTTTTGTGCTGCTCCCTATATATCAATTTTTGCATACTGATTTATAGTATGTATCTGATTACTTATGACCTGATTCAGATAAACCGCATGGTACTAGTGGCCGTCTTAGTATGACTGGGATTTCCTAGGCTTCAGGTATTATTAGCTTATTTTCTTGGTTTGCACACAAAATATCCCTGGGGTTTTATATGTTTATTGTTATTTTGTTTTTTAACTACATTAATTAAGTTAAATTTTATTAATTCACATTTGCTAAAAAATCTGTATTATATTAGTGAATTTTCACACCTATACCCATATTGCTTAATAGTCAAGGTATCAACAGATGCAAATGATTAATTGCTAAACAGAGGTATTCATAATCATAGAATGGCAGTGCAATATATTGTATAGCGACACCTAGTGGACAAAGTAAATAATAAAAATCAAAGGTGCGAGTGAAATCAATTACAGTACAGACCAAAAGTTTGGACACACCTTCTCATTTAAAGATTTTTCTCTATTTTCATGACTATGAAAATTGTAGAATCACACTGAAGGCATCAAAACTATGAATTAACACATGTGGAATTATACATTACACTTTACAAAAAAGTGTGAAACAACTGAAAATATGTCTTATATTCTAGGTTCTTCAAAGTAGCCACCTTTTGCTTTGATTACTGCTTTGCACACTCTTGGCATTCTCTTGATGAGCTTCAAGAGGTAGTCACCGGAAATGGTCTTCCAACAATCTTGAAGGAGTTCCCAGAGATGCTTAGCACTTGTTGGCCCTTTTGCCTTCACTCTGCGGTCCAGCTCACCCCAAAGGTTTTTTTTTTGCTGCAGGAAACAACGCATAGCGCCTGAAGCGGCACGTCAGGCTTGGTCATACAGTAGAAGTCTATGGGTGCCGGATCAGGCATAGCACTGATCCGGCCACCAGACTACGTTTTCTTCATTTACGCATGCCTGGAAGCCGAAAACTAAGGTCTCTCTCTCTCTCGACATGCGCACATTACATTTTCCGGGTTCAAAAGTTCACGACGAATCCAGCTAAAAACCGGATGCGGCACATGAGTTTTTTGCAATCTACGCTGGATCCGTCTTTTTACAAATTCAACGGATTGTGCCTGATTGCAAAAAAATGATGTGTGAAAGAGGCCTTACATTATCTTTATTTAGGTCAGTGTTTCAACTCCAGTCCTGAGGACCCACCAACAGGTCATGTTTTCAGGATTTCCTTTGTATTGCAAAGGTGATGGAATAATTTCTTGAGCAGGTGATATAATTTTATCACCCGGGCAATACTAAGGAAATCCTGAAAACATGACTGTTGGGGGTCTGAGGACTGGAAGTTGATAAACACTGATTTAGGTCATCTTGCGGTACATTTTCATCTTATGTATTATGCCATATGTATCTTGGCAAAGTATTAGCTTGACTTGGATATAATTCCTTTTTCTGCCCTCTATGTGTATATATATTTTTTCACTACACTAGTGGTTTTATATATGCAGCATTATTTTCTAAACTGCAGCTGCCCTTTAGTTTATATGGTTCATGTAGTGCACATATTCCAGCTATTTGAATTTATATACCCAAGATAATTTCATCACTTTTATCTAGACTTTTCTTGATATAATTGTTGCACCCTTTTCGGACGTTCGTCAGAGTCACTATAAATTTTTTGCACGGCATTTGAATTATGAAAACCTTTTTGTTAGCAATTAATATTTGGTCTATGTGTGAAGGA
>JARQOD010000004.1:263520304-263592577 GCA_033576555.1 Oophaga sylvatica | reverse complement strand
TTTCTGGCGCTTGCCCATGCTTCCCACCAGGGCAGGGGACGCAGTGACCCCTGTGCGCGGTTTGCGCCCCCGCCAGGGAAGCCATCCTCATCCCCCCGGGCCGGCAGGGTTCTGCAGGGACCACCATTAGGGTAATACAGATCCGCCAAGGGAGAGGTTGGGGTCCAGCAGCGCTGAGACCCCTGAGACCTCTAGACCATCTCTGGTGATCCAAGTCTCTTGTCCGAATAAAATAATAAAATCTTCTGAGGAGCTGCTTCCAGCAGCGACCATCCTCTGAGACCTCAAATTTTAGACTGAAGAGCTGAGTAGGAGGAGCCCGAGCTGGAGGGGCCGGTCAACATGCTTTCTAATCTGAGGTGTTAATCCTATCTGGGGCTCCGCCTACCCACTAGTTATGCCTAGTGTGTCTCCCTTCCTTCATCTGCAGCTGAAAAATCAATCAAGGGCATTTGATTAGCAGCTCCTGGCAGTTACTCTACTTATCCTCCTAATTCCTATGGAAGCAGTAGGAATGTGCTTTTTCCACTCACTAATTCTGCATTTTAACAAAATTTGTGTTAAATAATGACCATGTAATTTGTGTTGTGTATCTGAGGTTGCATTTCCCTAAGGCCGGGGTCACACTTGCAAGTGCAACGCGAGAAACACGCACGAGTCTCTCGCATCAATACCCGACACTGCAGCTGGCACTTCGGACTGGAGAGTTCGGCTGCATAGAAATACATGCAGCCACACACTCCGATCCCGAGTGCCGGCGGCAGTGCCCGGTATTGATGCAAGTTTCTCACATTGCACTCGCAATTGTGACCCCGGCCTAATTTTAGAACTCTCTAGGAATTAGATGCTTTAATTTTTTTATGTCCTGATATGTAAAACAATAGAATTCACAAGAAGGTGCATGTAGTTTTTCGCATGATTGTAGCTGAGGCATATGTTTTTTTTCTAATAACAGCAAAAAAACTTGACAAGATGTATATAAATATACAGTTTGATCCTGCTGATATTGTATAAAAGAAACAAACAAAAAAAACACCTATTTCCCCGTTTAACATGACAGTCTTAATGATGGGCTGTGGCTGAGTAAGAGGATCCCGATTCATTAAGAGAAACCAGGACTGGCATGGAAATGCTTATCAAGCTGCATTTTTCTGTCCTGTTGAAAAAAAAAATCAGATGCATACGGTCTTTTATTCATTTTTGTGTTTTTTTTTCATAATAGAAGTCAATTGCTATAGGATTCAACCATAGTGGCATCCTTTTACTATAGACGCAATTTGCAGTTAGCAATATACAACTTATGTATGTCCTGTCTGGCAGAAAAGTGGTGCGAACATTGTCTAAATGTTTTCCTACAACTGTTCCACAAGTTGTTCATTTTGAACTAGTCTATTGCTACGCTACATATTTGGAAATTATGCTTGTAGAAGAGGCAAAGAGTGTGAATGTAATAAGTAAAAATTAGGAAAAGTGGTTGTTTTCAAGTAATGTAGATACAAGAATGTTTCAGGTGGTTACAACATTTTACCAATTGCTTCCATGAATAGTAAAGAAAAAAACATAGAGTGCTCTCAGTGGGAAAAGCAAAATAGGAATCTTGTGGGTATGATACCTTTTAATGGCTAACAAAATATAGTGAAAGATATTACAGGGCAAGCTTTCGAGACTGCTTACGTCTCTTCATCAGGCTGTCATCTTAAATGACAGCCTGATGAAGAGACGTAAGCAGTCTCGAAAGCTTGCCCTGTAATATCTTTCACTATATTTTGTTAGCCATTAAAAGGTATCATACCCACAAGATTCCTATTTTGCTTCTCCCACTGAGAACACTCTATATGTTTTTTTCTACTGGCTAACACGGTACTAAACCAATTTTTTTTCGTTTATCATGAATAGTAAAGGACTGTAATTGTCTGAAAGACCGTTTAAACAAATGGTTATTTCCTATTTTCCTGCGTAAATACTTGAAGCAGCCAAACCTCAAATGAGTAAAAGTGGCAGTTTAATTGTCAATGTAGATAGGTCTTATAGGAAAATGTTCAACACGGTAAAGACGGCAAATAAAGAAACTGCACAAACCACAAGACACAACTATGCAAGAGACAAAAAGACGAACAAACAAAAAAATTAACTAGCTTTTGTAAAGGAGTTGTTGAAAACCTGGGAGGTAAAACAAAATCATCTCGGTGCAACTAGGGAAAAATATTGCATTTACATTTATAGAGAAATTATTTTTCTGATATCAAATTAATCTAGCAGTGAAAAAAGTTGAAAAACCGCCAAAAGACACTATAGTTGGCCATAGGCATCAGACAGCTGTCATCTGAACGATAACACTGGTATTCAGTGATTTTGGTGCCAACAAGGTCTGAATGGTTTTACAGTGCCTTGCGAAAGTATTCGGCTCCCTGGAACTTTTCAACCTTTTCCCACATATTATGCTTCAAACATAAAGATACCAAATGTAAATTTTTGGTGAAGAACCAACAACAAGTGGGACACAATTTTGAAGTTGAACGAAATTTATTGGTTATTTTAAATTTTTGTGAAAATACAAAAACTGAAAAGTGGGGCGTGCAATATTATTCGGCCCCTTTAACTTAATACTTTGTTGCGCCACCTTTTGCTGCGATTACAGCTGCAAGTCACTTTGGTTATGTCTCTATCAGTTTTGTACATCAGGAGACTGAAATTCTTGCTCATTCTTCCTTGGCAAACAGCTCGAGCTCAGTGAGGTTGGATGGAGATCATTTGTGAACAGCAGTTTTCAGCTCTTTCCACAGATTCTCGATTGGATTCAGGTCTGGACTTTGACTTGGCCATTCTAAACACTGGATACGGTTATTTGTGAACCATTCCATAGTAAATTTTGCTTTATGCTTGGGATCATTGTCTTGTTGGAAGACAAATCTCCGTCCCAGTCTCAGGTCTTTTGCAGACTCCAACAGGTTTTCTTCAAGAATGGTCCTGTATTTGGCTCCATCCATCTTCCCATCAATTTTAACTATCTTCCCCTGTCCCTGCTGAAGAAAAGCAGGCCCAAACCATGATGCTGCCACCACCATGTTTGACAGTGGGGATGGTGTGTTCAGGGTGATGAGCTGTGTTGCCTTTACGCCAAACATATCGTTTGGCATTGTTTCCAAAAAGTTCGATTTTGGTTTAATCTGACCAGAGCACCTTCTTCCACATGTTTGGTGTGTCTCCAAGGTGGCTTGTTGCAAACTTTAAACAACACTTTTTATGGATATCTTTGAGAAATGGCTTTCTTCTTGCCACTCTTCTATAAAGGCCAGATTTGTGCAGTGTACGACTGATTGTTGTCCTATGGACAGACTGTCCCACCTCAGCTGTAGATCTCTGCAGTTCATCCAGTGATCATTGGCCTCTTTGCTGCATCTCTGATCAGTCTTCATCTTGCTTGAGATGAAAGTTTAGAGGGACATCCGGGTCTTGGTAGATTTGCAGTGGTATGATACTCCTTCCATTTCAATATGATCGCTTGCACAGTGCTCCTTGGGATGTTTAAAGTTTTGGAAATCATTTTGTATCCAAATCTGGCTTTAAACTTCTCCACAACAGTATCACGGACCTGCCTGTTGTGTTCCTTGGTCCTCATGTGCTTCAAACAGAACCCTGAGACTATCACAGAGCAGGTGTATTTATAAGTAGACTTCATTACACACAGGTGGATTATATTTATCATCAGTAGTCATTTAGGACAGCATTGGATCATTCAGAGATCCACAATGAACTTCTGGAGTGGGTCTGCTGCACTGAAAGTAAAAGGGGCCCAATAATATTGCACACCCCACTTGTCAGTTTTTGTATTTTCACAAAAAATTTAAAATAATCAATAAATTTCGTTCAACTTCACAATTGTGTCCCACTTGTTGATTCTTCACCAAAAATTTACATTTGGTATCTTTATGTTTGAAGCATGATATGTGGGAAAAGGTTGAAAAGTTCCAGGGGGCCGAATACTTTCGCAAGCCACTATATATTTAGTTTATGGTGCTGATAAAGAATATGACTGTGTTTTGCTAGATTGGCTCTAGTTTCTGAGATATTTAATAGTTAATTAGTTACAGAATAATTCTGGCTTCAAAAAGTTGCTTTCATAGCATTGTAAGCCTAAAACTTGAAATACAAAACCAATTATATGGGATATTAAGTGTCAAAAGACAAACCAAAAAAGCAAAACATATTGCATTTGTACACAAGTTGCTTTGGGGAGTGCATTATTTTCATGAATTCTCAAAAACTAAAGCCAATTTGGCAGAAGTAATGGGATTTTTGAATTCAGCACCTTCAAAATACTCAAAATTCATTAAAAAAAAACCTTGGCACCTGGAATTTTTTTTTTTTTTTTTCATAGACCTGTGTAATTCTACAACCATCTCTCCCAACTGAACCATACACAGGAACGCTTGGCTCAACCAATAATGTGTTGGGAAATAGCCGGGATGATACCCTATAATGTTAGCCCCTTCACGACCTTGGGTTTTTTAATTTTTGCTCCCCTTCTTACCAGAGTCATAACATTATTTTTTTCATCAATATAGTCAAGTGAGGGCTTGTTTTTTGTGTCAAGTTGTACCCACAACTGCGGGGATTGCCTAACAGGTAATCCATGCCTGTGCTGCGGCTGTCGAACAGCCGCGGGGACACCAACATATTTCTTGAGCACACAGAAGACACTCTTATCTTAGCATTCTCATGCGAGCACGTTCGCTCATCACTAGTAAATATCACAGCAGCTTGTACGTATGATTTCTACAAGAAATACGTTATTATATAGGTACAATACAAGGTCTTATGACAGAAGGGATTGAGTTACGCATTACAGATCGTACAGAAAGTTCTTTGAAAGGAAAACAACAGTATAACGGGCAACATGCCATTCTTAGAGAGAGGACAATCATGCTATACTAATTTTTTTTCCACTCTTCCGTTTTGGCCTTCTGTTTTTCTGGGCTGTGCAATTAAAAACATTGAATAAGACACAGAAGCTGTCAGAAATGCTTAACCACCACTCAAGGTGTCTGAAGAGCTATAATAAAGTAACAACGCGGCCGCATATAAAGACTGTTCCACAAATGTCACTGTTGCCCATGGCAACCAGACTTCTGCTGTTATGTTCCTACAGTATGTTTGAAAATGAAGCCTCTTTATTATCATTTATGTCTTTTTAAATTAGAAGGAGGATCGAAGCACGACTCAAAGAGGAGGGGAGCCCACTCCTTCTCCCAGCTTCAGCTGCACTACTGAAACCGTAAAAAACCACAACACTTCTCATTGAGGCCGCTTTGAAAAGTAGGTTTCCATCTTAACACAACATACATTGTCCCATATATAGTGTAACGTACCGGTTTCTAACCCATATGGCGGCATTGAGCAACGGCTACCCATTACTTTAATTTAAAAAAAAAAAAGTTTAGGACATACCATTTAAAGCGATAGAAGTCATACAGTTTTATTGGACACTGCAGTGGGTTATCTGGATTTTCAAGTTGCTCCACGTAGGTTTCCTCTGCAACTAAATAACAAAAAAAAGTCTTACATTTATTTAAGAAAAAAAAATGTAATTTCATGTAGCATTTTAATTCATGTGATATCATGCCTACGTGTCAATGGCTTTAATAATGGTTCTGTTTTAGGAGTGTATGTTTGTGCTTCATCTATTTAAGTTGTATAATGATAGAATTTCAGGCCTAATAAAAAAAGTCATATTTAAACACATCCAGTGTTTTTATTTCACAATGGTTTCCTTCTTTATTTTTATGGCAAGCGGCAACAATAGCAAACGTCGGGCATATTCTAATACGTAAAAATACATCAAAAGCAGATCGGTAAAGACGAAGGACAAAGCGAAAATGTTCTTCATATCAACAATGATCGTAAAATAATCCAGCAGTTATCTTCTCAAGCAGCATCACTAATACGTACAATTATTATATTAAAGACAAGAATGTTGAAATTTTGCTGAACAACAACAGTGACTCAAATTCCTTCATTCATCATATGGTAGGTGACATTTCTTAATGCTGGGGGTCCTCTCACTCCTCACTGCTTTTTGATTGACATAAGAGAAGAGAGGTGACATTTTGCAGTAGCACCTCGGTTAATCATAAAGTGGAAGTGATGCTTAGCAGGAAGACGAAAAAAGCCATAGACTAAGTTCACAGATAGGCCCACCAACGCACTCGCAACACTAATATTCTCATCAATAATAGCTGAATTTCAGTGCAACAGCAGAGGATGGTTCTGGGATATGTATCTCATGAGTTATACAGCCACCTCCTGCATAACCTTTGCTTATGCAGGGGTGCTATTACTTTAAGGTTCTCATTAAAGGGAGTGTCAGCACAAAATAATTATACAAAAAAAGCACAGGCGCTTAGTGCACCATTGGCATGGCCATACAATTCATCACTTACTTGGTTTTCATCCATTTCCTCTTCCCTGTGTTGTCGACAGCTTCTGAATATACAGGAATCACAGATGGGCGAAGATATATCCATGTAGGTGAACCAAATTGTTTAGCCACACAAATGGTGCACCAAGTATCTGCGTTTGGTTTGAACAGTCATTTAAATTGAACTGCTGTGGGCATGCACAACTGCAGCCTTATTCTAACAGCGGACTCATCACTCTTGTGATCGGTGAGGCTCATTCTTTTGTTGAAACGTCAGATTTTCATAGCTTGTATCAAACTTTATTGCAAAATTTGCCTGTGACACATTCACTAGAAAAAAAAATCCCCTTGTACACCACTATATACACTTTTTGCGTAGTGCTAAACTGGTCTTTAAAGGGAATCTGTCAATAGGTTTTTGCTATGAAGTCTGAAGACAGCAGGAGATAGAGGCTGAAACACAGAATTCAGGGATGTCTCACCTATCAGTGTGTGCAGTTGTCTAGTAACTGTGAATGATTTATCACTAAGATTATCTAGTCCTGCAACGCCCCATCCTGTGATAAGTACCTCACAGTCTATAGACATTGCATATAGAGAGCCTAGTGTGGGCGGGGTTAGCTTTCTCAGCTCTGCTTCATTCTTAATCTAAAAGCTCTGCTTGTGTCAGGACGGCTGCACCCAGTGAAGTGATATATCTTTGGATTCATAGTCTCTTTAGCTACATTATGCTGCTATCAGATGAGGTAGCAAAAACCTGCTGACAGATTCCTTTTAAAGGTTATGGCTAGTATTTTTTTTTTTATTGATGGCCTATTCATGTCGGATAGGTGGGGTTGTGAAACCTAGTATTTCCACCAATCAGCTGTTACCGATGCCAGCAGGAAGTTCTCAGTTGCTGCCGGAAACACTGCAGCTCCATGAAAACTATTGAGGCAGCAGCCGTGTATGAGAAATCCACTCCTATTAATTTTAATATAGGGCGGATCTACACCATCTGAGGACTTCTGGCTGAGGCAAGTAACAGCTGATCGGAGGGAGTGCTGTGTATCACACCTCCATGATCAATAAAAAAAATTAAAAAAAAGTAGTGGCCAAACACTTTAATTAAAATTAACAACTATGACCGTTCTTCACCTTTCAAGCCACTCTGAACTTGTCCATACAGGCGCAAAAAGCGAATTGTTAAGTTCTTGTCTTTTCCTATTCCTGGGCTTTTTCTCGTCTGTTTAGTGATCTTGGAAAAAGCCAACTGTGAATGCTGCTCTACAGTTTTCAAAACAAAGTACCTAAAAGAAAGCAAATATGCAAATCATCAGCAATTATTTCTTGTCATGTGTCACTAAGTGGCAATAACTCTGGAACGCAACTACATATTCTAGTGCTGCTGAGATTGTTTACTTGCTACACTTTGTATTTCATGATATTAGTAACATCACGCCAATAAAATTTGCATTTATGAAAATATCTGAAAATTGACAAACATGTATAAAAATTCTGAATTTCTAACTTTATGCAATAAGGATAGAAAAATTTAGTCATACGACAAAATTTAATAAAATTTCCCATATATTTACTTTACATGATCATTTTTCAAACGATTGTTTATTTTGATAGGATGTTTGAAGGGTTAAAAATGCTGCAGCAATATTCACCCCCCTAGTAAATCTACAATTTTTTTTTTTTACAGAGATATTCAGGTTTGAAGGGACTATGAGGGACCTAGTTTTTGGAAAACGCCTTCCCCCATCCAAAAGTTATACCATTTAACAAACTGTACCCTTCAATCTATTCAAAACTGCTGTAGAAAGCATATTAACCCTTCATGTGCAACATTGAAACTAACACAAAGTGGATTAAATATAAAAAGGAAAAGTTATGTTTTTTTCCCACTAAAATATTACTTCAGCCCCACTTTTTTATTTTCATAAGGGGCAATAGGAGAAAATGAACCCCACAATTTATTACATTTCTCCCAAACGCGGCAATAGCCCATATGTCATTGACAATTATTGTTTTGACAAACAACAGAGCTTAGGCGTGAATGAGCACCATTTGACCTTTGAAGAGAAATTTTGGCTGGAACCAATTACAGTCGCAATGATGAACTGCAGAGCCCCTAAAGGTGTCAAAATAGCAGAACCTCCTTCACATGTGACCACATTTTAAAAACTATACCCTCAAGAAATTAATCCAGAAGTTTAGTGACCACTTAGGATCCATAAATGTTTTATCAAAGTTTATAACATTGGGAAGCAAAAAAAAAAAAAAGTAATTTTTTTCCCAGAAAATGTTACCCCACTGGGGCTCAATCTAAATTCCCTATCAGTCTTTGGAGTGTGGGAGGAAACTTACACAAATATGGGGAGAACATACAAACTTATTGCAAATGTTGCATTTGGTGAAATTTGAACCCAGGACCACAAACATGCAAAGCAATAGTGTTAAGCACTGAGCCACTGTGCTGGTCCAGTTCAAAAAAGATTTCTTTTTATTTTCTTCCTTGGGTCACTATGATTACAATGATTGCACATTTGTAGATTTTTTTTTTTATGTTTTGCTACTTTTACACACTAAAACAAAAATATTTTGCCATATTGTGAGCACCATATTTTTTTTTATTTTTCAGCTGTTAGAACCATAAACCAAAAGGGTATGTGTCCACGATCCAGAAGAGCACTGGTTTGAACGCAGCTCATCTGCACTGGGTCCAAAACGCTGCGTTGTACAATTGAAATGATAGAAATCCCATGCCCACTTTGCTTCTATATAAAGCTGCATAAAGTTACCTGCGGTGCGGGTTTACAAGCCGAAGCATGTTAATTATTTGCAGGTGAGCCACTAGTCTCCACTGCTCAATTTTACAGATAGCCATTCATTAGATGAGGTAAATCCGCATGGTTCACTGAACACATGCAGATTTAAATGTAAGATTAGAGCGTAGCGAAAATACGTTTTGTCCAGAACACTGCTATTTCTTGATCGAGGGCACATAACCCAACACATCCTGTTTTAGTTTAGGACAAGTTAACTTTTTCAGTGATACATCTAAAGTAAAAATATATATATATGAAATCTTGTATAGAAGAAAGAGAGGTGGCACTCACCGGTCTCAGAAGCCCATGCTTCTTTGACCCGTAGAAGAGCAACAGCGCAAAATGGCCGTCGTCGCTCGCAGACTTCAGTTCCCATTCCGCCCGCCAGCATGTATTAATTGCAGTTAATAAAGCATGGATTTCAGAGACCGGTGAGTGCCACCTCTCGTTCCAAATTATTATGCAAATTGGTTTTAAGTGTCATAGCAGTTTTGTTTTTTTTTTGTAAATGAAACCCATTGATGGTATTGTGTCTCAGGGTTCTTTGGATCACTGAAATCAATCTCAGATACCTGTGATAATTCGTCTGCCATGTGAGTCCAATAAAAGAAAAACTGGATGTTCCACACTATTAAGCAGGCCAGAGTAAGTAACATGGGAAAGAAAAAGGATCTCTCTGCTGCTGAAAAGCATCAAATAGTGCAATGCCTTGGTCAAGGGATGAAAACATTACATATTTCCCAAAAACTTAAGCATGATCATCGTACTGTTAAGGGATTTGTGGCTGATTCTGGGCACAGACGTGTTCGTGCTGATAAAGGCAGAATGAGGAAGGTTTCTGCCAGGCAAGTTCATCGGATTAAAATAGCAGCTGCTAGAAAGCCATTACAAACCAGCAAACAGATATTTGAAGCTGCTGGAGCCTCTGGAGTCCCTCGAACCTCAAGGTGTAGGATCCTTCTAAGGCTTGCTGTGGTGCATAAACCTATTCAGCCACCCCTAAACAGTGTTCACAAGCAGAAACGGTTGCAGTGGGCACAGACATACATGAAGACTAATTTTCAAACAGTCTTGTTTACTGATGAGTGTCGAGCAACCCTGGATGGTCCAGATGGATGGAGCAGTGGATGGTTGGTGGATGGCCACCATGTGCCAACAAGGCTGCGACGTCAGCAAGTAGCTGGAGTCATGTTTTGGGCCAGAATCATGGGGAAACAGCTGGTAGGGCCCTTTAAGGTTCTTGAAGGTGTGAAAATGACCTCTGCAAAGTATATAGAGTTTCTAACTGACAACTTTCTTCCATGGTATAAAAGGCAGAAATGTGCCTTCAGGAGCAAAATCATCTTCATGCATGACAATGCACAATCTCATGCTGCAAAGAATACCTTGGAGTCATTGGCTGCTATGGGCATAAAAGGAGATAAACTCCCCTGACCTCAACCCTATAGAGAACCTTTGGAGTATCATCAAGCAAAAGATCTATGAGGGTGGGAGGCAGTTCACATCAAAACAGCAGCTCTGGGAGGCTATTCTGACTTCATGCAAAGAAATACAAGCAGAAACTCTCCAAAAACTCACAAGTTCAATGGATGCAAGAATTGTGAAGATGATATCAAAGAAGGGTTCCTATGTTAACATGTAACTTGGCCTGTTAGGATGTTTTGGAGTTAAGTAGCTTTTTTGTTCAGTGAATGTGACCTCCTAATGCTGCAAACTCCACAAATGAGCATTTTCAGTTCTTTAAAACAGATCAAATGTTCAGAAATTCTACTGTGCCTAATAATTTGGAACAGTGCATTTTGAGTTTTTATTCATTTTGGAGATCATACTGTTATCATTGGGAGGTTTCTTCAATAAAATTCGATGTATACTCTAGCGCAGGGGTGGGCAATTAATTTTGCCAGGGGGCCGCATGAGAAATTGGGATGGTTTTAGAGGGCCGGACTAATATAATTAACTCCGTTCTACCCAATACTGTATATATACATGTATATATATATATATATATATATATTATATACATGTATATATACATACCTGCCCATTATCATCATCTTCTCCCCATCATCATCAATGCCTCCCCATTATCAGCAATGCCTGCCCATCATCATCTTCTCCCCATCATCAATGCCTGCCCATTATCATCAATACCTGCCCATTATCATCATCTTCTCCCCATCATCATCAATGCCTGCCCATCATCATCATCATCTTCTCCCCATCATCAATGCCTGCCCATTATCATCAATACCTGCCCATTATCATCATCTTCTCCCCATCATCATCAATGCCTGCCCATCATCATCATCATCTTCTCCCCATCATCAATGCCTGCCCATTATCATCAATACCTGCCCATTATCATCATCTTCTCCCCATCATCATCAATGCCTCCCCATTATCAGCAATGCCTGCCCATCATCATCTTCTCCCCATCATCAATGCCTGCCCATTATCATCAATGCCTGCCCATTATCATCATCTTCTCCCCATCATCATCAATGCCTGCCCATCATCATCATCATCATCATCTTCTCCCCATCATCAATGCCTGCCCATTATCATCAATACCTGCCCATTATCATCATCTTCTCCCATCATCATCAATGCCTCCCCATTATCAGCAATGCCTGCCCATCATCACACACAGACAGCACATAAGCACTCTCTCACATACATACATACATACACACACACACACACACAAAGCACCGCACTACATAGACACAGACACACACAGAGACACGTCTTACCTGTCCAGCGTCCCGCTCTCTGACACAGCCGGCCGCTGAATGATGACGTCATTCAGCGGCCGGCTGTGAGAGGAAGCGCCGGTGGAGCCCGGAGCTGCAGCAGCGGAGGCACGGGAGAGGTAAGTATTGTGCCAGCTGATGCCGGGGCCCTGAGACTGCCGGAGCGCCTCCGCGGGCCGGTCACTGACAGCCGGCGGGCCGCCCCTTGCCCGGGTCTGCTCTAGCGGGTGATGACTTTTATTAGACTGACTGTCATTTGCACCGACCACTTAGGAAAATCAGAGAAAAATATCATTTGCATAATAATTTGGAAAATGGTGTATACAAGATTTCAACGTATGACTATACTGGTTGAGCACTCGGGAGTCCAGTTTTGAATGCCTGCTTATCCACTCAGATGGCTGTAACATTAGTGCACAAGTGCATATTACACCATTATTGGAGCTGAAGGGTTTTGTGGTGCGGATAATTTCCTTTTTTCCTCTAGTGAAAAAAAAATATATATATAATTTTTTTTACTGTATTCAGTTATTATGGGTGTGGTGATATTTAAAATATGTATGTCTGTTTATTTTTGTTTTTACATGAAACCTGCATTTTTAGTAGCAAAATAATTTGTGTTGTTTTTTTTTTTCATGTTTACCTAGACCCAGACTTACTTGGAACATGACTATTTTTTACATTCATCGTCAATCTCATGCACTTTCGATACTCATACCGTAGTGCACAAGAACTGTCACAGCCTGTTATACAATATCTCTGGCAGGGAGTAACAGGCCATCGTACCCGGCAGATTCTGAGGCCATTACCTGTTGCGTGGTACCAAAGGGGTTAACAATCTAGATGTCGCTGCCACTATTGACAGTAGCTTCTAAGAAGTTAAATGGCCGTGATCGGTGTCAACACTAACTATGACCCTTGCAGAAGGGTGTATAACAACCTGCTGCACTGGCTGGTAGCTGGCTCCAAAGTTCCCAGACACAACTGACGCTCACAACCGAAAAAGCAAACTAAACCAGCCTGCTTCACTATGATTGGTCCATCTGTAAAAGTTTATATGGCATCGAAATCCTCATAAAAGAAAGGCGCAATACTTACCAATGGAATCCACCACTGCTGCAGCAATCTCAGTTAAGACCACAAGTAATTGCGTGTCTTCAGAACCTGAGTGTTTGGCTGTCAGAACATCACAACTGCTGGTGTGACAGCGTCCCAGTCATCAGCCAACTGACCACTGCAGTCAATGGAATCAGCTATCAGGTTAGACTGTCGGGATGTTATCGTTTCTGGTACTAACAGAGACCATCAGAGCTACAGCTCAAGAACAGTGGGGATTCCAGTACTACGTATTGCTTCTTTCTTTCAGTAAGGATCCTCTCCTTCTGTAAACTTTGCAAAAGTAACAGAAAAAAACACTAACTGGATAGGTTGTTTTGCATTGCAGAAAAAAAAAAGATTGCAATTAGAAATAGGGGATTTTAGTAAATAAGAGAAAGGAAGGAAGGGGTTCCTTGCACCTGTGTTATGAGCTTTTTTGCATTTTCTTCTCAAATGTTAAGAATTTTACTCTTAAAAAATAAAAAGCAGCAACATGTGGCATTGTATTTTTAATTTGTCTACAATACAAAAAAATACATACAAAATGTCTAGTCCTGCAATGACTGCAAATGGAAATGTTGGAATCAGCAGTTTGCTGGAGATGTAAGAAGCTGGACACAAGGACTGACACAGTCTGTCAATCTATAAATGTTCTATGTAAAAGATTCTTGGATTGCAGATTTGTTTCTTCACTGAAACATTACCGTAGTGGTTTTAATCATCTCATGGTGGCCCAGAATCAGATATTTAAGGTACATTTGATTTCTCAGCAGAAACTAGATCATGGTGTTATGAATTCCATTTAACAGACCAAAACATTTTCTGAAGCAATAAAGAATTAGTTGAAAGTCAACTCATAAAAACATGCCAGCATTTTAGCAGAAAGCCATATCATATTTTAAGACGGTACATTCTGTTAAATACCTATACAATTTTGGTGACTAACGTGACAAACTAACGGAAGTGTAAAGCATCTTTTCATAAAATAGAAATTAACGTTGCCACTGAAACTGGACTATGAAAACATACATTTCCATTGTGTGCTTACTTGGTGTTGAAATACATTAGCGTAAAAAGTAGGGTAGTGGGTGAATGGGCACCCAATTGCTTACAGTCCCACAACATTTCTTCCGAAATGCAGCTGGATATTACATAACCTGTGGAGGAGAAATTTCCATAAATCACTAACATACATAAGTCAGCAATATAGCAATAACTGAACCAACATTAAAATAAACTTACCAAATGGATTTACTCGAGGGCAATATCCCTTAAGCACTTCATGAAGTTTTTCCAGAAATTTAGAATAATAAAGATCAGCAAAAATGTTATCAATCCTGTTGTTGTCAAACATATGCTGGAAATGGAATAAAAGAGATCATTATTCTCCTGGTATAAGCTTAAATTTACTTTACATTTCACCTAAAAACTATCTTGCAATTTTAAGTGGCCCTCCTATTAAAGACTCTTAGAGAAAATGATCAATCTTGCCTATTATCAGTATTCGGATTCATTCAGAAGTTATTTGTATTGCATATGAAAATAAATGAAGGTCCTCCCATTGGCGAAATCCACACTCCCTATACAATAATGTAGACTGAAATGGGAAAACCTTTCTTCCTCAGACCACTTCTATCTAACACTATGCAAAAATTGGATTTTGAACTTAGCATAAAATGCCTTTCTCGCTGAATAAATTGGGCGACACAGAAGAGTGGGTATACACCTCGCTATTATAGGAGGCTTGACAACAGGTGAAAAAAAGTGTTGCCTTCCGCTTTCCTCGGACATTACACAACTCTTAAATGTCAGCAGTAGGGATGAGCGAATAGCTTTGGATAAGTCCTTATCCGAATAGTTATATCTCTTACCGAATAGCTGCCTCGGTAACCTGGATACCTAGTGCGCTACCAATAATCAGCTGTTCAGCGCCGCAGCTGCATGTGTCGCGGCTGCGTGACAGTCACAAGACATGTATGGAGAGCCCAACAAACAAGCTCTCCTTGCATGTGTTGTGACTGTCACACAGCCGCGACACATGCAGCTGCGGCGCTGAACAGCTGATTATCGGGAGTGCTCTAGGTATCCAGGTTACCGGGGCAGCTATTCGGTGTGAGTTATAGCTATTCAGATAAGGAGTTATCTGAAGCTATTCACTCATTTCGAGTCAGCAGCAATAGGAGGTAAACATATTGTCCTGATTTATGTGTTGAACAAAAAAAAAAAAAAAAAAAAAAATAGGAACTAACATGACCTAAACCTGGTGAAGAAAAACATATAGGCCACATTTAACCAGAATGGAAACCGGACAAAAGAACCAGGAATGGGATGGAAGCGGAGTACCCAAACGTATGCAACATGAAAGGGATTTTTAGGATAAATATAGAAATGGAATTTACTCATTAATAGCATTGGGGGACACAGTATCGGAGGACATTTCAGAGCAGTTCCAATGGAACACCTAACAGACAGCTTATGACCCAAGCTGGCATTGGCAGGAGCCACAGACTGGATCTGTTAGAATTTTTACAAAGCTCTGTACAATGACCCAGCTTTGCAGACTTGAGTACTAGAGGCCTGATTTCTGACCGTTATGTGACCCCGATTGCCTTGTTGAATGAGCGGAGATTTCTATTCGGGCTAGTCAGCTTCCACAGTAGCAGACTTGATCCATTTGGAAATGGTGGTCTTGGGCACTATCACACCCTTACGTAACTCATTAGGGATCAACGAAGAATCGAACTGTTGGAAAGGGAGGAATAGAACGAAGCAACAAAACATGTGAAAAAGACTTGGGTATACTAATAGATCACAAACTGCACGAGTCAACAGTGTGATGCAGCAGCAAAAAAGGCAAACCCCCTTCCAGTATGTATTAAGAGAAGCATAGAGTCTTGATCACATGAAGTAATTATTCCCCTCTACTCCTCCTTGGTCCGGCCTCATCTGCAATACTGCGTTCAGTTCTGAGCACATTTTAAAAAAAGACGTAGAAAAACTGGAGCAAGTTTAGAGAAGAGCTACCAGGATGGTGAGAAGACTGCAAAGTACCGTATATACTCTAGTATAAGCCGACCCGAATATAACCCGAGGCACCTAATTTTACCACACAAAATGCATTGTCTCCTCATCCCTATCCTGGGCTGCATAGCTCTTTATCCCTATCCTTGTAATCATTGTCTCCTCATCCCTATCCTTGTATGCATAGCTCTTGAGCCCTATCTTTGTATGCATAGCTCCTCATCCCTATCCTTGTATGCATAGTTCCTCATCACTATCCTTGTATGACTGACCCCATCCCCATCATGGTTTGCATGGGTCCTCATCCCTATCCTCGTATGATTGGCCCCCATCCCAATCCTTCAATGATTGGCCCACATATCCATCCTGGTATGCATGGCCCCCATCAAAAAACATAAAAAAGTTAAACCATTATACTTACCTTCCTGCACTCCCTCGCAGTGTCTTGTTCCGATGCCAGCATCTGCTTTATGCTTGTAAGCAGCGCATGGCAGGGACGTCATGCGCTGCTCACAAGCAGAGCACAGCTGCCAGAATACTCACTGCTCTCCACGCCAGAACCATGTGCGTGGAGGGCAGTTAGTATTCATTGCTATTAAGCAGTGTGCACAGTGTCAGCGCCGGGCGTTCACGTGTCCCCACTACTTAAGAGAAATGAATAGTCACTAGGGTTGAGCATTCCGATACCGAAACCCGGTTCCGATACCTGAAATCCAATGTAAGTCTATGGGAACAAAATATCGGAAGTAAAAATATTCCGATATTTTGTTCCCATAGACTTACATTGGATTTCAGGTATCGGAACCGGGTTTCGGTATCGGAATGCTCAACCCTAATAGTCACGTGTCTCCACTGGAGAGACGTGAATATTCATTTCTCTTAAGTAGCAGGCACACAAGACCGCCCGGCCGCTGCAGGAAGCTGGCAGCTGCAGCTGATATTGTGCGCACTATTACAGAGAAATTAATATTCACTGCCAGCGCAGTGAAAATTCATTTCTCTTTAGCAGCGGGCACAGGAGTTTGCCACAGTAGATAGCTCATGCATCCTGTGACCCGCTGCTCCGCTGCTGGAGCGCCCCCTCCATCTTCTGGACCTTCACTCGAGTATAAGCCGAGTGGGCGTTTTCAGCACAAAAAATGTGCTGAAAAACTCTGCTTAAACTTGAGTATATACGGTTAAAGGATCTGGGAATTATTAGCTTGCAAAAAAGAAGGCTAAGAGGAGACTTAATAGCTGTCTACAAATATCTGAAGGAATGTCACAGTGTAGAGGGATCCTTATTATTATCATTTGCACTTGGAAACAAAAGAAGCAATGGAATGAAACTGAAAAGCTTTTTGACAGTTAGGGTGATCAATAAGTGGAACAGGCTGCCACGAGAGGAGGCGAGTTCTCCTTCAATGGAAGTCTTCAAACAGAGGCTGGACAGACATCTGTCTGGTTTAGTGAATTCTGCATGAAGCAGAACTTTAATTTTGTTCCTGTGCACTGAAATTTGCAGTAACTTAGTTAAACAAAGTAAGCCAACAAAAGGTGTAAAAAGTGTAAACTTTGATTTGGGGCTTCTTTAGATTGCATAGTTTAAGAGTTATTTTGATAAATCTGGCATATATTAAGACTCTTGGCTAAATTAGGTAGCTTTAGTAAATCAGCTCCAGTGGGTACTTAATTTGTTAATACACCTTATAGGAACCTATTCATCAGACATTACGTCAGAAAACTGATGTGTTGACTTTTGGAGTTTTCACGCCAGTTTGAAGCAGCTCTGTCAAAATAGACATAGCTGGCGAAAAACAAGAGCAGAAGAGGGCGTGGCTATGCCCATTAAATTCGCCAACAGTGACTGAGCATTTTACACCATACATGCTACCCTAGTTCCGGACTGCAGTAGCATTTCTGAAAAGGCACACTTTACTGAGAAGATGCACCAAATTCAAGAAATAGCTCCATTTTAATGAATTTGGTGCATTGTACTTCAGCAAGCTCTTCATTTAGACTGACGTGCACAACACCAGTCTTAATGACTCAACCCTTGACTTTTCTTAATGCCACTGAGCATTTGTCGTTCAGGTTGAATGAAGAAAAAAAAAAAAAAAAAAAAAAAAAAGAGTCTCCTAGCACACTTTAGAGATCTGGCCATACCACTAGTTCTAGCACCAAATCAATGTAACGCTGAACTGTCAGTGCTTGGAATGAAAACTAGAGGGGTCCTCCATACATTATGCCACCCCACACCACAGTCCCAGGAGTAGTAGGAGTTGATGTTCCTTCCTGAGAGCCTCTTCATGGGGTTGCCCATGTGGTCTCAGACCAATCTCAGGCTACCAATGCATCAAAGACAAAAGCAAAACTCATTACTATAAGAGAATGGACTTCCATTCCACTCTCTAGTCTCCACCTGGTAACCACACAGCCCAATTTCACACAAATGCAGCATACTAGTTTGTGTAGGCAATGTTTAACTCCTTATGCTTGGTATTTGACATACAATTTCCCTCGCAATACAGAATGGATTACTACAAGACATTTTTACGAATCTGACAAGACAACATACGTAATTTCATGACGAGGCCTTCATATGGGAATGTCACAGCAATCCTAATCCCAGGTATATGGTGTGTGGTGCCACAATGTATGGTAGCCAAACTCCTCTAATTTTCATTCCAGGTAGACTAACAGCTTGGGGTGACATTGATTGGTGATGGTGGTACAATCACTTTTCAACATCAAGCTGAATACTGCTCGTGTTACTGTGAGCAGTCTGCATGACCCAAACGTGGTATGTCTGCGGACGTGACTCCAATGAGCACATATAGGACATAATTGGACAGCAATTGCAAAGGGAACTGCCAACAGCAGATCTTGATTGCATGACAAAGAATTCATTGTGGAAGAATATTCCTCAAAGAAGCATTAATAACTTCACTGATAGCATGCCAAGGCGTGTAAGTGCGTGTATTTCTGCACATGGTGCCCATGCTCAATACTGAATACATTTTGAAGACTTTCATTTTTTTCATCCTTGCATATCATTAATATGCCTGTAAATCCTGTAATTTCCATAATACCATAACCTTTCCTTGTTGATGATGTAATTTCAATGATCAGAAATGTAGACAGACAACTGGTTTAACATTAACACTAGTAATCATAGCTTATACTTCTAAAGCTAGAATAAAAGAGCAGTCATACCTTCTGTACACAAAGGAGCAAATAAAACATCATATCTGCATCATATGGAGAACCATCATGCCTCTTGGCTTCTTTGGTTATTAAACATAATCCATAATTTAATTCAGCGATTGGCACAGAGAGCACATCTTCTTTAAAAATTAAAGGTCTTCTTTCTGGAAAAGTAAATAAAACAACATTGTTTCATTATAGATAGGAGTGTGTGAGGTACATGTACACACACACAAAATAAAAAAAAAAAACTTAATTAAATACATGCCTCCCAGAGCGCAACCATTCCTGTGATGTTTGCACTGCTAGTCTCAGCATATCATGTGACATTGTTGAGTCACATGTCACTGATGTCAAGCAATGACACTTACTGGGTCCCTCCTGGTCCGTTCCTATCTCAATTCACAGGAAATGACCATTCAGCCTATAAATGCTTGCAGAGAACATATCGACAGTAAAGCCTGGGTCTCACATAGCGATACACCAGCGATCCCGACAACGATCCGGATCGCTGGTGTATCGCTACATGATCGCTGCTGAGCTGCCAAACAGGCAGCTCAGCAGCGATCAGCACGGCGACACTGCAGGTAAACATCGCTTAGTTACCCGCAGTGTACGTTGGATACCAGCGCCCTGATGCAGGGAGCTGGTAACCAAGGTACACATCGGGTTTCCAGGCACTGCGCGGTGCCTGGAAACCCGCTGTGTACCTTGGTTACCAGCTCCCTGCATCAGGGCGCTGGTATCCAAGGTGCACAGCGGGTTTCTAGGCACAGCCCCGCGCCTGGAAACCCGCTGTGTACCTTGGTTACCAGCGGATCGCTGGTCTCCCGCCTGTCACACGCAGCGATGCGTGCCTGTCAGCGGGAGACCAGCGATCAAAAAAATGTCCAGGACATTCAGCGACGATCAGCGATACCCAGCAGGGGGCTGATTGTCGCTGAATGTCACACACAGCGATATCGCTGGTGAGCTCACTGCCGCATCACAAAACTAGTGACTCAGCAGCGATCTCGCTAGCGACATCGCTGTGTGAGAAGGGGGCTCAACTGGCTCAGCAGGACTTCCTTTTTGGTAAGATGGTAAAGTAAAGAATAATGACGACTTGGGCAAACTTGTAACGGGATAGCAGGGGAGCGTAAAAGTGAATTTTTAAAATTTTTCTCTGATAGAATTTTCTTTTAATTTAGTGGAGAAAGTCATAAAGAAAAAAAAAAAAAAAAAAAAGTAAAAAAGGTTTTTCTGGCTATAACTAATCATATTAGCTGGGGCCAGGGAAATGTTATTAGCTTTTTTGCCAAGAAAAAATAAAAAAAAATAAAAAACACAACTGAATTTAATCTAAAACTAGGTTGAACTTCAAATGTACCACTGAAGTGTCAAAATAAAAATAAAAAAAATAGAGCAACATTGTTCTATTGCCACATGAAATATACCATAAACATGCAAGCGTTTCAACATCATCATGTATTATATTTCTGTAAAGGTTTCTGAGATATGCTGCCAAAGTTTTAATATGTATGCATACTTCCTAACCACGATGGTTTGTTCTCAGCTTCTTTTACAATCTCTGCATTCTTAACCTGTGCCCAAGTCTTCCAAAACAAAGCTCCTTCTTCTGGCCTAAGGGAGCAGGGAAAATCTGTATTTTGTAACCGCAGCTGTGGCTCAGATGGCGAACACTGTACACCTTGAGGCTTAAAAACAAAAGGGAACAAAACACAAATATTAAACATTATGGAGTTGTAATAGGAGCAGAATATTTTAGATCCAAAACAAACATGCATCATTTGTGTCTTTAACATAGTATAATTAGTACTTAATCACAGACCTATTTGATTTGAAGCAACAAATGCAATATCCCCATTGAAGCCTTCATTATGAATTCAGGCAGTAACCGACATACAAAACATTTCACTTACATATGACTCTTTAAAAAAAAAAAAATGTCTTAACGTTCGTAAAGTAAAATAATACCCACCTAGTCAGTCATCGTGTGCCACGTCTTCATCCAGGCCTCGTAAGTCACCGTGTGCTTTAATATTGCGAAGTCAAGACATGCACCATGACCTTATGATGCACAGTGACTTCCTGACCTTTGGCCTGGCTACAGCCAAAGTCCTCATCTATAGCGAGGAGGCCGGAAATGCAGCATGTCCAGACTTTGGCAGTTACTGCGCATCATAAGGTCGCAGCACACACCTTGGAGTCACAACTAGCGATGAGCGAAAGTGCTCCGATAAGGCGTTATCCAAGTACGCTTGTGTGCTAATAGAGCGTATTCGAGCACGCCGAAGATAATGTTTGAGTCACCCTGGCTGCATGTCTCACGGCTGTTCAACAGCCACAACACATGCAGGAATTGCCTAACAAACAGGTAATCCCTGCATGTGTTGTGGCTATCGAACAGCCGTGAGACAAGCAGCCAGGGTGACTTAAACATAGTATACGAGTACACGTGCTCATCGCTAGTCACAACCTTACAACACCGTGAAGGCATGGACACTTGTAGTACTCCAGGCCCATACTGAAGAGGCAGGAGAGGCGACAGAGAGAACCAGATGACAGACAGTGAGCAGCGAGACGGACGGAAAGATCAGTGATGAGGTATTAGTTATTTGGATAGGTTTGTTTTTTTTGCTGAACCTGTACAATCTTGAATAAAAATTCAGTTAAGAACAAACCTACAGAACCCATCTAGTTTGCAACATGGAGACTGCATGTAGTATAAAAAAGTTCATATGCACATACAACCTGCCAAATTACAGCGTGAGACCGCCATGTGCATGACAGCAGACCAAACACTGCCTCTGATAGGCAGTGTTTGTTTGTGGGTTGATGTCATCTTTGTATTATCCGGCGACATCAAGTTCACGGCTTAGTAATGGCTTAGTAATGGAGAGGTGTCTATAAGACACTTATTAGCGGCAGCAGGCTGATGGGAGCAGTAGTCCCATCAGCCGATGACAGTGACTGGAGGTGAACTTTATACCTCCGATCACAGCTGCAGGCTCACGCGGTCATTCGACAGCGTAGGGAAGCATTGCTGTCTGACCGGCGGTAATGATTTTACCACTGGAAAGTAAGCGGTTCAATGCATTCCTATGGTGGCGGAATCGGTGCGATTCTGCAAAAATAATGAGCATGCTGCATTTTTTTTCGCGGAAAAAAACGCAACATGTGCACAAAAATTGCAGAATACATTCTAATCATAGGATGCTTAATACATAAGTTTTTTAAGCGTTTTTGCAGCTGAAAACTTCCGCAAAAACGCTAAAAAAAACTCGAAAATTCCTGAACATGTGCACACAGCCTAAAGATGCAAGAGTGCTGTAACCCTTTTAAAGCGCTGATTAGCAGGGGTGCCGAGTCTAACCATGTAATGTTGATTACTTTCATCTAGTGGCACAGTTGCAAAAATTCATTGCACTTCATGAAGATCATCGTTGTATTGTTGTGCCAATAGCGTGAAAGATTTCTGAGTGATTTTTTGTTGTAATACTGGAAAACAATATGAACAGGCTAATGGCCACCATACAGAATAAAGTCAGCAGAATGCGCTATACATGGTGGCCTTCTGGCACATGATGTGAGAGTAGAAAGAAGAAAGGGGCATGTTGAATTACAATATTAAATCCTTTTCTTTCCACAGTTGATAAGCTGTTGCCAAAGGTGTCTGCCAGCAGCTTACGCCAGCTTTCCCAATAAAAGCACATGCATGCTTAGCAAACAGTAGGCTTAGCTTAGTGTATGGGCGAGTCTCAACAGACTCACCTCTTGCCTAGCCTCTACCTGTTATGTATAGCCACTTTATGTGGTAAGGTAACTGTATAAATATACGCATTTTGCCTTTAGTAACAAAAAATATACGAGCTGAATGGTATGTAGTAGAGGCAGAGGGAAATAGTCTGTTTAAACCGGAGCCCAACCATTCATTATAGTACAGTAGTTGCAAAAAGCACCTCTGTCTATTAACGACTGAGTAAGTCCATGTATTATGCAACAAGTATAGCAACTTCAGTGGCTACCATATAATGCTTTATTTTGCCTGTGGTGATGCTGCAGGGGAGACAATTATTGGCGGTCCCAACAGTAGGATAACCTGTAACTGCTTTGGTTTCTGTCAACACTTCTAACAGCCAAATACTTAATCAGGTTTTCATTTCTAAAGATTTTACTTACTGAAACAAACAGTAATTTCAGACACGTTGTTCTGCAATACATAAGGAAAGTAACAAAATGATTACCTGTACATGCTGATCCCAGTATTTTGAAGTTTGGTAGACACTTCCACCTGTTTGTAAGGATAAGGGAATTTGAATGTTACCATTCATGTTTAACAATGACAGGGGAAACCCAGACGTACCAGCCGCATGCATTGTTTTGTCGGAGATGCTCTTTTTCACATCAAAGCTCTCTTTGCTCTCTTCTAGTTTAACACTACTACTGTGCATTGGAATCTCCCCCCTTTGAACTAGTCCACAACTGTCCTGAGGTACAGAAGTGTTTATTAAAGTCTGAGAATCAGGACAGGTAGCATGGGCAGAGAATATTGCCCAAGATTCCACATTGGGCAGTTGTCCTGACGGTGAAGTACTGGCAGGTACTAGGCCATACAGCTGACTACTATCCACAGTGAGCAGCTCCTGTCGAAGAGGAATGTAAGCCTGTTGCTGACTTTGCAAAGGCAGTGCCACAACTGTAGCAGGAGTGTTTTGTAAAGATGTGTGGTTAATAGTGTAGCTGTCCTCAATGGGCACGTCAAACTTTCGCTTTTTAACTGGCTGGGATAATCCTGAAGAACAAGCTCTTCGATCTTGAGAAGCAGATGTACCAACAATGCTGGCATTCGGGCCATCAGAAACAGATTGCCCATCAACCTGTTGCTGGAGAGTCTTATTTGGTTGGCCTGGCTGAACATCAATATTGTGGCCCTGTCGCAAATGGACATGATGCACAGGGACATGATGCTGATCAAGAGGGACGCCAGGACTAACAGAGTGTTGCAGAGGAGAAGCGATTGGCCTAGCTAGCTCCAGCAAAGAACCAGCCACATCGGTATTGTCCATGTAAAAGTAATGATTTCTTTGTTGATACACAGAAATTGGAGAATGAACAAACTGTTGCATTTCCTCTGCTCCCTTTCCATTGAGCGAATCTAAAAAATCTTTCATGCGGTGAGGAGGAATAGTCTGGGCTTTCATTCTCAGATAGTCTTCATACGGAATGGAGTTTTCCAAGGAATGGCTCATCCTTCTGGCAACTGGAAAAAAAGCTGTAGAAAGGAAACATTTTATTACAGAGTGCTGGGGACACAAAATTACAAGAGATAAAAGATTAGATACTTTACATGTACAGTACATATGTCAAACTCTGGCCCGCAGGGGGAGTATATTTGGCCTGCAACACCGAGCAGGTCACCCAAGGATATTCTGAAACAGAAAACTTGGCACTCAACTTGATAGAATGAATACATCCAACTTTTATTGCAGTCAAGGTACAGGTAAGTAAAGGAGACGTTTCGGTCCAACATGGACCTTCATCAATCAGACTGCTTATGAGAAGAATTTTAGAAGAATTCTGATGTGAACGTTCAGGCGATAAGCCTTGAAGAGAGGAAGACCATATGTATATGCCTTCTATACAGCAAAATACCAGAAAAAAATGAACGTTCACATCAGAATTCTTCTAAAATTCTTCTCATAAGCAGTCGGATTGATGAAGGTCCATGTTGGACCGAAACTTCTCCTGTACTTACCTGTACCTTGACTGCAATAAAAGTTGGATGTATTCATTCTATCAAGTTGAGTGCCAAGTTTTCTATTTCATAGTATTGGTTTGGGAACCTACTTGTGCACCACCACAGTAGTGCTACGATATATTTTCTCTACCCAAGGATATTCGGCCTACGACACCAGTGGTGTTTCCTGACTGGCCTCGCACTTTCAACTATATCAACATCCTGGATGCTGATACCTTTGAAAGCAATGATGGAGGAGGGAGCGTCAGCTGCCGCTCCTTCTCCCATCATTCCCCCTCTGTGGCTGACGTTTCAGCTCAGCGGGGGCTATGTCGCCATTATAACGCGCCCGCTGTGCAGGGGATCTGAAGACACCATGAAGAGACCAGAGGAGCAGTGAGTAGTTATTTTTTTTATGTGGGCCCATTATACTGTGTGGAGCACTACGTGGGCCATTATAACGTATGGAGGACTGTGTGGCCCATTATACTATACGGAACACACTGTGGGCATTCTACTGTTAGGAGCGCTGTGTGGGGATTAGAGCTGGAGATTCATACTGTGATGGGGTTACCATTCATTGCTGGGGAGATTGAGGGAGGGGGGTACAGTAAGGTCATCATACCGTTCTTGTGGAGGACTTTACTGTGGAGATATACTACTATGTTTGGGAGAACTTTTCTTTTCATCATACTATATTTGTATTTTTCAAGATTTTTTATTCTTTGTCATTACATATTTAAATTAAGTCATTGGGTCATATGCTTTTTAATCGTCTTACACAACATGATATTATTGCAATATTTTATTCTAAAATCTATTACTTAAAATGTACTTTGTTTGTGGGAAAACCCCTTTAAGTTTGTTTCCATATCAAAAAGTTCATCAATAAATTTTATAAGGAAAAAGTTTGTCAATTATAGACTTTTTTTTAAAAATAAATATCAAGGTTAGTCCGCAACTTTGTCCAAGCTTTTAATTTTGGCCCTCTGTATATTTGAGTTTTAAAGAATGAAGCCATCACTATTCTACAATCATGTGCAGAGAGGATTCTTGCACATAATCTAGTACTAATTGTATTTGAGGTACCGTACCTCAATTATTCTGGTTTTGTTTCAAGTAAAAATATACAAAACCTGTGTGGAGCCAGTCATACCACAAGCAACATACTTAATTTAACATGATGCTATTTTCCTAAAATTGTGCATAAATATAACTTGGCATGACTGAGCAAATGTACATCTATATTCATTTTTAAAGAAAAAACCTCTTAAACAAAAAAAAGGTTTCTATACCTTATTGTGGCATTTGAAATATTGAAATCTGTTGTCCTCATGTCCACCACTGTCCAGGAAGTAGGAAGGGTTAGTAGATCACGGCAGATACAAATTTTCAGCTTCAACCTCTACTCTAATCTAAGAGGAAGAAAAAGAAGGAGATGTTGACCTATTTTCAGCATTAATACAAATAGAGAAATGAGAAATCATCATGGTGAGTATATTTAGTGTTTTTTTTTTTTCTTATTTAATATAGGAGATAAATAGTGTATAGTTGGTCAAATTAGCATCAGGTTTCTTTTTCCCACAAATAGCATGAATGATAATTTAATCTAATTTAACGAGTTATGATATATCAAACCATCTTTTCTTCTACACTGACTGAAATAGCCTGGTTCACATGTGGTGCCTTTTTTTCATTATTTCTTTTAGTCAATTTTCCAACCCTCATCTCCATCCCCTCCCTGAACTAGAACAATAAGGCGAGCAAACACATTAGATGACACTCCCATACACAGGAGCACTCGCTCGTCTGAGCACTACTGTGTACTCCAAGGCCGTGTTCACATGTTCAGTATTTTACCTCGTAAGCCAGAGCCAGGAGAGGGACAATCAGAGGAAAAGTATAATAGAAACACGTCACCACTTCTGTGTTTATCACCCACTCCTGGTTTGGACTTACAAATACTGAGGTAAAAAAACTCACCAAATCCTCAACGTGTAAACATGGCCTAAGAGAAAGCCAAAGACTGACACGTTGGCCGGCAGCTTAAATTGTCAGTGTAAAATCTGACATGGGCGAATGACAGCTCTCCTAACAATCAGTCAGCCTGCGCCCTCAAACAGACTGATATCAGCGAATTAAGTCTAATGTGTATGGGGACCTTAAAAAATATGTTATTCAATATTAACCATGTTTTCTAAAACTACAAAAAACTTAGCTATTTTATACTGATAGTTGTAGAGATCGTATTTGGTGTTCAGGCAAAAATCACATTTTCAAATAATGATTTTTTTTTGTAGGTTGCAAAAAAAAAAAAAAAAAAAAAAAAAAAAAAAAAAAAAAACAACCTAAAATTTAGGCTAGGACTACACGACACTTAAATGCCAGGGTTCGACAAACCCGGGCGCCAGGTCGCCAGTGGCGCCTAGAAAATCATGCCTGGCGCCCAGGTTTGTTGGGGCCCTGAGCAGGCGGGGGGGCCCACTCGCCGTCGGGCACCCCGGCGCCCGTTAGCGGAGGAGAGCGGTGTCAGCGCCGCCACTGCCTCCCCCGCTTGCTCAGGGCCCCGGCAGCAGCTGGCACAATACTTACCTCTGAGCCCCGTGCCTCCGTTGCCGCAGCTCCGGGTTCCAGGGGGAGCCGGCGCTTCCTCTCACAGCAGCGCCGCTGAATGACGTCATCATTCAGCGGCCGGCTGTGGCAGAGAGCGCGCGGACGCCGGACAGGTGAGATGTGTGTGTGTCTGTGTTTATCAGTGTGTGTGTGTGTGTGTGTCTGTATCAGTGTGTGTGTATGTAGTGCGGTGCTGTCTGTGTGATGGTGGTGGGGGGAGGGCAGTGATGATGATGGGGAGGGCAGTGATGATGGGGAGGCATTGATGATAATGGGGAGGCATTGATGATAATGGGGAGGCATTGATGATGATGGGGAGGCATTGATGATGATGGGGAGGCATTGATGATGATGGGGAGGCATTGATGATGATGGGGAGGCATTGATGATGATGATGATGGGGAGGCAATGATGATGATGGGGAGACATTGATGATAATGGGGAGGCATTGATGATGATGGGGAGACATTGATGATAATGGGGAGGCATTGATGATAATGGGGAGGCATTGATGATGATGGGGAGGCATTGATGATGATGGGGAGGCCATGATGATGAGGCAATGATGATGATGGGGAGGCATGGATGATGATGGGGAGGCATTGATGATGATGGGAGACACTGATGATGATGGGGAGGCATTGATGATGATGGGGAGGCATTGATGATGATGGGGAGACATTGATGATGATGGGGAGGCATTGATGATGATGGGCAGGCATTGATGATGATGGGGAGGCGATGATGATGATGGGCAGGCATTGATGATGATGGGGAGGCGATGATATGATGAGGAGGCAATGATGATGATGGACAGGCATTGATGATGGGAGGCCATGATGATGATGGGGAGGCCATGATGATGATGGGGAGGCCATGATGATGAGGCAATGATGATGATGGGGAGGCAATGATGATGAAATGAAAAAAAATTCTGGCTCCTAAATTTTTTGGCTGGCTCCTAGATTCTGAACAACTTTGTCGACCCCTGCTTAAATGCCATTGCCAAAAGCAACCATGGAAGCACAGTGGTGTTACAGAATGAGGGGTAATGGAGAAGGTTGATGTGTTGCCAAGTATATTATTCTATTAGTATAACACTTACTGGCTGGAAACTAACATTAGTGAAAAATAAAAGAATCAGCGAGGACTTGTGGTGAATGTGCACGCCATTAAATTGAGCAGTAGTTCTGCCTAGCCAGCATGTGCTATGAGGAAAGAAACCTCTTCAAGTAATTATATATATTGATTTCTTTTATGTGCACTAAGTAGGAGCCCAGCAATATTTACTCTTACTATGTCATGATGTTTTATGGAAACACCTGAAAAGGGAATAGATACAATACATTAATATAATCTGCATGTAAATTTAAGAAAGGAGCCTCAATAGGATATTTTAATCCAAACTTATTAATGTGCTGGTATATACCTCTGAACCTGCAACGAAAATTTTCTTGCAATCAAAACATTTGCCCAGTGTAAAAGTGAAAAAAAAAATAATGATCTAGCATTTATTAAAAATTATTGTTTATACACTTCTCAACACTGGAATTGAAAAAACACCATGAAGGAAAATTTGTGGAATTATAGAAATCACAAGATCAATAGACATGTAATATGTTAATGATGAAAAATGGAAACCAAAATGTTCAAAATATCTCGATTTATTCACCATTGAGCAGGAGCGCCACACGCAAACATACACACACGCCTTGGCATGCTTAACGTGAGGGTATTAACCCCTTAACAATCACTGATACGCCTTTTAACGGCGGCAGTTAAGGGTACTTATTCCTCAGTGCCGCTTTTTAACGGCGCTGAGAAATAAAGGTATAGCGCCCTCCAGCGTCGGAATTTATCCAAGGTCTCAGCTACCGGGCTTAGCCGAGACCCCAGAGAACATGATTCGGGTCAGTTTTTACCGACCCCAGTCATATGACTACCGTCATTCACCGAATAACGGCAATCACATAAAAAAAATAAAAAAAAGTCCTATTTCAAATCCATTTCTCTCTTCTCTGATATTATCTGGCATATCAGTGAGGAGAGAAATGAGGGTCCGAGTCCCCCACGGTATCTTATGTACCAGATCAGTAGTTTCCCGGTCCCCCTACCCCAGCAGAAAGAAAATGGCGAGCGCATGCACAGTGCGCATGCCAAGATCTGCCTGCTTGAACCCGGCAACCGATGAGAATTTTCTCATTGGCTTCTGGCTTTTGATTACTGTGATAGGGTCTATCACATTGATCAAAACCCTCATTAGTAAATATGGCAGCACTTTGGCTGTGCCTCTCTTCTCTCCTTGTAGTTGTTCTGGGAGAGAAGAGAGATACACTACGTCCAAGCTCTGCCCTGTCAGAAATATAATAATTTCTGCTTCCGCAAACCCCCTAAACCTCCAATTACCCAACACCGATCTGCATAATCCAAGAAAAATGTGGCAGTCGACGAGTCCTTGATGAGTTACAAGGGCTGTCTGTCATTCCACCAATTTATCCCCTCCAAGCGAGCCAAATACAGCACCAAACGGTATAAAACATGTGAGAGCTCATCAGGGCACACTTCCACCTTCCTAATTTATGAAGGCAGGGACCGCCAAATCAACCCCCCAAACTGCCCCCAGACAATTGGCATCCCAGGCAAAATTGTCTCGAAGCTAATGACGCTCTTTCTCCATCAAGGGTACCACGTGTATACTGACAACTACTACACGAGCATCCCCCTACACAAATCCCTCCACGCTGCAAATACAGGGGCATGTAGGACAGTCAGGAAAAACAGAGTGGGATTTCCATCACAGTTGGTGTCCAGACGCTAGAGAAGGGGGCATCATTCTCACTTGCAAGTGACCAACTTCTTGCAGTGAAGTGGAATGACAGGAAAGACGTCTACATGCTGACCACACTGCATGCGGACACCACTGTGATGGTCACAGATTATAACAAATTTATGGGTGGCGTTGACCTGTCAGACCAGGTTCTGCAACCATACCTGGTGAAGCAGAAGACCAGGGCCTGGTACAAAAAAAGTGGCAATCTACCTAATCTAAATTGCTACATACAACAGTTTTGTCCTGTACAAAAAGTCCCAAGGACCGCTTACATTCCTCCAATTTCAGGAAAAAAATTGTTGAGGATCTCATGTTTGAGACAATGGCACAGGGGGAAGCCTTCGAGTCTGAGGATGCCCGGAGACTGGCAGAGCGCCATTTTCCTTGCCCTGTCACTCCCACCGAAAAGTATCCTCAAAAAATATTCCAGGATTGTAGGAAACATGATAGATTGAGTGATTCCCGGTACTATTGCCCCACGTGCACATCCCAACCAGGCCTTTGTATCGCCCCTGATTTGAGACTTATCTCAATTCTTATAATTATTAGGGATTTTTTTTTAAATAATTTATATTTTCTGCTTAGAGGCCCCAGTAGAGTAATTTTTATGGAACAAGTAATACAGAATAAATACCATTTTACCCCCATTTCAAAATTAATTCCAGGACTTGATCAATCACACACCAAACGACTATTCCAACAAATTCTCATCCACGTACCCACGTCTGTACACTCCAGAGTGTGCTATCTATTATTATAGGCAAAGCCGTGTGTCCAGTACTCACACTGGTGCATATTGGATATATTTCTGAACACATAAAACTAGTGCAGTCAAATCTGAGGTGTGTTCCTCAGAACAAACAAAAAAGAATGTCTACAAATATCTCAAGGGCTGTCACATTGTAGAAGGATCATCTTTATTCTCATTTGCACAAGGAAAGACTAGAAGCAATGGGATGAAACTGAATGGGAGGAGACAGATTAGATATTAGAAAAAACTTTTTGACAGGGTGATCAATGAGTGGAACAGGCTGCAACGAGAGGTGGTGAGTTCTCCTTCAATAGAAGTCTTCAGAGGATGGACAGACATCTGTCTGGGATGATTTAGAGAATCCTGCTTTGAGCAGGGGGTTGGACCAGATGACCCAGGAGGTCCCTTCCAACTCTATGATTCTATGAATTATATGAGAAAGTGAAAACAATGCAGATTGTAAATTTTCAAACTTGTGTTGCATCAACTGCATAAAAATGATGGTATCAAACTACTCACTACCTCCCTAAATAGATTAGAGGGTACAATTTATAAAAAAACACATTTATGGGGGATTTCTGCTGCTTTTGAACCACACAGACTCTGCAAATATGACAATCTATTTCAAATAAAGCCAAATTTGTCACACTGTGACACTTCCTGTCCAAGCCCTACCGTTTGTCCAAACAGAACTTTTTGACTATATATGGGATATCGCCGCGCTCATAGGAAAGTGGGTAACAAATTATGGGTTGCACTTTTTGGTGTAATCTCTGACAAATGTGAGAAATTCAGGTCTAAAACAAGATTTTTGTGAAAAAAAAAGAACTTTTCCAATATAAAGACATAATGTTATCAAATTCTGTGACATACCTGTGAGTTCAAATTGCTCAATATACCCTTGGAGAAAATCTTTGAGGGGTGTAGTTTCCAAAATGGGGTCAGTTGTAGGGAATTTCTGTTTAGTCACATCTCCAAACCAAACATGGCATCCGCTCTCACAATTTTGAGATTAAAAAGTCAAACAGTGTTCTTTCCCTTCCAAGCTCTGCCATGCACCCAAACAGTGGTTTACCCCCACATATAGGGTATCAGTGTACTAAGGACAAATTGCACAACTTTTAGGGTCTAATTTCTCCTCTTACCGTTGGGAAAATAAAAAATTGAGGATAAAACGATCAATTTTGTGGAAAAAACATGATTTTTTATTTTTACGGCTCTACGTTATAAACTTCTGTGAAGCACTTGGGGGTTCCAAGTGCTCACCACACATCTAGATAAGTTCCTTGGGGGGGTCTAGTTTCCAAAATGGGGTCACTTGTTGGGGGGTTTCCACTGTTTAGGCACATCGGGGGCTCTCCAAACGAGACATGGTGTCTGATCTTAATTCCAGCCAATTCTGCGTTGAAAAAAATTAAACGGCGCTGCTTCACTTCCGAGCTCTGCAGTGCGCCCAAACGGTCATGTCATGTAGACCCTCAAAGTGACTTCAAATGTGATGTGATCCTTAAAAAAATGGTTTTGTAGATTTTGCTGTAAAAATGAGAAATCGCTGGTCAACTTTTAGCCCTTATAACTTCCTAAAAAAAAAATGTTGTTTCCAAAATTGTGCTAATGTAAAGTAGACATGTGGTAAACGTTATTTCTTAATTATTTTGTGTGATATATCTCTCTGATTTAAGGGCATAAAAATTCAAAGTTTGAAAATTGCTAAATTTGTGCTAAATTTCTTTTTTCATAAACACAAGTCATAGCAAAGAAATTTTACCACTAACATGAAATACAATATGTCACAAAAAAACAGTCTCAGAATCAGCGGGATCTGTTAAACAGTTAAAACCACATAAATTGACAGTGGTCAAAATTGTAAAAATTGGCTTGGTCATTAAGTACCAAATTAGCTCTGTCACTAAGGGGTTGAAAGGGAACCATACAGCTGATACAAACTGCCCCATTCACAGGCAGCTTGTATCAGACACTGGCTACATGATTTCAGGCAGTAATGTTTGAATCTGAAACGTGGCGGTGTAAAAAACCTACTTTAAAAGCCACCAGGGACAGATCCACAAAGGAAACTTGTCAGACAGGCGGATCCCCAATGGCTTCTCCCTGCCCACTCCCCCCTTGAGTAACTAACTTTTCCCTGCATCAGGGCCGGCTCCAGGTTTTTATGGGCCCCGGGCGAAAGAGTCTCAGTGGGCCCCCTTAACAGACCACGATTCATGATGCACAGATACTGCAGAGAAATATGGGTATAGTACAATGCCAAACACTTCTCTTCTTCCATTACATGACTGATATCTATTGTAAATTCTACAATAGCTCAAAAACCGCCAAATTCTCACAGCGCACAGTACAGACTGGACAGTACAGTCCTCCATACAATATTATGGGCACCACATAGTCTCCCCCTCATCACCCATATAATATCCAATGCAGGATGTCACCCCCCAACCCCCATATAATGCTCCATACAGAATACTGGACCCAATATAATGCTCCATACAGAATACTGGACCACATATAATGCTCCATACAAAATATGGAGCTCTCCTCTGCACTGTGCTGCGTTCTGCACTGTTACGGCTCAGGAAAGGGAGCTGTGGAAAGACTCCCCATTATCATCATGATTGCCTGCCCATTATCATCATTGCCTCCCCATCATCATTATCATCATTTCCTCCACATCTTCATCATTGCCTGCGCATCATTATCATCATCGCCTCCCCATCATTATCATTGCCTGCCCATCATTATCATCATCATTGCCTCCCCATCATCATCATTGCCTGCCCATCATTATCATCATCATTGCCTCCCCATCATCATCATTGCCTGCCCATCATTATCATCATCATTGCCTCCCCATCATCATCATTGCCTGCCCATCATTATCATCATCATTGCCTCCCCATCATCATCATTGCCTGCCCATCATCATCATTGCCTGCCCATCATTATCATCATCATTGCCTCCCCATCATCATCGCCTCCCCATCATCATTGCCTCCCCATTAATATCATCATCATTGCCTCCCCATTATTATTGTCTCCCCATCATCATCATTGCCTCCCCATTAATATCATCATCTCCCCATCATCATTGCCTCCCCATCATCATCACCACCATCATTGCCTCCCCCCACCACCATCACACATACAGCACCGCAGCACACACACACACACACCTCTCACCTGTCCGGCGTCTGCGCCCTCTCTGCCACAGCCGGCCGCTGAATGATGACGTCATTCAGCGGCGCTGCTGTGAGAGGAAGTGCCGGCGCCCTGCAGGCGACCCCTGGAGCTCGGAGCTGCGGCAGCGGAGGCACGGGGAGGAGTATTGCGCCGGTTGCTGCCGGAGCCCTGAGCAAGCGGGGGGCCCAGTGGCGGTGCTGGCACCGCTAACGGGCTCCGGGGTGCCCGATGGCGAGTGGGCCCCCCGCCTGCTCAGGGCCCGGCACTTTGCCGGGTATGCCGGGTGCTGACGCCTGCCCTGCCCTGCATACATGTATAGGGAGAGAACAGTTACTCTAGCTACAGGGGAGTGGGTGGGATGAAGTAGTCAGGGACATGCCTGTCCAACTAGTCACCTGTACAGCTTTGTCCCAAGTGGCTTTAAAAGTATGTTTTTCAAACACACCTGGCTAAAATTATGTAGCCAGTGCCTTGTACACATGGCAGGAATCAAGTATCTGTCAGGTTCCCTTTATTGGTTGTCTGAGGAACGATCTCCCACAATGAATGCAACTGGATATGCAAATCATCAAGATCCGCTGCTGGCAGCTTTCTTTAGAATTGCTGCCCAACGACGTCTAAGACAGGATTGATGGGTGACAAGTCCAGAGACACTGCAGGCTAAGGTAGCATTTTTAGACCATGCAGGCTGCTCACAGCTCAAGTGCAGGTTTTTAAATTTTTCTTTCCATTTGTTCATCAACAGGTGATTTTCACAATGCCATGACTCTTCTTTCCAGGTGCTGCAATTTCATAGTTGAGAATTGTACATAAAAAGTATTGTAACAATTTGTGTATTATGTAGATATTTTGAATTACACTGGGAGGCTTTGCTGAAGGAAGTAGGACAAAGTATGCCTATTATTTCAGTTGGGAGCTATTTTACCGCAGTCATCCATTGCAGATATCAGATACTTGATAATGCTGTGTCCAACTGCATAGTTATCCAACTCAAGGCTATACCTGAAATGCTACAACATGTGGTGTATCAGAGTTGCAAGGTAGAGTTAACCATGGTCAGGTGTTTTTTTTTAATAAATAACTTTTTGACACTCCTGTGTCCTCTTTGTTTTATTTTCAAGATCCTAACTACAAAGTTAGTAGGTGGGCAGACAATGGACAATACCAGAAAATTTATAGAAGCAGAACAAATCCTTACAGTTTAACCAAAATGAAACAAACTAGCACAGAAAAATGGTGCTCAGTATAAGTATGACATGACAGAAGTATTGGATGGAGAATGATGGCCCAATCAAAGACCTGGGCTCACTTAATCTATTAAATCCAGCAGTAGCCATATGTATGGGCCCATTCTCATATTCCTCAGAACTTAATAGGCACAGTCACTCACTGATTCCATAAGGCCTTACAAAATTACTAGAAATGGAAGTGCCTAAGGAAACCCACACAAGCCCCACTGTGGAAATAAGTCAGTAAATCTACTACATACAGGTGATCTGATCATCACCTGTATGTAGCAGAGCCGATCGGGTTATAGCAGCTTCTAGTCTCCAATGGAGACTATTGAAGCATGCCAAAAGTTAAAAAGAAAAAAAGTTATTAAAAATACAAAAAAGTTAAAAAAAAAATATAAAAGTTCACCCCCCTTTCGTCCCATTCAAAATAAAATAAAAAAATCAAACATACACATATTTGGTATCGCGGGTTCAGAATCGCCGGATCTATAAAAAAAAAATGGATTAACTTGATCGTTAAACGGCGTAGCGAGACAAAAAAAAAGTCAAAACGCCAGAATTACGTTTTATTGGTCGCCGCGACATTGCATCTAAATCCAATAACAGGTGATAGAAAGATCGTATCTGCACCAAAATGCTATCAGTAAAAACGTCAGCTCGGCGCGCAAAAAATAAGCCCTCACCCAACAAGAGATCATGAAAAATGGAGATGCTGCGGGTATCAGAAAATGGGCAATTTTGTTTTTCTTTTTTTTTTTTAATCAAAGTTTGGAATTTTTTTCATCACTTAGATAAAAAAGAACCTAGACATGTTTGGTGTCTATGAACTCGTAATGACCTGGCGAATCATAATGGCGGGTCAGTTTCAGCATTTAGTGAATGTAGTACAGCCAAACAAAAAACAAGTGTGGGATTGCAATTTTTTTACAATTTCACCGTACTTGGAATTTTTTTCCCGTTTTCTAGTACACGATATGGTAAAATAAATGGTGTCGTTCAAAAGTACAACTCATCCCACAAAAAACAAGCCCTCACATGGCCATATTGATGGAAAAATAAAAAAGTTAAGGCTCTGAGAAGGGGAGCAAAAACCGAAAATGCAAAACCGAAAATACTGCTGGTCGTTAAGAGGTTAAAATGGCTGCCGCTAAGTTTATGTTTTTTCTTTTGATAAATTTGACCTTCAACATAGGGGAGTTTCTATGGGGGCCAAATTTTGGCAAACCTTGTTATGTCATTTTTGGAAGAACGTTTTTTTTATACACATCTTTCAACCCTATTTTTGAATCCATATTTTAGCACGGTAGATTTATTGAGGATTTATTGTTTATTTGGAAACGAGATATGGCTACTATTCACCAGTTCATTGAATGCATCAATAATAATGAATTTGGTTTCCAAATTACATATATTTTTTATTCTACCACTATTAATTTTTAGCATCTGCGGTCTACTGGCTCACCAGGTTCTAATATTCCCTCTGCAATTTATAGGAAACCCACAGCTGGAAATACAATTCTCCATGCAGCCAGCAGTCACCCCAAACACATTTTCAAGTAAATACCTGTTGGCAAATTTCCTTGAGTGCGTATAAATTGCAGTGTTGACTCAATTTGTTTCAAGGAATTAATGAATCTGGAAACTAGGCTCACTGACAGGGGGAACCCAAAAAGGATGCTAAGACGTGTTTCCAACATTATCAAAAATAAAAGATAGACTTCATTTAATACAATATGATCAAAAGAAAAATCTTTAGGGCAAGCAATAATTTACCTAAACCTGTTTTATCATTACAATATAGTTCCCAATTATTTTGCAAATAAATTATTAATATTAGCCGCTATTACATGAAGAAAAAAATGTTATTCTCCATTTTACAATCTGGCTGTAATATTGTTGTGAAAAAGGCTCCCTCCTTGGGTAATATTTTATCACCCAGTTTTTTAAGTTCCTCCAAAGCCAGGAACACTTGGCCTAATTACAAGGGGTTTTTTCGCTGTGGGGCAACACAATGTAAAAACATGTAGAGATGCCAGTCCTTATAACACTTTTTCTAACTTTGAAAATACACACTAAATTACACTACACTAAATTGACTGGACTAGCCGTAGAATGAAAATTAGAATGAACATCTAAATGACATTTTTAAATATTAATAATCTTACCAACAGAAGTATATCTTCTGCTTCCAAATATTTCATGTCACCTGAGACATTTGACATCTGTACGGGTATTGGTATTGAAAGAGTGAGGTATCCCCCACAGGGTGGAGACATGAGGAGACTTCTTCTCAACAGAGAAGCACACTGGATCTTCCTCCTAGGATCCAAATCTCCTGAAGGTCTAAACTTGCGCCGTGATATTGTGTGTTATGATTTTATTTATGTTTTTTCTGTATATTAATTTTGGATTTATATCTATATTTTTGTGTTTTTGTTCACAGCAGTGATCTGTCCCATCAATCCTAAATCCAAAGTGAATGAAGCTAATTGGATGAAAATCACATGATGTAACATCTAAAAAATTAAAAAGAAACAATGATGGAAAAAAAACAAAGCACATAGCCAACATCAATAATAAAAACAGTGCATATTTTAAGGATAGTTTCACATTTGCGGATGGAGGTGCTGCGGAGGGCTGCATACTTCCTCCGCCCACCTCCTCCGGTCAGCTCCAGTTATGTCTGCATGCGCCCTGCGTACCTATATTTAACATTAGGTACGCAGGCCGTGCAGATGTATGCGGATACCGCCACATGCGTAGTCTTTATGGTGTGGCGACCGCAACAAAATGCAACATGTTGCGTTCAGCACAGGTCGCCGCACCTTCAATGATTTTCTTAAATCACTGCCGTCTGTGTGTTTTTCGTCTCACCTGTTTGCATTTCTAATTAATCACTGGGCTTCCAGGATTGGTCAGTTTTCTTTATATTTTTATTTCTTTTTCCTTATCCTATGACTAAGGGCATTTCTTTGTGCCAGAAATGCGTCAGGTTTCTTTTTGTTTCTTTTAACTTGAATCAATAAACGTTACAATTTTATTAGATGGGAGTGCCAAAGTAAATCCTTTCCTTTTCCTATAGTCTATGTAGACGCTTCATCTTAACTTAAGATCGATCCAATTAGGTTTACAACTTCCAGTTCATCGTCATCCATCTCAAATGTGGCCTGGACGTACCTGACAGTAGTCAATATCTTTGTCGCCTTTTTATTGAGTAGCAGTTCCATAAATCACCCAAAACTCCAGCAATTAGTCTCCTCATTTCCCAGACCCAAACTGGTATAAAAAGAAGAGGGGAATGCTACTCAATTCTAGACAAAGCCCCCGTGCCAATTTTTTTGAGATGTTGCTGCCATCTATTTTTAAATCCTTTAATTCTTTCAACTGAAGTGTTATCCTGACCTTTTTATGGAATCTAAAGTCAGTCTGGACATTTTACTGAAACCGCTTCCTGTGCTTACCTCAAAATGCAACTGACAGTAGAAACTACATCATTTATAATTTAATTGCAAAAAATTTTAATATCCCACCATCTACAGTACATAATAAAGAAAAGTCAGATTCTGAAGAAACCCATGTGCACAAGGAAAAGGTTGATGGACAACATTGGACGCTCGTGATTTACAGCCACTTGGGTGACACCAAACCAGAAACTGCCATCTTCTATGTGCCAAAGAAATTAAAAATTTAGGAAAAATGAAAAACTGTTCTGTGATCAGGTAAATCAGAATTTTAAAAAAAAAATGTTCATGGAAACCAGAGACCGCGTCCGGGGAACTCAAAAGTACAGGGACAGTTCAAAATCCTGCATCTCTGATGGTATGGGACTGTGTTACTGCTTGTGGCAGGGGTGGGGAACCTCAGGTTCGCTGGCCGTTTATGGTCTTGTATTACCTTTTATCCGGCCACCGGGCAGATTCCCAGAGACCTCAATGCTTGGGCCGGCAGCTGGATTTTGATGGTCAGCAGCCCTTTAATCTCTTCTTGCTCTGTGAGCATGAGCATGCAGTGTCCGCCTCCAGTAAGCTACACGTTCGCTCTACGGGCACCATTATAGTCTATAGCCCCGTCGGCACATACTTCCGAACCCCGTTTTGCGTGGAATTTCAGACGCCAGTCCTGACGTGACCCTGAACATGTAACTAAACACATAGGACTCAGCCATAAGAAAGACTGCCATGCAGAACATTTTTGCCCAGAGTGCCAAAACGAAAACCACTGCTGAGCAGTAAGAACATAAAGGCTCATCTCAGTTTTCCCAGAAATCATCTTGATGATCCCTAAGACTTTAGGCAGAATACTCTGTGGACCGATTGCAGCTGTTGCGGCCAAGTGTGGCACAACCAGTTATTAGGTTTAGGGGGCAATCATTTTTTCACAAAGGGCCCTGTAGGTTTGGATTTCTTTTTCCCTTAATAATAAAGACTTATTTAAAAACTGCATTTTGTGTTTAATTGTGTTATATTTGTCTAATATTTACATTTGCTTGGTGACATGATACACTTAATTATGACAAACATGCAAAAGATAGGAAATCAGGAAGGGGCAAACCAATACTATTGATGTTGATACTCTCAACGAAGCGGCAGAACTCAGCCTCTGGGCCAGACCAAAATATCATCAATATATCTGGCCCAGAGGCTGATATAAGGGTCCACCACCCCTCTTCCTCACCAAAGATAAGAATTTCCTGATTTTCCTCCCATCAAAAAAGGAATTCCCAAGGGACAGTTCCTGCGAATTAGGAGGAATTGATCTGATGTGGATAACTTCAGAAGACAAGCCATGGACTTGTATTGTAGGTTCAGATCTAGGGGAGAGCAGGCACTGAGAAGCCTGCAGAGATGCCAGAGCGATCGCTGGTGTGACAGAGTGCTGTGCACACTGTCTCACCAGCGATCTGGTATTATACAGTGATGTCCCACCCTGGGACAAAGTAAAAAAAATAAAAATAACAAGTGTTAAAAAAAAAATCATAAAAAAAAAAATATTCCCCAATAAATTCATTTCTTCAAAACAATAAAAGTACACATATTTGGTATTGCCGCGTCCGTAACGACCCGCCCTATAAAACTGACCCATTAGTTAACCCCTTTAGCAAACCCCTTAAAAAATAAAAAATAAAAACAAAGCAAAAAAACAATGCTTTATCATCACACCGCCGAACAAAAAGTGGAATAACACGCGATCAAAAAGACGATATAAATATACATGGTACCGCTGAAAACGTCATCTTGTCCCGCAAAAAACGAGCCACCATACAGCATCATCAGCGAAAAAATAAAAAAGTTATAGCTCGCAGAATAAAGCGATGCAAAAATAATGATTTTTTATATAAAATTGTTTTTATTGTATAAAAGCGCCAAAACATTAAAAAATGATATAAATGAGGTATCGCCGTAATCGTACTAACACGAAGAATAAAACTGCTTTATCAATTTTACCACACGCGGAACGGTATAAAAGCCCCCCCAAAAGAAATTCATGAATTGCTGATTTTTGTTCATTCTAACCTCCCAAAAATTGTAATAAAAAGTAATAAAAAAATGTCACGTGCCCAAAACTGGTACCAATAAAAACGTCAACTCGTACCGCAAAAAATAAGACCTTACATGACTCTGTGGGCCAAAATATGCAAAAATTATAGCTCTCAAAATGTGGTGATGCAAAAACTATTTTTTGCAATAAAAAGCGTCTTTTAGCGTGACAGCTGCCAATCATGAAAACCCGCTATAAATAGTAAATCAAACCCCCCTTATCACCCCCTTAGTTAGAGAAAAATAATAAACTTAAAAAAATGTATTTATTTCCATTTTCCCGTTAGGGTTGGGGCTAAAGTTAGAATTAGGGTTAGGGTTGGGATTAGGGTTAGGGGTGTGTTGGGGTTAGGGTTGGAGTTAGAATTGGGGGGTTTCCACTGTTTAGGCACATCAGGGGCTCTCCAAATGTGACATGGCGTCTGATCTTAATTCCAGCCAATTCTGCGTTGAAAAAGTAAAGCAGTGCTCCTTCCCTTCTGACCTCTGCCATGCGCAAACAGTAGTTTACCCCCACATATGGGGCATCAGCGTACTCAGGACAAATTTCAAAATAACTCTTGGGGTCTAATTTCTTCTGTTACCCTTGGGAAAAAAAATTGGGGTGAAAATATCATTTTTGCGGAAAAAAATTATGATTTTTTTATTTTTATGGCTCTATGTTATAAACTTCTATGAAGCACTTGGGGGTTCAAAGTTCTCCCCACATATCTAGATAAGTTCCTTGGGTGGTCTAGTTTCCAAAATGGGGTCACTTGTGGGGGTTTCCAATGTTTAGAAACAACAGGGGCTCTCCAAACGCGACATGACACCCCAGACCATTCCATCAAAGTCTGCAATCCAAAACGTTACTACTTCCCTTCCGAGCCCCAACGTGTGCCTACGCAGTAGTTTTCTCCCACATATGGGGTAATAGCGTACTCAGGACAAATTGGGCAACAACTTTTGGGTCCAATTTCATCTGTTACCCTTGTGAAAATAAAATATTGGGGGTGAAAAAAATCATTTCTGCAAAAAAAAATGTTTTTTTTTTGTTTTTACGGCTGTACGTTATAAACTTCTGTGAAGCACTTGGGGGTTCATAGCGCTCACCACACATCTAGATAAGTTCCTTGGGGGGTCTATTTTCCAAAATGGGGTCACTTGTGGGGGGTTTCCACTGTTTAGGCCCATCAGCGGCTCTCCAAATGCAACATGACGCCTGCAGACCAGTCCATCAAAGTCTGCAATCCAAAACGTCACTACTTCCCTTCCGAGCCCCGACGTGTGCCCATACAGTAGTTTTTTCCCACATAAAGGGTATCAGCGTACTCCGGACAAATTGGACAACAACTTTTGGGGTCCAATTTCTCCTGTTACCCCTGGGAAAATAAAAAGTTGAGGACTAAAAGATCATGTTTGTGGAAAAAATATGATTTTTTTATTTTCATGCCCTGGCGTTATAAACTTTAGTGAAACACCTGGGGGTTCAAAGTTCTCACCACACATCTAGATAAGTTCCTTGAGGGGTTTAGTTTCCAAAATGGTGTCATTTGTGGGTGGTTTCCACTGTTGAGGCACATCAGGGGCTCTCCAAACACGACATGGTGACCAGCCAAATCTGCTTTGAAACAGTCAAACGACGCTCCTTCCCTTCCGAGCTCCGCCATGCACCCAAACAGTGGTTTACCCCCACATATGGGGTGTCAACGTACTCAGGACAAATTGCACAATAACTTTTGGGATCTTGTTACCCTTGTGAAAATAAAAATTGGGGTGAAAAGATCATTTTTGTGGAAAAAATATGATATTTTAATTTTACGGCTCTACGTTATAAACTTCTGTGAAGTGCTTGGGGGTTCAAATTGCTCACCACAGATCTAGATAAGTTCCTTAGGGGTCTAGCTTCCAAAATTGTGTCACTTGTGAGGGGTTTCCACTGTTTGGGTACATCAGGGGCTATCCAAATGCAACATGGCGTCCAATCTCAATTCCAGCCAATTTTGGTTGGAAAAAGTCAAATGGCGCTCCTTTCATTCCAAGCTCTGCCGTGCGCCCAAACAGTGGTTCCCCACAACATATGGGGTATCGGCATACTCAGGACAAATTGGACAACAACTTTTGTGGTCCAATTTCTCCTGTTACCCTTGGGGACTAAAAGATATTTTTTGTGGGAAAAAATAGGATTTTTTATTTTCATGCCCGGGCATTATAAACTTGTGTGAACTATTTGGGGGTTCAAAGTGCTCACCACAGATCTAAATAAGTTCCTTAGGGGGTCTAGTTTCCAAAATGGGGTCACTTGTGGGGGGGGGGTTTCCACTGTTTAGGCACATCTGGGGCACTGCAAACGGAACATGACCCCCATCAACGTCTGCATTCCAAAACGTTATTACTTCCTTTCCAAGCCCTGACATGTGCCCAAACAGTTCCCCCACCCCACATATGGGGTATCAGCGTACTCAGGACAAATTGGAGAACAACTTTTGGGGTCCAATTTTCTTGGGAAAAATCAAAAATTGGGGAATAAAAAATCATTTTTGTGGAAAATTGTTTTTTTTTCACACCCAGGTATTATAAACTTTTGTGAAACACTTGGGGGTTCAAAGTGCTCACAACAGATCTAGATAAGTTCCATAGGGAGTCTAGTTTCCAAAATGGTGTCACTTGTGGGGGGTTTCCAATGTTTAGGCGCATCAGGGGCTCTCCAAACGCGACATGGCGTCCAATCTCAATTCCAGCCAATTTTGGTTTGAAAAAGTCAAACGGCGCTCCTTCCCTTCCGAGACCGGCCGTGCACCCAAACAGTGTTTTTTCCCCACATATGGGGTATTGGCGTACTCAGGAGAAATTGCACAACAACTTTATCTGTCCAATTTCTCCTTTTACCGTTGTGAAAGTAAAAAAAGTTTGTAAAAGATCATTTTTGTGACTAAAAGTTAAATATTAATTTTTTCCTTCCACGTTGCTTCAGCTCCTATGAAGCACCTGAAAGGTTAATAAACTTATTGAATGTGGTTTTGAGTACCTTGAGGGGTGCAGTTTTTAGAATGGTGTCACTTTTGGGTATTTTCTGCCATATAGAAAGTGACTTCAAATGTGAGGTGGTCCCTAAAAAATGGCTTTGTAAATTTTGTTGTAAAAATTAGAAATCGCTGGTCAACTTTTAACCCTTATACTTTCCTAACAAAAAAAAATTTTGGTTCCAAAATTGTGCTCATGTAAAGTAGACATGTGGGAAATGTTATTAACTAACTATTATTTCTCTGTTTCAAGGGAATAAAAATTAAAAGTTTGAAAATCGCAAAATTTTCAAAATTTTCGCCATATTTGCGTTTTTTTCAAAAATAAATGCAAGTTATATCGAAGAAATTACCACTAACGTGAAGTACAATATGTCACGAGAAAACAACCTCAGAATCGCAAAGATCCGTTGAAGCGTTCCAGAGTTATAACCTCATAAAGAGACAGTGGTCAGAATTGTAAAAATTGGCCCGGTCATTAACGTGCAAACCATCCTTGGGGGTTAAGGCAGGGGTCGACAAAGTTGTTCAGAATCTAGGGAGCCAGCCAAAAAATTTAGGAGCCAGAATTTTTTTTTAACAAACTTGGTTTTTAATTTAACAAAAAAACATTACAAACGTTATAAACATTTAACTTCTAAAGATAATAAATATTATATTTTGATATATTACCGTATATACTCATGTATAAGCCGAGATTTTCAGCCCATTTTTTAGGGCTGAAAGTCCCCCTCTCGGCTTATACGCGGGTCATATACGGGGGTCGGCGGGGGGTGTCGGATCATAGTCACCCCTCCGCCGGCGCGTCTCTGCAGCCCCCTGCTTCTCCCACGATCTCCGGCTCCTTCCTGCAGCGGTCACATGGCACCGCTCATTAAAGTCATGAATATACACAGATTCATGACTTTAATGAGCGGTACCATGTGACCGCTGTAGGAAGGAAGCGCTGCGGAGAGCGCCGGGAGAAGCGGAGAGGCTGCAGAGACGAGCCGGCGGAGGGGTGAGTATAGCGATATTTACCTGTCCCGTTCCACCGCTGCGTCCTCGTCTGACTCCTCTGGCTGTGAATGATCAGGCAGAGGGTGCGATGACGTCGTTAGTGCGCGCCCCGCCCACTGCCAGATCATTCACAGCCAGAGGAGTCAGACCGAGGGAGCAGCGCAGCGGTGCAAAGAGGACAGGTAAATATCTCCGGTGCCGGGGTCCTGAGCGAGCAGTAACACCGGCACCTGTCCCCATAGCGCGCCGGTGTCACCGCCTGCTCAGGACACCGGCACCTGGCCCCCAGCGACAAGAGGTGAGTATGTCATTTTTTTTTTGCAGCAGCAGCAGATGAGGCCTATACTATGGGGCATAATATGGAGCATATGGGGGCATAAGCTGTGGAACATATGGGGCATAATCTGGAGCATAATCTGTGGAGCATATGGGGGCATAATATGGAGCATATGGGGGCATAAGCTGTGGAACATATGGAGGCATAATCTGGAGCATATGGGGGCATAATATGGAGCATATGGGGGTATAAGCTGTGGAACATATGGGGGCATAATCTGTAGAACATATGGGGGCATAATATGGAGCATATGGGGGCATAAGCTGTGGAACATATGGGGGCATAATCTGTAGAACATATGGGGGCATAATATGGAGCATATGGGGGCATAAGCTGTGGAACATATGGTGCATAATCTGGAGCATATGGGGGCATAAGCTGTGGAACATATGGGGCATAATCTGGAGCATATGGGGGGCATAATCTGTGGAGCATCATATGGGGGCATAGTTTTCCCAGTTTTTTGTGGCAAAATTAGGGGGGTCATCTTATACATGAGTATATACGGTAGATTTTAGGCAACATTCTAGTTTTATAGGGGGGTCGTTACGGACGCGGCGATACCAAATATGTGTACTTTAATTGTTTTTTTTTTTTTTATTTACAGGAATAAATGAATTTATTAGGGAATATTTTTTTTTTTTATTATGATTTTTTTTAACACTTTTTATTTTTTTTTTACTTTATTACTGTGTCCCAGGGTGGGACATCACTGTATATTATACATGGTATTATACAGTGTATAATACCAGATCGCTGGTGAGACAGTGTGCACAGCACTCTGTCACACCAGTGATCGCTCTGGCACTGCTGCAGGCTTCTCAGTGCCTGCTCTCAGCAGGCACTGAGGAAGCCGCCTCCCTGCAGGACCCGGATGGACCCCGGCGCCATCTTGGATCCGGGGTCCTGCAGGGAGGAGGGACCCTCGGAACAGCGCGACACATCGCGCTGTTCTGAGGGTCTCAGGGGAGCGCGCAGGGAGCCCCCTCCCTGCGCGATCCTCCCCTGTGCCCCCGGTACAACGCGATCATGTTTGATTGCGGTGTGCCAGGGGTTAATGTGCCGGGAGCGGTCCGTGACCGCTCCTGACACATAGTGCCGGGTGTCAGCTGTGATAATCAGCTGACACTCGGCTGCGCTCCCCCCAGGCGCCAGGTATGATTTTCTAACCCTGGGTTAAGGGGTTAAACAACCACAAGACGGATTTCACCAACCAAGATATTTTAATTAGTATAACAGCATCAACCTAACACTGTCTGTAGTTTACCGAGCACAATACTGCTGACAGGTTCACTTTAACCCCTTACTGACATTGAACAGTATACTACGTCCGATATCAGTATCCCCCGCTTTGATGTGGGCTCCGGCGGTAAGCCCACCTCAAAGCCGGGACATGTCAGCTGTTTTGAACAGCTGACATGTGCCCGCAATAGCCGCGGGCGGAATGCGATAAGCCTGCGGCTATTAACTAGTTAAATGCCACTGTCAAACTCTGACAGCGGCATTTAGCAAGGGCCGGAAATACGTTCAGCATGACAACCAGGTCTCCCTGAGACCTCTATGGTTGTTGATGCCGGATTGCTGTGAGCGCCATCCTGTGGTCGGCGCTCATAGCAAGTCTGTAATTCAACTACATAAAGGCGATCTGAGCATCGCCTCTATGTAGCAGGGCCGATCAAGTTGTGGCAGCTTCTATCCTCCTATGGAGGCTATTGAAGCATGCCAAAAGTAAAAAAAAAAAAAAATATTTTTAAAAATATGAAAAAATATTAACCCCTTCCCGACCTTTGACACAGCGTATGCGTCATGAAAGTCGGTGCCAATCCGACCTATGACGCATACCCTGCGTCATGAAAGGATCGCGTTCCTGCGGGCCGACTCAAAGGTCACCCGACCCGCAGTTACAGGACCCTTTGTGCTTCACCACAGGGGGGTTGGCTTAACCCCCCCCGTGGCCACGATCGCTCTGATTGGCTGTTAAAAGTGAAACAGCCAATCAGAGCAATCTGTAATATTTCACCAATGTAATTGGTGAAATATTACAATCCAGCCATGGCCGATGCTGCAATAGCATCTGCCATGGCTGGACACCGAGACCTGACCCCCCCACACGTAGTCACGGCGGCGAACGGCCGCCGCCACCGAAAGATGGCAGCGATCGGTCACCGCCGTCACTAACAGCTCCCCTCCTCCTTTGCTCCGGTGCCCCCACCTTCCGATCCCCCCCCCTAACCTTCCGACCACCCTACTCACCTCTCCCGATCCACCGATGTCCCTGGATCGGTCCCGGCGTCCGCCCGGGCCTCTTCATGGGCGCCGCCATCTTGGAAAATGGCGGGCCCATGCGCAGTGCGCCCGCCGGCCGGCGCATGCGCAGTGCGCCCCCCAGTGTCCAAGAATTTATTTTGATCACTGTGATAAACTGTCACAGTGATCAAAATAAAAAAAGTAAATGAACCCCCCTTTATCATAGGTAGGGACAAATAAAAAAAATAAAGATTTTTTTTTTCCTATTAGGCCCTGTGCACACGTTGCGGATTTTGCTGCGGATCCGCGGCGAAATCAGCCGCGGATGCGCAGCGATATCCGCCGCAGATCAGCAGCGAAATCCGCCGCGGATCCGCAGCAAAATCCGCAACGTGTGGCGGATTTCGCTGCGGATCCGCGGCGGATTTCGCTGCTGATCCGCGGCGGATTTCGCTGCTGATCCGCGGCGGATTTCGCTGCTGATCCGCGGCGGATTTCGCTGCTGATCCGCGGCGGATTTCGCTGCTGATCCGCGGCGGATTTCGCTGCTGATCCGCGGCGGATTTCGCTGCTGATCCGCGGCGGATTTCGCTGCTGATCCGCGGCGGATTTCGCTGCTGATCCGCGGCGGATTTCGCTGCTGATCCGCGGCGGATTTCGCTGCTGATCCGCGGCGGATTTCGCTGCTGATCCGCGGCGGATTTCGCTGCTGATCCGCGGCGGATTTCGCTGCTGATCCGCGGCGGATTTCGCTGCTGATCCGCGGCGGATTCGCTGCTGATCCGCCGCGGATTTCGCTGCTGATCCATGGCGGATTTCGCTGCTGATCCGCGGCGGATTTCGCTGCTGATTCGCTGCAGATCCGCGGCGGATTTTGCTGCGGATCCGCGGCTGATTATCTGCTGATTCATCTGCGCTAGCGGGTATAGCATAACGCGATCGCGTTATGCTATACCGTTACCAGCCGGTCACCGCTACGTGTTGAACGGGCTGGTAAAACGCAATATGAACCCAGCCTTAGGGTTAAAACTAGGTTAGGGTTAGCATTAGGGTTAAGGTTAGAATTACGGTTAGGGTTGGAATTAGGGTTAGGGTTGGAATTAGGGTTAGGGTTGGAATTAGGGTTAGGGTTGGAATTAGGGTTAGGCTTGTAGTTAGGTTTATGGTTAGAGTTGGGATTAGGGTTAGGGGTGTGTTGGGGTTAGGGTTATGATTAGGGTTTGTATTAGGGTTAGGTGTGTGTAGGGGTTAGGGTTGGGGTTAGGGGTGTGTTGGGGTTAGGGTTGGAGTTAGAATTGAGGGGTTTCCACTATTTAGGCACATTAGGGGGTCTCCATACGCGACATGGCGCCACCATTGATTCCTGCAAATTTTGCGTTCAAAAAGTCAAACAGTGCTCCCTTTATTCCAAGCCCCGACGTATGCCCAAACAGTGGTTTATCCCCACATATGGGGTATCAGCGTACTCGGGAAAAATTGCACAACAACTTTGGGGGTTCTAATTTCTCCTGTTAACATTGGGAAAAAAAATTGGGGACTAAAAATTATTTTTGTGGAAAAAAAATGATTTTATATTTTCACGGCTCTGCGTTATAAACTTCTGTGAAGGACTTGGAGATTCAAAGTGCTTATCACACATCTATAGGAGTTCCTTGGGGGATCTAGTTTCCAAAATGGGGTCACTTGTGGGGAGTTTCTACTGTTTAGGCACATCAGTGACTCTGCAAACGTAACATGACGCCCGAAGACCATTCCATCAAGTGGGCATTTCAAAACGTCACTACTTCCCATCCGAGCCCCGACGTGTGCCCATACAGTAGTTTTCTCCCACATATGGGATATCAGCATACTCAGGACAAATTGGACAACAACTTTTGGGGTCTAATTTCTCATGTTACCCTTGGGAAAATAAAAAAAATTGGGGACTAAAAGATCCTGATTGTGGAAAAAATATGATTTTTTTATTTTCATGCCCGGGCGTTATAAACTTCTGTGTAGCCCTTGGGGTTCAAAGTGCTCACCACACATCTAGATAAGTTCTTTGCCGGGTCTAGTTTCCAAAATGGGGTCACTTGTGGGGAGTTTCTACTGTTTAGGCACATCAGGGGCTCTGCAAACGTAACAAGATGCCCGCAGACCATTCCATCAAGTCGGCATTTCAAAGCGTCACTACATCCCTTCCGAGCCCTGACGTGTGCCCAAACAGTGGTTCCCCCCCACATATGGGGTACTAGCGTACTCAGGAGAAACTGGACAACAACTTTTGGGGTCCAATTTCTCCTGTAACCATTGTGAAAATAAAAAACAGTGGGCTAAAAAAATGATTTTTTGAGAAAAAAAATGATTTTTTATTTTCGCGGCTCTGCGTTATAAACTTCTGTGAAGCACCTGGGGGTTCAAAGTGCTCACTATGCATCTAGATAAGTTCCTTAGGGCATCTAGTTTCCAAAATGGGGTCACTTGTGGGGGAGCTCCAATGTTTAGGCACACAGGAACTCTCCAAATGCGACATGGCAACCGCTAAATATTCCAGCATATTTTCCATTCAAAAAGTCAAATGGCGCTCCTTCCCTTCTGAGCCCTGCAGTGCGCCCAAACAGTGGTTTATGACCACATATGAGGTATCTGTGTACTCAGGAGAAATTGCCCAACAAATTTTAGGATCCAATTTATACTGTTGCCCATGTGAAAATGAAAATAACTGAGGCTAAAAGAAAATTTTTGTGAAAAAAAAGTACTTTCTTTTATTTACGGATCAATTTGTGAAGCACCTGGGGGTTCAAAGTGCTCACTATGCATCTAGATAAGTTCCTTAGGGGGTCTAGATTCCAAAATGGGGTCACTTGTGCGGGAGCTCCAATGTTTAGGCACACAGGGACTCTCCAAATGCGACATAGCAACCGCTAAATATTCCAGCATATTTTCCATTCAAAAAGTCAAATGGCGCTCCTTCCCTTCTGAGCCCTGCCGTGCGCCCAAACAGTGGTTTATGACCCCATATGAGGTATCTGTGTACTCAGGAGAAATTGCCCAACAAATTTTAGGATCCAATTTATACTGTTGCTCATGTGAAAATGAAAATAACTGAGGCTAAAAGAAAATTTTTGTGAAAAAAAAGTACTTTCTTTTATTTACGGATCAATTTGTGAAGCACCTGGGAGTTCAAAGTGCTCACTATGCATCTAGATAAGTTCCTTAGGGGGTCTAGTTTCCAAAATGGGGTCACTTGTGCGGGAGCTCCAATGTTTAGGCACACAGGGACTCTCCAAATGCGACATGGCAACCGCTAAATATTCCAGCATATTTTCTATTCAAAAAGTCAAATGGCGCTCCTTCCCTTCTGAGCCCTGCCGTGCGCCCAAACAGTGGTTTATGACCACATATGAGGTATCTGTGTACTCAGGAGAAATTGCCCAACAAATTTTAGGATCCAATTTATACTGTTGCCCATGTTAAAATGAAAAAAACTGAGGCTAAAAGAAAATTTTTGTGAAAAAAAAGTACTTTCTTTTTTTACGGATCAATTTGTGAAGCACCTGGGGGTTCAAAGTGCTCACTATGCATCTAGATAAGTTCCTTAGGGGGTCTAGTTTCCAAAATGGGGTCACTTGTGGGGGAGCTCCAATGTTTAGGCACACAGGGACTCTCCAAATGCGACATAGCAACCGCTAAATATTCCAGCATATTTTCCATTCAAAAAGTCAAATGGCGCTCCTTCCCTTCTGAGCCCTGCCGTGCGCCCAAACAGTGGTTTATGACCACATATGAGGTATCTGTGTACTCAGGAGAAATTGCCCAACAAATTTTAGGATCCAATTTATACTGTTGCCTATGTGAAAATGAAAATAACTGAGGCTAAAAGAAAATTTTTGTGAAAAAAAAGTACTTTCTTTTATTTACGGATCAATTTGTGAAGCACCTGGGAGTTCAAAGTGCTCACTATGCATCTAGATAAGTTCCTTAGGGGGTCTAGTTTCCAAAATGGGGTCACTTGTGGGGGAGCTCCAATGTTTAGGCACACAGGGACTCTCCAAATGCGACATGGCAACCGCTAAATATTCCAGCATATTTTCTATTCAAAAAGTCAAATGGCGCTCCTTCCCTTCTGAGCCCTGCCGTGCGCCCAAACAGTGGTTTATGACCACATATGAGGTATCTGTGTACTCAGGAGAAATTGCCCAACAAATTTTAGGATCCAATTTATACTGTTGCCCATGTGAAAATGAAAAAACTGAGGCTAAAAGAAAATTTTTGTGAAAAAAAAAGTACTTTCTTTTTTTTACAGATCAATTTGTGAAGCACCTGGGGGTTCTAAGTGATCACTATGCATCTAGATAAGTTCCTTAGGGGGTCTAGTTTCCAAAATGGGGTCACTTGTGGGGGAGCTCCAATGTTTAGGCACACAGGAACTCTCCAAATGCGACATGGCAACCGCTAAATATTCCAGCATATTTTCCATTCAAAAGTCAAATGGCGCTCCTTCCCTTCTGAGCCCTGCCGTGCGCCCATACAGTGGTTTATGACCACATATGAGGTATCTGTGTACTCAGGAGAAATTGCCCAACAAATTTTAGGATCCATTTTATCCTGATGCCCATGTAAAAATGAAAAAATTGATGCTAAAAGAAAATTTTTGTTGGAAAAATTAAAATGTCCATTTTTTCCTTCCACGTTGCTTTAGTTCCTGTGAAGCACCTGAAGGGTTAATAATCTTCTTGAATGTAGTTTTGAGTAGCTTGAGGGGTGCAGTTTTTAGAATGGTGTCACTTTTGGGTATTTTCTGCCATATAGACCCCTCAAAGTGACTTCAAATGTGAGGTGGTCCCTAAAAAAAAATGGTTTTGTAAATTTTGCTGTAAAAATGAGAAATCGCTGGTCAACTTTTAACCCTTATAACTTCCTAACAAAAAAAAATGTTCCCAAAATTGTGCTGATGTAAAGTAGACATGTGGGAAATGTTATTTATTAACTATTTTGTGCCACATAACTCTCTGGTTTAACAGAATAAAAATTAAAAATTTGAAAATTACAAAATTTTCAGAATTTTCGCCAAATTTCCATTTTTTTCACAAATAAACGCAAAAATTATCGACCTAAATTTACCACTAACATGAAGCCCAATATGTCACGAAAAAACAATCTCAGAATCGCTAGGATCCGTTGAAGCGTTCCTGAGTTATTACCTCATAAAGGGACACTGGTCAGAATTGCAAAAAATGGCAAGGTCTTTAAGGTCAAAATAGGCTGGGTCTTGAAGGGGTTAAAAAAAAACATAAAAAAGTTCAAATCACCCCCCTTTCGCCCCATTCAAAATAAAACAAAAATAAAATCACACATACCCATATTAGGTATCGCCACGTTCAGAATCTCCTAATCTATCAATAAAAAGAAAGGATTAACCTGATCGCTAAACAGCATAGTGAGAAAAAAAATCAAAATGCCAAAATTACGTTTTTTTGGTTGCAGCGACATTGCATTAAAATGCAATAACGGTCGATCAAAAGAATGTATCTGCACAAAAATGATATCATTAAAAGTCTAAGTTACTTACCGTTAACGGTATTTTTCGAAGTCCATGACAGCACTACAGAGAGGGGATCCGCCCCTTAGGAACAGGAAACCTACAGATATAAAAGGGCGGCACCTCTCCCACACATCAGTTGGATTACAGAGCATAAGAGGACATCAAGGTTAAATGGTATACAGCAAAAAAATGTCATGCATCACACAGTAACATTAATCAATTGTTTATTACATGTGGACTACATAAGCGGAAGAAGTGCACATAAAACCTGGGTGGGAATGTAAGGGTGCTGTCATGGACTTCGAAAAATACCGTTAACGGTAAGTAACTAAGACTTTATTCGAACGTCCATGACAGCACTACAGAGAGAATTACAGAGAGTAATAACTACTTAGGGAGGGACTACTGCCTGCAGCACCCTTAGTCCGAAAGAAAGGTCTGAGGAAGCACCCAAATCTAATCTATAATGAGTGTAAAACGTGTGTGGAGAAGACCACGTAGCTGCCTTACATATCTGGTCAATCGAGACTTCTGCCCTTTCTGCCCATGAAGTCGCCACAGCTCGAGTGGAATGCGCCCTTAGCCTCTCAGGTGGCTGCTTGCCCCTCGAGGTGTATGCCAGAGAAATTGCTTCCCTAATCCATCTGGCCAATGAGCTCTTTGTTAATCTACGGCCTTTGTTAATTCCTTGAAAAGAGACAAACAATGCATTGTCCCGTTTCCAGGGATCAGTGACTGCCAAATATTGCAGCAGACATCTTCTAACATCTAAAGTATGAAGTTTCATCTCTTTTTGATTAGATGGATTAGGGATGAACGAAGGGAGAATAATTTCCTGTGTTCTGTGGAAAGCGGAAGACACCTTAGGTAGGTATGCCGGATCCGGTCTAAGTATTATCCTGTCATTCAGGACCTGAGTGTAAGGAGATAGTCTAGATAGTGCCTGGATGTCACTTACCCTCCTAGCCGAGGTTAATGCTACCAGGAAAGCGGTCTTAAGGGAAAGAATTTTTATTGATGCTGCTGATATAGGTTCAAAAGGGGGTTCTGTTAAAGCAGTGAGAACAAGATTTAAGTCCCATGGCATGATTCTCACCTTCACTATGGGTCTCGACCTACCCGCAGCTTTAATGAATCTACTGACCCAGTAATTATTTGCGATGTTGCAACTAAAGAGTGCCCCCAAAGCTGAAACTTGCACCTTAAGGGTGCTTGTGGAGAGACCTAAGTCCAGACCCTTTTGTAGGAATTCTAGAATCTGGGTTATCGGTGTTGTGTCCCCTGCTACAACCGCCGAGCTATGAAGAAATTTCTTCCAAATCCTAGCGTAGATCCTAGTTGTAACCTCTTTTCTGCTTTTAAGGAGAGTATTAATTACATTAGCAGAAAACCCCTTATCTGTCAGCAGCGACCGTTCAAAATCCACGCCGTCAGGTGGAGGCCCGCTACTCGAGGATGGTAGACTGGACCCTGGGAGAGCAGATCGGGAATGTCCGGCAGGACCCACGGGTCGGCTATCGACATGTTTCTGAGACATGAAAACCATGCCCTCCTGGGCCAAAAAGGAGCGATTAATATTATCCTTGCCCTGTCCTTCCTGACCTTCCTCAATACTAGGGGGAGTAAGGACAGGGGAGGGAAGGCGTAGGCTAGATTGAAATCCCACTGTAATAGAAGAGCGTCCACTGCCAGAGGGCGTTCTTTGGGATTCAGAGAGCAGAACTGTCTCACTTTCCTGTTGCTTTTGGTAGCAAAGAGATCTACTTCCGGTAGACCCCATTTCCGCACAATTAGGTCGAAGATGGAAGTCTTTAATGACCACTCTCCTTGGCTCAGGAGATTGCGGCTTAAGAAGTCCGCCTTGGTATTTTCTTCTCCCCTTATATGTAGAGCCGTTAGAGAAAGAAAGTGTCGTTCTGCGATCTGAAGTAGGCGCCTTGCCACTTCCATGAGAGGACCGGAACGAGTACCACCCTGGTGGTTGATGTATGCGACTGTGACCCGATTGTCGGAGAGCACTCGAACGTGGTGACCCTGTAGATAGACAAGGAGTTTTTTAATCGCTAGCTCTACCGCTGCTAATTCCTTCATATTAGAAGACATTTGAATTTGATCCTGCTCCCATGAGCCCTGAACCATAACGTCCCCCATATGAGCCCCCCACCCAGAGGGGCTAGCATCTGTTGTGACTATTCGGGATATGTCATATTCCCAGGGAACCCCCTTAGACAGGTTTGTCTCATTCTTCCACCAATCCAGGGATCTTATAGCAGCCTGGGACAAGGATAGCTGGCCTTCCAGGTAACCACCTAGCAAATTTTGATACAGCAAGACCTCAGCTTGCAGTGCCCTTGTGTGAAATTGGGCCCACCGAACCGCGGGAATGCAGGACGAGAGGGAGCCCAAAAGAGACATAGCCTTCCTAAGCGACATGGAGGGGTTACTGGAAGCGTTTAGGACCTGGTACCGTAAACGAATTAACTTGTCTGACGGTAAACTACAGTTCTGATTTTGTGAATCCAGAATTAGCCCTAGAAATTGCTGAACCCTCATCGGATTCAAACGAGACTTTTTGGTATTTATTAGCCATCCCAGCCGCTCTAAGGTAGAAATCGCTCTTTTCAGTTGCTCTAGACAATGCTCTGCCGTCTTTCCTATAATAAGAAAGTCGTCAAGGTAGGGGACTATAAGCATATTTGATTCACGTAAGTGGGCCATGACCTCCGACATAACCTTAGTGAATACTCGTGGGGCAACCGCCAAGCCAAAGGGAAGGGCGCTAAATTGAAAATGTCGCAGTGATTCCCCCATCTGGATTGCTACTCTGAGGAAACGCTGATGCTCCATATGGATCGGTATGTGGTAATAAGCGTCTTTCAGATCTAACACCACATTAAAGCAATTTTCAAACAGAAGCTTTATTGCTGAGCTGACCGTTTCCATTTTAAATGGGTGAATAATCAGGAATTTATTGAGGGCTTTCAAATTAATAATTGTTCTAAAAGACCCATCCAGTTTATGGATCAAAAACAGAGGGGAGTAAAACCCCTTACCCCGCTCTGCTTCTGGCACCTCCACTAAGACATTCTTAGCGCAAAGCTCCTGAACCTCCAACTCTAGAGCGGCCTGCTCCGATGGGGATGATCTGAGTGGGGTAATTTTAAAGTTATCCCAAGGTACCGAGGAGAATTCTAACCGCAGCCCTGTAGCTATGATGTTAAGGATCCAGCTACTGTTTGAGATTTCCGACCAGGCCGGGTAGAAGGCCTTCAATCTGCCTCCTACCGGCATCGCTAGTCATTGCGAGGGTTTTTTTGTTTCCCTAGGTGGACCTCTAAACATAAACCCTGTACCTCTTCGCCTCTTTTCATCCCATTTGGCTCGTTCCCTGGACGACCTTCGGTAGCTGAACCTCCTTCTGCTGAAAGGTCTTTTATAGGAAGGAGTTGATATACTGGGAAACTTTTTCTTGTCGTCCCCTGCCTTTTCTAAAAGTTCGTCCAGGACCGGGCCAAAAAGATATTCGCCGTCACACGGAATGGAACAGAGGCGAGATCTGGCTTGAATATCGCCCGCCAACATTTCAGCCATAATGCCCTTCGTGCTGCATTAGACAGCCCTGCCGCTCTGGCAGCCATTCTTACTGAGTCCGCTGAGGAATCAGCCAGGAAAGCCGCCGCATTCTGAATTATTGGCAAGGTCTTCCGAATTGTCCCCCTGGAGGTTCCATCTGTTAACTGGGAAGCTAACTGGTCTAGCCAGACCATCAATGACCTGGCTGCGCAAGTGGCTGCAACTGCCGGCCTCAGGGCACCTGCCGACATCTCCCATGTGCCTTTCAAGAAGGAATCTGCCTTCCTGTCTAGTGGATCTTTCAAAGACCCCATATCATCAAATGGGATGGAGGATTTTTTAGAAGCCTTCGCCACTGCTGCATCCAGCTTCGGGCCTTATCCCATTTACCCGTCAGGGGATCTTCAAAGGGATATCTCCGTTTAAACGCTTGGGGTAAGGAGCCTCTTTTTTCAGGCTTCTTCCACTCTCTGTCTATAAGGCCTTGGATGCTACTGTTTAGTGGAAAGGATCTCCGTTTTTTTGGATCTAGACCACCAAACATCAGATCCTGTACTGAGGGCTCTGGTTTCGCCTCTTCTACCCCCATGGTGGACCTAACTGATTTGACAAATTTGTCCATCTGGTCCAAGGGAAAACAAAAACGGGTAGCGTCTTCCGTAGAAGACGAGGAGGAAGCCGAAGAGGAAGGCGAGGAGGGTCCTGACACAACTTCACCCCTATCATGGGCGGCAGGCGACTCTGAATCAGATAAAACTGGTACATTTCTACACCTGGAAAATTCTCCGTGTCTTGAGGACGCTTTCAACTCTGCTCTTATTATCTCCTTCAGGCTTTCGGTGAAATCTGGAGTCTCCTCCGCTATCTAAAAAGGGAAGGGCATAGGGGGGGTTTACTATGTCATCCCATGCCCCTGCCCTTCCCCTTAAAAATGCCCTACCGTCTGTTGCATGCACGGCTGGCACAACCTCTTAGGGCAAGCGTCAGGCAGAGGGCAAGCGCAAAAGGCACATTCCCTGTGCTTGCTTTTCACCGAACACTTCTTCCCCTAGTAACAGACAAAATGGGGAAAAAACTGTATTACTGGGTATTCTAAATCTGACGATCTCTTACCCAGATTTTACAGCAGTAGGTACCGGATCACGGGAGGGGGCTTTTTCCCAGCTGCGGAACTTCTGCGGCTGGTGCTCCTGGCCATTGAAGAGGAGCGCTCTGTCTGCTGCTGCTGCTGGCTCTCCTGTTGCACCGAGGGAGCCTCTGCAGTGTCCATCGTAAAAAAATGGGGCAGAAGCGCTTTACCTCTTTCCTAGGCTCCTTATATCCTCCCCCGGATATCCGGATCAGCAGGTCTGGCCAGGGGTCCACCCCCTCCTACTCCCCGCCCCACGGCCCCCCCTGCACCTCCCCGCCGTCCCCACAGCAGGCGCCGTCCGATGATGCAGCCACCGAAATTTTCAAAAACGCCGGCCGGCGTCTCACTTCCGGTTCCGGTGGTGGAGACTCCGCCCCCTTTTCCCCCCCCTCGCACGGACCGACGGAGGTAAGCATAATCCCCCGCATCATCGCCCCTCCGAGCGGAGATCTCCCCCGACCCCAGCCGCGCTGCTGCAACAGCGGCGCACGACTGAATTTTCAAAAACCCCGCCGCGCCGTCCATAGCAGTGACGCGCGGCGGGAAATTCAAAACCGCCCGCCGCGCCGTCCATAGCCGTGATGCGCGGCGGGAAATTCAAAACCGCCCGCCGCGCCGTCCATAACAGTGACGCGCGGCGGGAAATTCAAAAAAACCCCGCCGCGCCGTTCACAGCAGTGACGCGGCGGGAAATTCAAATTTTAAAAATTTTTTTTTTAAAAATCACGGCTGCACCCTCAAGAGGCCCCCACCATGACAGGACCACAGGAGAGGACAGGGAGAAGGCATCGGGACCAGGGAGAGGGGGGGGAATACTTACCTACCGGCGCTGGCTGGGAGACAGAGATCCACTGGATACTGCTCCACCTGCTCCGCACACTGCCGTGGAATCCTACCCGGACCCACCGTGGCGCTTCCAGGGGCTCCGCACCGGCCGAGGTAGGAGATTCCCTCCCCCGCTACCTGGGTCGACCGGCCGGCCTGGGTCCTCCTGAAGATCTTCATCTGTAGGAAACCCGTCCTTTAGGAACAGGAAACCAACTGATGTGTGGAGAGGTGTCGCCCTTTTATATCTGTAGGTTTCCTGTTCCTAAGGGGCGGATCCCCTCTCTCTGTAGTGCTGTCATGGACGTTCGAATAAATGTCAGCTCGGTGCGCAAAGAATAAGCTCTCACCCAACCCGAGATCACGAAAAACGGAGACGCTACGGGCATCAGAAAATTGCGCTTTTTTTTTTTTTTAGCAAACTTTGGAATTTTTTTTTTCACCACTTAAATAAAAAAGAACCTAGACATATTTGGCATCTATGAACTTGTAATGACCTGGAGAATCATAATGGCAGGGCAGTTTTAGCACTTCGCGAACCTAGCAAAAAAGCCAACAAAAAACAAGTGTGGGATTGCACTTTTTTTGCAATTTCACCACACTTGGAATTTTTTTCCCGTTTTCTGTTACACAACATGGTAAAACCAATGGTGTTCATTCAAAATTAGAACAAACTCGTCTGGGAAAAAGAAGCAAACAGAACCATATTGACGAAATCTAAAAAAAAAAGTTATGGCTCTGCAAAGAGTAGGAAAACCTAAAAACGAAAGCTCGTCATGAGGGTTACTGTAAATATAACTTACGCGGATCATATACAGGTATTAATTTCCCAGTATATTGGTACTAATAACTACAGAGATATAACAGTATCAATTTACCATAATAAACGTACTGACATAAATTACTGCAAAACTCGACAACGAGACAACTGAAACCAGACCTAGTGACGCTACGTCATCAGAGGTCATTCTCGCAATGACTCACTGAGAACGGAACTTGCCGCCATCGTCGTTGAGGACCGGGAACACCGCTGAGGAGATCGGGGGCCGACAGGAGGTGAGTATATCCATATTTTTTTCACATTCTATTTTTAACTATTGATGCTGCCTAGGCAGCATCAATAGTAAAAAGTTGGTTACACTTGTCAAGCACTATGCTTGACAGGTGTGACCAACCTGTCAATCACTTTTCCAAGCGATGCTTCAAATCGCTTGGAAAAGCTCTTGAATTCCGCAAGCTAAAAACGCTTGCATGACGCTTGTGTTTTGCAGGAAAACTTATGCGAATTCCGCATGCGTTTTACCCGCGGCGGGGAGTTGCAGAAATGATGCAGACAATTCTGCAGCGTTTCTGCAACGTGGGCACATAGCCTAACTCAGGGGTTGACAAAGTTGTTCAGAATCTAGGAGCCAGCCAAAAAATTTAGGAGCCAGAATTTTTTTTTCATTTTATCATCATCATTGCCTTCTCCTCATCATCATCATTGCCTCCCCATCATCATCAATGCCTGCCAATCATCATATCATCGCCTCCTCATCATATCATCGCCTCCTCATCATATCATCGCCTCCCCATCATCATCATCGCCTCCCCATCATCATCAGTGCCTCCCCATCATCATCAGTGCCTCCCCATCATCATCAGTGCCTCCCCATCATCATCAGTGGCTCCCCATCATCATCAGTGGCTCCCCATCATCATCAGTGGCTCCCCATCATCATCAGTGCCTCCCCATCATCATCATGGCCTCCCCATCATCATCAATGCCTCCCCATCATCATCAATGCCTCCCCATCATCATCAATGCCTCCCCATCATCATCAATGCCTCCCCATCATCATCAATGTCTCCCCATCATCATCAATGCCTCCCCATTATCATCAATGTCTCCCCATCATCATCAATGCCTCCCCATTATCATCAATGCCTCCCCATTATCATCAATGCCTCCCCATTATCATCAATGCCTCCCCATCATCATCAATGCCTCCCCATCATCATCAATGCCTCCCCATCATCATCATCACTGCCCTCCCTCCACCACCATCACACAGACAGCACCGCAGCACACAAGCACTCTCTCACATACATACATACATACATACACACACACACACTGATACAGACACACACACACACACATATCTCACCTGTCCGCGTCCGCGCGCTCTCTGCCACAGCCGGCCGCTGAATGATGACGTCATTCAGCGACGCTGCTGTGAGAGGAAGCGCCGGCACCCCCTGGAGCCCGGAGCTGCGGCAGCGGAGGCACGGGGAGTGGTAAGTATTGTGCCAGCTGCTGCCGGGGCCCTGAGCAAGCGGGCGGAGCGGGGGCCAGTGCGGCGCTGACACCGCTCTCCTCGGCTAACGGCGCCCAGTGCCCGACGGCGAGTGGGCCCCCCGCCTGCTCAGGCCCCGACAAACCCTGGCCTAACTTAATCCATATTCAATGCTTAAGCAAAACTTAATTATTTTTCCATATGAAAAGATTTTTTGTTATATCTAAAAAGGAAAAACTTCCTCAACTGTAGATTTTTTATATAAATAAATATCAAGGCTGACCGGCGACTTTGTCCGACTTTTTTTTAATTTTGGCCCACTGTGTACTTGAAGTCCATGCTAAACAGCATATAAACAGTACTAACTTACCATAATATAAGTTGTACTGCTATACTACAGATATACAAGGCTCACGTGCCATAACATAACTGGTACTTCTATACAACAGAGCTTATATAATGGCATGTAAAAGTTTGGGCATCCCTGGTCAAAATTACTGGAGAAGGCTATAAGACATCCAAGCGTTTTCAAGTTGCCTTTTCCTCAGTTTCAAATGTAATTAAAAAATGGCAGCAGTTAACAGGAACAGTAGAGGACAAGATAAGGTCTGAAAAAACAAGCAAAATTTCAGTGAGCTGCTGGTAGGATTGCTGGAGAGGCAAATCAGAACCCCTGCTTGACTACAAAAGACCTTCAGAAAGATTTACCTGACTCTGGAGTTGTGTTACATTGTTCTACTGTTCAGAGACACCTGCACAAATAAGGCCTTCATGAAAGAGTCATCAGAAGAAACCTTTTAACGGTGGTAGTTAAGGGTACTTAAACCACAGCGCCGTTAATTAACGGCGCTGTGGAAAAAGTATATAGCGCTTCCCAGAGTCGGATTTTCTCTGAGGTCTCGGCTACCGGGGGTAGCCGAGACCCCAGAGAACATGATTCGGGTCGGTTTTTACCAACCCCGCTTTTGCGATCGCCAATATAAGGCCGGGATCACACAGGCGACGAAAACGTCTGACGCTTGCATGTGAAATCCCAGCTCTGGCGCAGGCACTCGGGAGTGGAGAGAGCGGCTGTATATAAATACATGCAGCCGTGCACTCCACTCCCGAGTGCCGGCGCCAGATCTGGGATTTCACGTGCGAGAGTCGGACGTTTTCATTGCATGTGTGATCCCGGCCTTAACCCTATAACGGCGACCGCAAAAAAAAAGAAGCCGCGATTCTCCATTTAATTTCCTTCTCCTCTGATGTGATCGCACATCAGAGGGGAGAGAAATAGGGTCCCCGGGACCCCCGATCTGTCCCCTGTGCCTCCCTGTGTCCCCCCATGTCTCCCGCAGCTGCCCACGTCTTCTCCGGCAAAGAAAATGGCGGGCACATGCGCAGTGCGCCCGCCGAGTCGGATTTTCTCCGGGGTCTTTGCTACCAGGGGTAGCCGAGACCCCAGAGAACATAATTCGGGTCCCATGCAGTACCCCGCTTTTGCGATCGCCGTTATTAACCATATAACGGCGATCGCAAAAGAGAAAAAAAAGCCGTGATCCTGCATGTAATTTCTCTCCCCTCTGATGTGATCGCACATCAGAGGGGAGAGAAATAGGGTCCCCGGGAGCCCCGATCCCCCCGGTACCTCCCGGTGTCCCCCCTGTCCTCACGCAGCTCCCAGCGTCTTCTTCCTGTAGAAGAAAATGGCGGGCGCATGTGCAGTGCGCCCGCCGAATCTGCCTGCCAGCAGATTCATTCATTCTGTGAAAGTACATTTTGATCACTGTGATAAACGCCATCACAGTGATCAAAATAAAAAAAACAGTAAACAAACCCCCTCTTTATCAACCCCTTAGTTAGGGACATATAATAAAATGAAGAAATTGTATTTATTTTCATTTTTCCATTAGGGTTAGGATTAGGGTTACAATTAGGGTTATGGTTACAATTAGGGTTGGGATTAGGGTTAGGATTAGGGTTAGAGCTAGAATTGAGGGGTTTCCACTATTTAGGCACATCAGGGGGTCTCCAAACACGACGTGGCGTTCAAAAAGTCAAATGGTGCTCCCTCCCTTCCGAGCCCTGCCGTGCGTCCAAACAGTGGTTTACCCCAACATATGGGGTATCAGCGTACTCAGGAAAAATTGCACAACTTTTGGGGTCCGATTTCTCCTGTTACCCTTGGAAAAATAAAATAGCGGGCTAAAAAATCATTTTTGAGGAAAAAAATGATTATTTTCATGACTCTACGTTATAAACTTCTGTGAAGCACTTAAAGGTTCAAAGTGCTCACCACACATCTAGATAAGTTCCTTAAGGGGTGTAGTTTCCAAAATTGGGTCACTTGGGGGTTTCCACTGTTTAGGCACATCAGGGGTTCGCCAAACGCGACATGGCGTCCAGCCAATTCTGCGTTGAAAAAGTTAAACGGCGCTCCTTCCCTTGCGACCTCTGCTATGCGGCCAAAAAGTGGTTTACCGCCATATATGGGGTATCAGCGTATTTAGGAGAAATTGCACAATAAATTTTGTGGTTCATTTTTTCTTTTAACACTTGTGAAAAAAAAAAAAATTGGTTCTGAAGTAAATTTTTTGCAAAAAAAGGTAAATATAAATTTTTTCCTTCCACATTGCTTCAGTTCCTGTGAAGCACGTAAAGGGTTAATAAACTTCTTGAATGTGGTTTTGAGCACCTTGAGGGGTGCAGTTTTTAGAATGGTGTTACTTTTGGGTATTTTCTATCATATAGACCCCTCAGGCTAAGTGCACACGTTCAGGAATGTTTGCAGAATATTCCTGAGCAAAAACGGACTTTTTTTCGCGGTAAAAACGCACGGTTTTTTGCGCGGATTTTGCACAGTTTTTGCACGGATTTGACGCGTTTTTACCGCGATTTTTCCCTGAACTTTCTAGGTCAATAATATAGTGGGAAAAACGCTATAATTCCGCAAAATTAATGAACATGTTGCTATTTTTTCCGCGATGCGTTTTTTTTCGCGGGAAAAAAACGCACCATGTGCACAAAAATTGCGGAATTCATTCTAAATGATAGGATGCTTAATTAGTGCGTTTTTGATGCGTTTTCCCGCGAAAAAACGCGAAAAAAAACGCAAATAATCCTGAACGTGTGCACTTAGCCTCAAAGGGACTTCAAATGTGATGTGGTCCCTAAAAAAAAAATGGTGTTGTAAAAATGAGAAATCGCTGGTCAACTTTTAACCCTTATAACTTTGTAACAAAAAAAATTTTTGTTCCCAAAATAGTAGACATGTGGGAAATGTTATTTATTAAGAAATTTGTGTGACATATCTCTCTGATTTAAGGGCATAAAAATTTAAAGTTTGAAAATTGCTAAATTTTCAAAATGTTCGCCATATATCGTTTTTTTTCATAAATAAACGCAAGTCATATCAAGAAAAATTGACCACCGTGAAGTACAATATGTCACGAAAAAACAATCTCAGAATCAGTGGGATTTGTTAAAGTGTTCCAGAGTTATAACCTCATAAAGTGACAGTGGTCAGAATTGTAAAAATTGGCCTAGTCATTAAAGGGAATCTGTCACCCCATTTTTGCCCTATGAGATAGGGCCTCCGCCATCAGGGGCTTATCTACAACAATCTGTAATGCTGGAGATAAGCCCCCGATGTTACCTGAAAGTGAAGAAAAACGAGTTATATTATACTCACCCAGGGCGGTCCGCCGTCCAGTCGGGTCCGATGGGCGTCGCGGTCCGGGGCCTCCCATCTTGTAGCGAAGCCGGCCTCTTCTTTCCGTCCCGTCGCGGCCCCTGCGCAGGTGCAATGCTCTGGTGAGGGCAGAGCAGAGTACTACAGTGCGCAGGCGGTGGACCTCTCTGACCTTTCCCGGTGCCTGCGCACTGCAGTACTCTGCTCTGCCCTCACCAGGGCAGAGCAGTGCGCCTGCGCAGGAGCCGCGACAGGACGGAAAGAAGAGGCCGACTTCGCTACAAGATGGGAGGCCCCGGACCGCGACGCCCATCGGACCCGACGGCGGAACGCTCCTGAGTGAGCATAATACAACTCGTTTTTCTTCACTTTCAGGTGACATTGGGGGCTTATCTCCAGCATTACAGAATGCTGTAGATAAGCCCCTGATGGCAGTGGCCCTATCTCATAGGGCAAAAATGGGGTGACAGATTCCCTTTAAGCTGCAAATTGGCTCTATCACTAAGGGCCCCATCTCACATAGCGACACACCAGCGATCCCGACAACGATCAGGATCGCTGGTGTGTCGCTACATGATCGCTGCTGAGCTGCCAAACAGGCAGCTCAGGCAGCGATCAGGACAGCGACACTGCAGGTAACATCGCCTAGTTACCCGCAGTGTACATTGGATACCAGCGAGCTGATGCAGGGAGTGGTAACCAAGGTACACGTTGGGTTTCCAGGCGCTGTGCGGTGCATGAAAACCCGACGTGTACCTTGGTCACCAACTCCCCTGCAGCAGCGCGCTGGTATCCAACGTACACGTTGGGTTTCCAGGCACAGCCCCGCGCCTGGAAACCCGATGTGTACCTTGGTTACCAGTAGATCGCTGGTCTCCTGCCTGTCACACGCAGCGATGCGTGCTGGCCAGCGGGAGACCAGCGATCAAAAAAAATTCCTGCCATTTCTGACACGACCAGCGATTCACAGCAGGGGCCTGATCGCTGGTACATGTCAGACATAGCGAGATCGCTGCTGAGATCGCTGTTTAGCAGCGATCTCGCTATGTGAGACGGGGCCCTAAGGGTTAAGCATGGTGGGGGGTGGGGTGGATCAATCATGAATTTCCCAAGTAAGAATGGATGGAAATCCCTCAAACTAGAATTGAAAGATTCTTGTCTGGTGACAAAAAGCATTTACAAGCTGTGATAGTTTCAAAAGGGGATGATACCAGGTACTAACCATGCAGGATGCCTAAACATTAGCATCTGCCCATTTTCCTTTTTGTAATTTTTAAAATGTAAAAGATGAAAAAAAGAAATATGTATTATGTATGTATGTGTATATTTTTTTGCCTAAGATACCAAGGAAATGTATCATCTTTAACTTTAGGCCTTTTAGAAATCATTTCAACTTGCTTAAATGGTGACAATAACCGTAATTTTGAACAGGGGTGCCCACACTTTTACATGCCACGGTAAATAGTAGTGACTTACCTTAATAACCAGTACTACTAAACTATAGACAAATAGTACTCTCATACTGTAAAACAGGGTTCCCCAACTCCAGTCCTCAAGGCCCACCAACAGGTCATGTTTTCAGGATTTCCTTTGTTTTGCACAGGTGATGCAGTTATCATCTGGGCAATACTATAAGGAAATCCTGAAAACATGACCTGTTGGTGGGCCTTGAGTTGGGGAACCCAGCGTAATATAACTTGCAATTCCATACCACTGACCATATACATAGTACTGACATACCATAATCTAGCTTGCAATACTATACAGATGCATAGAAAAATAGCACTGACTTACCATAATAGAACTGGCACTAATATACGGTACTTCAGGGCATATGAATAGTAGTGACTCACAGTAATAACTAGCACTATACTACAGCTATTTATAATAGTGACTTGCACCAGTATAATATATACACACTAGTCCGGACTTCCTACACTGCCCTTGCACCACCACAGCACAGCCCCGCAGGTGAGGCCATGCAGACAGGTAGTGCAGCTCCAGACCCCAGTAGCAGTGCGCAGAGGTGCCAGCACAGCCCCGCAGGTGAGGCCATGCAGACAGGTAGTGCAGCTCCAGACCCCAGTAGCAGTGCGCAGAGGTGCCAGCACAGCCCCGCAGGTGAGGCCATGCAGACAGGTAGTGCAGCTCCAGACCCCAGTAGCAGTGCGCAGAGGTGCCAGCACAGCCCCGCAGGTGAGGCCATGCAGACAGGTAGTGCAGCTCCAGACCCCAGTAGCAGTGCGCAGAGGTGCCAGCACAGCCCTGCAGGTGAGGCCATGCAGACAGGTAGTGCAGCGCCACAGACCCCAGTAGCAGTGCGCAGAGGTGCCAGCACAGCCCCGCAGGTGAGGCCATGGAGACAGGTAGTGCAGCTCCAGACCCCAGTAGCAGTGCGCAGAGGTGCCAGCACAGCCCCGCAGGTGAGGCCATGCAGACAGGTAGTGCAGCGCCACAGACCCCAGTACCAGTGCACAGAGGTGCCAGCACAGCCCCGCAGGTGAGGCCATGCAGACAGGTAGTGCAGCTCCAGACCCCAGTAGCAGTGCGCAGAGGTGCCAGCACAGCCCCGCAGGTAAGGCCATGCAGACAGGTAGTGCAGCTCCAGACCCCAGTAGCAGTGCGCAGAGGTGCCAGCACAGCCCCGCAGGTGAGGCCATGCAGACAGGTAGTGCAGCTCCAGACCCCAGTAGCAGTGCGCAGAGGTGCCAGCACAGCCCCGCAGGTGAGGCCATGCAGACAGGTAGTGCAGCTCCAGACCCCAGTAGCAGTGCGCAGAGGTGCCAGCACAGCCCCGCAGGTGAGGCCATGCAGACAGGTAGTGCAGCGCCACAGACCCCAGTAGCAGTGCGCAGAGGTGCCAGCACAGCCCCGCAGGTGAGGCCATGCAGACAGGTAGTGCAGCGCCACAGACCCCAGTAGCAGTGCGCAGAGGTGCCAGCACAGCCCCGCAGGTGAGGCCATGCAGACAGGTAGTGCAGCTCCAGACCCCAGTAGTAGTGCGCAGAGGTGCCAGCATAGCCCCGCAGGTGAGGCCATGCAGACAGGTAGTGCAGCTCCAGACCCCAGTAGCAGTGCGCAGAGGTGCCAGCACAGCCCCGCAGGTGAGGCCATGCAGACAGGTAGTGCAGCGCCACAGACCCCAGTAGCAGTGCGCAGAGGTGCCAGCACAGCCCCGCAGGTGAGGCCATGCAGACAGGTAGTGCAGCGCCACAGACCCCAGTAGCAGTGCGCAGAGGTGCCAGCACAGCCCCGCAGGTGAGGCCATGCAGACAGGTAGTGCAGCTCCAGACCCCAGTAGTAGTGCGCAGAGGTGCCAGCACAGCCCCGCAGGTGAGGCCATGCAGACAGGTAGTGCAGCTCCAGACCCCAGTAGCAGTGCGCAGAGGTGCCAGCACAGCCCCGCAGGTGAGGCCATGCAGACAGGTAGTGCAGCGCCACAGACCCCAGTAGCAGTGCGCAGAGGTGCCAGCACAGCCCCGCAGGTGAGGCCATGCAGACAGGTAGTGCAGCGCCACAGACCCCAGTAGCAGTGCGCAGAGGTGCCAGCACAGCCCCGCAGGTGAGGCCATGCAGACAGGTAGTGCAGCTCCAGACCCCAGTAGCAGTGCGCAGAGGTGCCAGCACAGCCCCGCAGGTGAGGCCATGCAGACAGGTAGTGCAGCGCCACAGACCCCAGTAGCAGTGCGCAGAGGTGCCAGCACAGCCCCGCAGGTGAGGCCATGCAGACAGGTAGTGCAGCGCCACAGACCCCAGTAGCAGTGCGCAGAGGTGCCAGCACAGCCCCGCAGGTGAGGCCATGCAGACAGGTAGTGCAGCTCCAGACCCCAGTAGCAGTGCGCAGAGGTGCCAGCACAGCCCCGCAGGTGAGGCCATGCAGACAGGTAGTGCAGCGCCACAGACCCCAGTAGCAGTGCGCAGAGGTGCCAGCACAGCCCCGCAGGTGAGGCCATGCAGACAGGTAGTGCAGCTCCAGACCCCAGTAGCAGTGCGCAGAGGTGCCAGCACAGCCCCGCAGGTGAGGCCATGCAGACAGGTAGTGCAGCGCCACAGACCCCAGTAGCAGTGCGCAGAGGTGCCAGCACAGCCCCGCAGGTGAGGCCATGCAGACAGGTAGTGCAGCTCCAGACCCCAGTAGCAGTGCGCAGAGGTGCCAGCACAGCCCCGCAGGTGAGGCCATGCAGACAGGTAGTGCAGCGCCACAGACCCCAGTAGCAGTGCGCAGAGGTGCCAGCACAGCCCCGCAGGTGAGGCCATGCAGACAGGTAGTGCAGCTCCAGACCCCAGTAGCAGTGCGCAGAGGTGCCAGCACAGCCCCGCAGGTGAGGCCATGCAGACAGGTAGTGCAGCGCCACAGACCCCAGTAGCAGTGCGCAGAGGTGCCAGCACAGCCCCGCAGGTGAGGCCATGCAGACAGGTAGTGCAGCGCCACAGACCCCAGTAGCAGTGCGCAGAGGTGCCAGCACAGCCCCGCAGGTGAGGCCATGCAGACAGGTAGTGCAGCTCCAGACCCCAGTAGCAGTGCGCAGAGGTGCCAGCACAGCCCCGCAGGTGAGGCCATGCAGACAGGTAGTGCAGCGCCACAGACCCCAGTAGCAGTGCGCAGAGGTGCCAGCACAGCCCCTGGTGCCAGCTCGGCCACATACACACCATGCGGCTCCCGCACTGCTCGGCACGTCCCATTTTATTCCAGCTACAATTCATTTCCCAGCAGAACAAACAAGCTCTGACCAAAATGGAGCGGATGGCGGATTTCCATTTTATGAGGAAACTTTGCGAGCACGGACGTCGCCTTCAGCCTGGGTGAGCGCGCTCAGCCATGGATGTTCCCCCCATTTTTGGTTGTTAGACCCCTTCCTTCATAGGTGCCTCTGCCGTGAGCGCAGCGTGCACGGGGCAGCAGAGCCGCCGCTGGGACCGGAGGAGATGCTACAGTAATCCGCTGAATCACGGCCGCCCGCTCCGGGACATTCCTCATTTACCTCTTTGTTGTTTCCGGGGTGGCTGCAGCTTCCCGGGAGTGTGAGCAGCCTCATCTACATCCGAGGAGGGGGCACAGAGGACGGCCGTACGAGCAGTGCCCGGGATCCGCCTCCTCCCGCAGCTGTCTCGCACACACGCACAGTCACCGCTGTCAGAGGCGGCGGGCGGTCCGGGGCGCGCCGGCAGCCATCTTGCATTTACCCACGAACTTCGACCCCGAATACACAATTACGAGTGTGCGGGGACGCGCCTAACGTCACTACATCACACAACGGTACAATGCGCGCTCCCGGCACATGCAGCAGCCTGAACTGTCGGGAGGGAGCGCTAATGCTTGCTGAGCACCGCTAGTGTAGCACCTGACTAGAAGTGACCGCTCATTGTAGTCTATAGCACGTCACACGGCGGTCTCTCCTCAGGCTGCACTCTAGTGAGGGCTCCTATGCTGTGGCACGCTCTCCTCAGGCTGCACTCGTAGTGAGCACGGCGGGCTCTCCTCAGGCTGCACTCTAGTGAGGCACGGCGGGCTCTCCTCAAGCTGCGCTGTAGTGAGGCACGGCGGGCTCTCCTCAAGCTGCGCTGTAGTGAGGCACGGCGGGCTCTCCTCAGGCTGCACTCTAGTGAGGCACGGCGGGCTCTCCTCAGGCTGCGCTGTAGTGAGGCACGGAGGGCTCTCAGGCTGCACTGTAGTGAGGCACGGAGGGCTCTCAGGCTGCACTCTAGTGAGGCACGGCGGGCTCTCCTCAGGTTGCACTGTAGTGAGGCACGGAGGGCTCTCAGGCTGCACTCTAGTGAGGCACGGCGGGCTCTCAGGCTGCACTCTAGTGAGGCACGGCGGGCTCTCCTAGGTTGCACTGTAGTGAGGCACGGAGGGCTCTCAGGCTGCACTGTAGTGAGGCACGGAGGGCTCTCAGGCTGCACTGTAGTGAGGCACGGCGGGCTCTCAGGCTGCGCTGTAGTGAGGCACGGCGGGCTCTCAGGCTGCTCTGTAGTGAGGCACGGCGGGCTCTCAGGCTGCACTGTAGTGAGGCACGGCGGGCTCTCGGCTGCTCTATAGTGAGGCACGGCGGGCTCTCCTCAGGCTGCACTCTAGTGAGGCACGGCGGGCTCTCCTCAGGCTGCACTCTAGTGAGGCACGGCGGGCTCTCCTCAGGCTGCACTCTAGTGAGGCACGGCAGGCTCTCCTCAGGTTGCACTGTAGTGAGGCACGGCGGGCTCTCCTCAGGCTGCACTGTAGTGAGGCACGGCGGGCTCTCCTCAGGTTGCACTCTAGTGAGGCACGGCGGGCTCTCCTCAGGCTGCACTCTAGTGAGGCACGGCGGGCTCCCTCAGGCTGCACTCTTTCCTCAGGCTGCACTGTAGTGAGGCACGGCGGGCTCTCAGGCTGCGCTGTAGTGAGGCACGGCGGGCTCTCAGGCTGCGCTGTAGTGAGGCACGGCGGGCTCTCAGGCTGCGCTGTAGTGAGGCACGGCGGACTCTAAGGCTGCGCAGTAGTGAGGCACGGCGGGCCTCAGGCTGCGCAGTAGTGAGGCACGGCGGGCTCTCAGGCTGCGCAGTAGTGAGGAACGGCATGCTTCCTCAGGCTGCCTGTAGTGAGGCACGGCGGGCTCTCAGGCTGCACTGTAGTGAGGCACGGCGGGCTCTCAGGCTGCGCTGTAGTGAGGCACGGTGGGCTCTCAGGCTGCGCTGTAGTGAGGCAAGGCGGGCTCTCAGGCTGCGCTGTAGTGAGGCAAGGCTGGCTCTCAGGCTGCGCTGTAGTGAGGCACGGTGGGCTCTCAGGCTGCGCTGTAGTGAGGCAAGGCGGGCTGTCAGGCTGCGCTGTAGTGAGGCACGGCGGGCTCTCAGGCTGTGCTGTAGTGAGGCACGGCGAGCTCTCACGCTGTGCTGTAGTGAGGCATGGCAGGCTCTCAGGCTGTGCTGTATTGAGGCACGGCGAGCTCTCAGGCTGCGCTGTAGTGAGGCACGGCGGGCTCTCCTCAGGCTGCACTGTAGTGAGGCACGGGCTCTCAGGCTGCGCTGTAGTGAGGCACGGCAGGCTCTCCTCAGGCTCCACTGTAGTGAGACATGGGGGGCTCTCAGGCTGCGCTGTAGTGAGGCACGGCGGGCTCTCAGGCTGCTCTGTAGTGAGGCACAGGCTCTTAGGCTGCGCTGTAGTGAGGCACGGCGGACTCTAAGGCTGCGCTGTAGTGAGGCACGGCGGGCTCTCAGGCTGCGCTGTAGTGAGGCAGGCGGCTCTCAGGCTGCGCTGTAGTGAGGCACGGAGGGCTCTCAGACTGCGCTGTAGTGAGGCACGGCAGCGGGCTCTCCTCAGGTTGCACTGTAGTGAGGCACAGCGGGCTCTCAGGCTGCGCTGTAGTGAGGCACAGCAGCGGGCTCTCGTCAGGCTGCGCTGTAGTGAGGCACGGCATGCTCTCAGACTGCACTGTAGTGAGGTACGGCGGGCTCTCAGGCTGCACTGTAGTGAGGCACAGCATGCTTTCTCGGGCTGCGCTGTAGTGAGGCACGG
>JARQOD010000004.1:263474449-263519936 GCA_033576555.1 Oophaga sylvatica | reverse complement strand
GTGCCAGACATGGTATGTGAGTGAGGTTGCCAAGGCCCAGAGCTGCCACCAGATTTCGGCCATTGTCACACACTACCAAGCCTGGCTGGAGATTCGCTGGCAAAAACCACACGTCGCTCTCCTGCTTGATGGCATTCCAGACCTCCTGCGCTGTGTGGCTTCGATTCCCCATGGAAATTAATTTCAGGACGGCCTGTTGACGTTTGGCCACGGCTGTGCTCATATCGGTCGCATCAGGTAAGCGTTCACGGGTCCATGTGGAGGTAGACCGTGACGGCTCCTGCAGCGATGATTCTGAGGAACTGGAGTAGGAGGAGGAGTCAATGTGGACAGACTTGATTCCTGCAATCCTTGGAGTTGGCAGAACACGTACAGCGCCACTGGCAAGATCTGTACCCGGCTCCACAACATTGACCCAATGGGCAGTGAGGGAAAGGTATCGTCCCTGGCCATGGGTACTGGTCCACGCATCGGTGGTCAGGTGGACCTTGCTACTGACGGCGTTTAGTAGCGCATGTTTAATTTTTCCCTCAACATGCTTTTGCAGAGCAGGGACGGCTTGCCTGCTGAAATAAAATCGGCTGGGCACATTGTATTGTGGGACTGCCAATGCCATTAAGTCACGGAAACTGTCAGTCTCCACCAGCCTGAATGACAGCATTTCAAGGGACAGGAGTTTTGCAATGCCAGCATTCAGAGCCTGTGCTCGTGGATGGTTTGCCGAGTATGGCCGTCTTTTATCCCATGCCTGTGCTACCGATGGCTGTTTTGTGGCCTGGGAGTGTGAGGATGACAGGGAACTTGCAGCTGTGGGTGGAATAACACTGGGTCTCTGGACAACAGTGACAGAGGTTCTTCCATGGCGATCCTGTGAGGAAGCCGAACCAGCTGTGTGTGAGCTGGAGGAAGAGGCTCCAACACGAGCTGAAGATGTAGGTGCTGCTGTAGGTTGGCCTACATCTCCAGTGTGTCTTTGGAACTCAACCACGTGCTTTGACCGCACATGTTTCCACATATTTGTGGTATTAAGGTTACTGACATTTTTACCTCTTTTTACTTTTTGATTACACAGCTTGCATTTGACATAGCAAATATCATCTGCAAGTGTGTCAAAAAAGGACCACGCAGTGCAAGTCCTGGGAGCGCCCGTTTTTGCTGTTGGAAGAGAACTGCTACGAACGGGTGCCAAACTGGAGGCTACAGGCAACCGAGTCTGCAGCCTAACTGTCCCTACTGTTTGGACCGTTGGGGCAATCTCTTCCTCAGAGCTGCTACCACCACCTTCCTGCTCCTCACGCCATGTTGGGTCTTGGACCTCATCATCTCCACTACCCTCTTCCAACACCTGCTGCTGTTGGGTGGTCTGGCCAGCACCATGCTCAACAGAAAATGGCACCTGAGTCTCATCATCATCAGATGCATTCTGCGGTGTGCTGACCATCGGCACTGGCTCACCGCCTCTTCACATTCAGAGAGACACAGCTGTTGCGCATCACTGCATACTGCCTCTTCTTCACATTCCAGAATGCTGCTTGGCTGGGCCCCTGTTTGCAAGCCAACAGATTCTGAGAACAGAAGCAGAGACTCAGCTGGCTCCAGTTCATAACTCTCTGACTGCCTGGGCAATTTGGCAGGCGGTGAAGAGACAGATGGTTGTTCAACAGTGCTGTGGTCCTGAGAGGAGGTGGAAGGAATTGAAGTCGATGCATTGGCTGCCATCCAACCAACAACGGCTTCAATTTGTTCTTCCGCAGCAGGGGGGTACGCTGAGTTCCTACAAAAGTGTGCATAAAGGAACGCTCACGGGGAAAACTGGTGGATGCTGTGTCACTGGGTGCGGCAGCAGCCACAGAATCCCCACGTCCTCTCCCTGCTGAAACTCCACAGCCACGACCACGTGCCTTACTCCCTGCCTTCTTCATCTTGGTAGATTGATAAAGAAAGTCAGAAAAGTTATAAGGCCTAAGTGTGGTTATTCCTCAGAGACTGCAGTGAACACTGAAACACAACTGTTCACAATCTGGGAAAGGCTACTCCTTTCTGTACTTCTATAGTGTTTGCAACCAATGTATTGTATACGGATGGAAGCGCGTCACACTAATAGATTAGATTTTAAATGGAATGGAGCAGAACCAATTGGAGATAAATGAAAAGGATGAGCCACTGAGACACGCTCAGCAGAGTACAAGCAGCAGTGCTTGAACAAGTAACTGGAGCGTGATGTGCACTCAAAAAATAAAAAACACAGACTGAAGTGAACACTGAAACACAACTGTCCACAATCTGTGAAAGGCTACTCTTTTGTCTACTTCTATAGTGTTTGCAACCAATGTATTGTATACGGATGGAAGCGCGTCACACTAATAGATTAGATTTTAAATGGAATGGAGCAGAACCAATTGGAGATAAATGAAAAGGATGAGCCACTGAGACACGCTCAGCAGAGTACAAGCAGCAGTGCTTGAACAAGTAACTGGAGCGTGATGTGCACTCAAAAAATAAAAAACACAGACTGAAGTGAACACTGAAACACAACTGTCCACAATCTGTGAAAGGCAACTCCTTTGTCTACTTCTATAGTGTTTGCAACCAATGTATTGTATACGGATGGAAGCGCGTCACACTAATAGATTAGATTTTAAATGGAATGGAGCAGAACCAATTGGAGATAAATGAAAAGGATGAGCCACTGAGACACGCTCAGCAGAGTACAAGCAGCAGTGCTTGAACAAGTAACTGGAGCGTGATGTGCACTCAAAAAATAAAAAACACAGACTGAAGTGAACACTGAAACACAACTGTCCACAATCTGTGAAAGGCTACTCCTTTGTCTACTTCTATAGTGTTTGCAACCAATGTATTGTATACGGATGGAAGCGCGTCACACTAATAGATTAGATTTTAAATGGAATGGAGCAGAACCAATTGGAGATAAATGAAAAGGATGAGCCACTGAGACACGCTCAGCAGAGTACAAGCAGCAGTGCTTGAACAAGTAACTGGAGCGTGATGTGCACTCAAAAAATAAAAAACACAGACTGAAGTGAACACTGAAACACAACTGTCCACAATCTGTGAAAGGCTACTCCTTTGTCTACTTCTATAGTGTTTGCAACCAATGTATTGTATACGGATGGAAGCGCGTCACACTAATAGATTAGATTTTAAATGGAATGGAGCAGAACCAATTGGAGATAAATGAAAAGGATGAGCCACTGAGACACGCTCAGCAGAGTACAAGCAGCAGTGCTTGAACAAGTAACTGGAGCGTGATGTGCACTCAAAAAATAAAAAACACAGACTGAAGTGAACACTGAAACACAACTGTCCACAATCTGTGAAAGGCTACTCCTTTGTCTACTTCTATAGTGTTTGCAACCAATGTATTGTATACGGATGGAAGCGCGTCACACTAATAGATTAGATTTTTTTCAAATATAATGGAGAAGCACCAATTGGCGAAAAATGAAAAGGATGAGGCACTGAGACACGCTCAGCAGAGTACAAGCAGCAGTGCTTGAACAAGTAACTGGAGCGTGATATGCACTCAAAAAATAAAAACACAGACTGAAGTGAACACTGAAACACAACTGTCCACAATCTGTGAAAGGCTACTCCTTTGTCTACTTCTATAGTGTTTGCAACCAATGTATTGTATACGGATGGAAGCGCGTCACACTAATAGATTAGATTTTTTTCAAATATAATGGAGAAGCACCAATTGGAGAAAAATGAAAAGGATGAGGCACTGAGACACGCTCAGCAGAGTACAAGCAGCAGTGCTTGAACAAGTAACTGGAGCGTGATATGCACTCAAAAATAAAAAACACAGACTGAAGTGACACTGAAACACAACTGTCCACAATCTGTGAAAGGCTACTCCTTTGTCTACTTCTATAGTGTTTGCAACCAATGTATTGTATACGGATGGAAGCGCGTCACACTAATAGTTAAATTGCATGGAGCAGCAAGAATTACACTGAAGAAAAAAAAATAGAGTCTGTGAGTGACACGTGCAGATGCCTACAGACAGCGTTGCATGCAGAGCAAACTGCAGCGTCACCTGCACTCACACACACCTTGCACAGAGCTGTTTAAAACAACACTGGCAAAAGGAAGCTTTACACAGCGGTTGGTAAACTAGCCTGCCTAAAGCCCAGTACACAAAATCGCAATATCTAACTGTCCCTCAGAGTCAGCAGAGCAGCGTTCTGTCCCTAACTGAGTTCACAGCACAGTGACGCTAAAATGGAGGCGGCGCCTTTTATAGTGCATTCTGACATCATTTCAGCAGCCAATCACAGCCATGCCATTAGTTAAGATGACCGCAGCATTACAGGATGTGCCCACACTTCATAAGATTCCTCATTGGCTGACTAAAATCACATTGCCTCTCAAAGAATTATGGGAACTTCCGATTCCGGTATACGATATAGGAAAAATATCGGAACTAAGTATCGGAATTCCGATAACGCGAATATCGGCCGATACCCGATACTTGCGGTATCGGAATGCTCAACACTAGTATGCACACATTTACTTGGAGATGAACCCTGCGACAATACAGCCCCAACCCCCACCTCTGATGTGTCAATGTCTACAATGAACGGCTGAGTGACGTCAAGATATATAAGAAACAGCGCAGAAGCAAAACATCGTTTTAAAGGGAATCTGTCACCCCATTTTTGCCCTATGAGATACGGCCACCGCCATCAGGGGCTTATCTTCTGCATTCTGTAATGCTGTAGATAAGCCCCCGATGTTACCTGAAAGAGAAAAACGAGTTATATTATACTCACCCAGGGGCGGTCCGCCGTCTGATGGGCGTCGCGGTCCGGCGCCTCCCATCTTGTAGCGAAGCAGGCCTCTTCTTTCCGTCCCGTCGCGGTTCCTGTGCAGGCGCACTGCTCTGCCCTGGTGAGGGCAGAGCAGAGTACTGCAGTGCGCAGGCGCCGGAGCTCTCTGACCTTTCCCGGCGCCAGGCAACTGCAGTACTCTGCTCTGCCCTCATAAGGGCAGATCAGTGCGCCTGCGCAGGAGCCACGACGGGACAGAAAGAGGCCGGCTTCGCTACAAGATGGGGGGCGCCGAACCGGACCACGACGCCCATCGGACCGGACAGGGCAGCGGAACACCCCTGGGTGAGTATAATATAACTCGTCTTTCTTCACTTTCAGGTGACATCGGGGGCTTATCTACAGCAATAGAGAATGCTGTAGATAAGCCCCTGATGGCGGTGGCCGCATCTCATAGGGCAAAAATGGGGTGACAGATTCCCTTTAAGGTAGCAAATGTCTCACTGGCAGGACTGGACCATTTAGGAAAGTCTGTCCCTTTCCTGGTCAAATCTGTCAGTGATTTGGCCACTACCAAAAGGTTCCTGATGAACTTATTAACTTACCTCTAGGTGTATCAGCGCTGTATGTCAGTATGTTACATGCATGGAAGCCCAAATAATGGATCTAAATGTGCAGCTTGCAACATTCAGGAGCATGGCAAACTTGGAGAGTTTAGAGCTCACTGAGCCTGTGCTGGATGGGGTCAGTGATATGGGGGAGGGTGGTGGTGAGGAAGATCAGGATCCAGAAGTAAATAGCTGCATAAAAGTTAGAAGAAGGGGAAAAGTGCCAGGGAGCCCAGTACTGATCTGGCACAACCTAGTAACCTAGTAAATATGCTTGTTTGTCTGATATTAGGAATGCAGGTCTAGGACTGGGATCACTACAGTGGGATGTTATTCCTAGCATCCAGGAAAACGACTGCTGTAGGAAGGAGGGAGATAGGAGTGGAGCAAAGGCAAGACAGATGTTGGTGGTAGGGGGCTTTATAACTAGGCGGACAGACAGGGTCATCTGCCATCTGCCATCGAGACTGTGAATGCAAGTGTGTTGTCTGCCGGGTGCTCAGGTTCGACATATTGCGGATTGGATAAACAGATTGCTCGGTGGGGCTAGGAAAAACCCAGCGATCATGGTACACCTCGGTACCAATGACAAAGTTAGAGGGAGGTGGAAGGTCCTTAAAATGATTACAGGGAACTAGGTGTTACACCCGGTCCCAGCGCTGGCCCTGCACTCCGTTCTGCTCACTCACCTGTCCCATCTGTTCCTCGGCGTCCTGTGTCCTCTCCCACTTCCTGGCACGCTGCTGGCAGGCCTCCAGATAGTCTGCTTAGGACGCGAGGCCGCGCCCACCGTCTCTCTTAAAGGGGCAGCGTGCATTTTTTGAAATAGCTAATTAACCAATGGCTGCGCACTCAGTACTATATCTGGTCACTCCACCATTAGGGGAGTGCCGGAGCAACGTGTTCTATCATTGCTACATCCGGTTCTGTTCCTGATCTGTATGCGCTGCGTCTGCAGTCTCTGTGCTTCGCTGATACTGTTTGTCTCCTCAGATCATTGCTAACCCGTATCTGCTAACCTGGACAATCTCGGCTATTACTGGCGCAAGTGTCAACCCGTTCCGCCATCAGCCATCAGTACCCGTGGACCGTGACAAGGTCACTGAAGCCAGCTGTCATGTATAGTGTACAGTTCCTATAGCGTCTTGTGCTTGGGTGCGAGGAAAACACAGGAGACATAGGTTGAAATGAAATGACTTGTATTACTTCATACAAGCATGCTGAAAAGTTCACACAGTTTGCAGGAACAGCGACAGGAGACACAGCAGGCCAGAGTAACTTCAAGCACTACAATAAATCTCCAAAGCAGGTTCAGGATCTCTTCTCTGTACCGTAATTCCTCTGCAAACATGGATTCACCAAACAGCAGGTTTCCAGAGTCCAAAAGTGTTCCAAGGTTCCTCAGTAGGGAATAGCTGGAGTACAAGTCCAAGGTTTCAGGAGTCAGGTCACAGACTGACTGAGGCTTGATTCAGGAGCACTGATTGTTCAGCTGAGGCTGCTTAAGAAGCAAGAGGGAAGAATCAGGGTGGGAACATGAAAACTGGAAACTCCATATTAACTGAGGGCAAGAGCTGCAGAAAGACAGAAAGCAAAAAGGCCGACGGAAAACTGAGTTTCAAGGAACATGTCAACAGAGACAAAGAACCTTACATTACTCCCCCCTTAGGGACAACCTCCGGATGACCTCAGACCAGGCTTGTCAGGGTACCTCTGATGAAACTGGCGGAGCAGGCGAGGAGCATTTACATTATTGACTGGTTCCCATGAGTTGTCCTCCACTGGGTAGCCCTGCCATTTAATCAAATATTGCAACTGATTTCTGTACAACCTGGAATCTAGAATCCTTTCCACCATAAATTCTTCCTGACCATCAACCAGCACTGGGTCAGGGCAAGGAGAAGAACGTCCAGGAAACGTATTGGGTGTTGCAGCCTTTAGTAGGGATACATGAAAGACAGGGTGGATTCTCATAGTTCTGGGCAGTTGAAGACGACAAGCAACAGCACTTATAATCTTACTGATCTTCTAAGGTCCAATGTACTTATGTCCCAATTTAGACGATGGAATCTTTATTTTAAGATTTCTGGTTGACAGCCAGACCAAATCTCCTACCTTGAAAGCTGGTGCAGGTTTACGAAATTTATCTGCTGCTTTCTTGTACCTTTCCTGAGCCAATTCTAGATTTTCCTTTAGAAGATCCATATTCTTTTGTAAAGAAGTGATTCTTTCAGCCACTGCCGGCAAGGGCGTATCTATGGGAAATCGAGGAAGAATGTTAGGATGATAACCTAGATTGGAGTAAAAAGGAGACTGCTTAGTGGAGGCGCTCTGAGAGTTGTTATAAGAGAACTCAGCCAGTGGAAGTAGATCCACCCAATCATCCTGTAGGTGGCAGATAAAACAGCGGAGATACTGCTCCAGGGTCTGATTGGTTCGTTCTGTCTGTCCATTAGTCTGGGGATGAAAAGCAGAAGAAAGGTTTACTTTAATGTCCAATGCTGCACAGAAATTTTGCCAAAACCTTGAAGTGAATTGCACCCCTCGATCCGAAATGACCTCATCCGGTACTCCATGTAAGCGAAACACATTCTTAATCATCAAGTCTGATGTCTGTTTTGCAGTGGGTAAGCCGACACAAGGGATAAAATGAGCTGCCTTTGTTAGACGGTCAACCACCACTAGAATGGTGTTCTTCCCTTGAGAGGTTGGTAACTCCACAATGAAGTCCATAGAAATGGATCCCCACGGGCGGGACGGGGTGGGAAGAGGTTGCAACAGACCAGTTGGTGAGGAGCGAGGTGTTTTGCATCTTGCACAGACTTCACATGAAGTGACATAGTTTAAGACATCTTTCCTGTAAGTGGGCCACCAAAAGAAACGAGAAAGAAATTCTTGTGTCTTTAGAATTCCCCTATGCCCGGCTATCTTGGAATCGTGGATGAGTTGCAATACTCTCAATCTGACTGTTTCAGGTATATACAGACGTTGTCCCTGAATCCACACACCATTCTTAAAGACAAGACTTACGTCCCTTGGGGGTTGAGCCAACAAAGAATCCGCATGGTATGCTTCCTTGATGTCCTTAAGTAGGTCTTGATTATGAATCACTCCCAGGAATCTAGAGTCAGGAAGAATAGTCTTAGGAGGAGTAAAGGGTATGCCACACTAAACAATATCGCTAACGGGATCGCTAAAAAACGTCACTATTTAGCGATCTCGTTAGCGATGTTGTTGTGTGCGGCATCTAGCGACGACGTGGCCCCTGCGGAGATCCTGCTGTGATCTCGCTCGTCGCTGACATCGTTCCGGACCCTATTTTCATCGTCGGCGTCCCGCTGTTAAGTATATATCGCTGAATGTGGCACCTTTTTGTGAACAATGTGCGACCTCATTAACGATGCATTAGTCAGCGGCGGAGGCGGGACTTTGTTTTCTTTCAAAACGCCCTTCAGCTCCGATTGGTGACCACAACATCACCTCAGCTATAATAACTGCGCCCCCATCCATTGTTTCCAGAGCACGTTGTGGATGATTCCAACTGTGCTTTGTGCGTTTTTGTGAGGATAGTATCGCGTGTCGGTGTTTTGCAATCATATTTGTGGCGCAGTGGTGGGTTTTGCGATCCTGTCTGAGTCGATAGAGCACCATCCATCCCCATTTGGATTTGGATCTTCGGGATATTTGGATTTGGATTCAAGGTACATATTGTTTGTGATGTTGTGATGTTGTTTTGATAATGTTTTTTGACCTTATTTTTTTTTTTTTCGTCCTCTGCTTTATTGATTTTACACCCCTGACTTTATTTTCTCTTTTTTTTTGCTTTATTTATTTTACACCCCTCACCATTTTAGACATTTGTAAACTGTATAAACTGAAAAGTTTATTTTTTTTTTTAGTAATTTAATTTTTATTTTATTCTTTATTTTATTCTGTTTAAACACTTTAGTAATAGTAATTAATTAGTCATTAACTTTTCTATTTTTTACCGTACAGGTTGCACATAATGAACCTCTCCACCGCGGAGCGTATGATTGTGGCAGTTGCGCTATCTATGGAGGCAGATCGACAGGAAGAGGTGCGGGTGGAAGAGAGGCGCTCCAAGCGAAAGCGTCGCATGTGGACCAGAGAATGGCTGGAGCAGAGGTCCAGATTCACCCACATGCATCTAGTGAGGGAGTTGCAGGAGAAGAATCCGCAGGATTTCCGGAATTATCTACGGATGTCGGAGGATTCATTCAAGCTCCTACTGGAAGCTGTGAGGCCACTCATTGAACGGCAGGATACCCGGATGCGTGCAGCTGTTTCAGCAGAGGAACGTTTGGCAGTAACGCTGCGATTTCTGGCAACCGGACGTTCAATGAAGGATTTGCAATATTCTGCTGCAATTTCTCGGTCGCTGCTTGGAGAACTAATTCCGGAGACATGCAACGCCATCATCCGCAGTTTACGGAGCTACATGCCTTTTCCCAAATCAGTGGCGGAATGGCAAATTATTGCCTCTGATTTTGAAAGGATTTGGCAGTTCCCAAACTGTGGTGGTGCCTTGGATGGCAAACATGTGCGGATCACGCAACCAGCCAAAAGCGGATCCTTTTTTCATAACTACAAGGGCTACTTCAGCGTGATCCTCATGGCCCTTGTTAATGCCAATTATGAATTTATTGACGTTAATGTTGGCATTAATGGAAGGGTTTCTGACGGTGGCGTTTTGGAGCACACAAGTTTTGGTGAACGGTTGTTTAATAATAAACTTAACTTGCCAACCAACATGGACACCACCGCCAACCTAAACTTTGTGTTTGTGGGTGATGAAGCCTTCCCCTTATGAGCATCTTGTTAAACCGTACCCACAAAAGACTTTGACAGGGGAAAGGCGGATTTTTAACTACAGACTGTCTAGGGCACGGCGCGTTGTTGAGAATGCCTTCGGCATAATGGCCAACCGCTTCAGGGTTTTCCACACTCCAATCAACATGAAGCTGGAATCCATAGACTTTGTGGTGTTGGCCTGTTGTGTGCTGCACAATTTTCTACGAAAACGCGATGCTGGTACTTACAGTCCGCCAGGATTCATGGACTCGGACAGCAATGGTGACGTGGTGCTTGGAGAATGGCGTGAGAATGATCCCGCTATTGCAGGTCTTCAACCTGTCAATCAAGGCAGGAGCAAGGACAATGCGAAGGCCGGCCGAGACAAGTACTGCCAGTACTTTAATGGGCCTGGTGCAGTGAGTTGGCAGCATCAGGTCTAGTTTGATTTTGATAATGTTTGAATTTTGCCTTTTATTAACAATGTTTATATAATAAATAAATTTTATTTTAAAAATGCACTTGTTTTTTTTTCAATTATTTTACCAATCTGAGCATTCTCAAACAGCTATACAGACATTTCATACAGATCTGCAAAGCCATTGTGATTGCATGGTGATTATAGCCCCAGCATACAGATATGCGACGAGATTGTGATCGCAATCTGAGCATTCTCAAACAGCTCTGCAAAGCCATTGTGTTTTGCATGGTGATTATAGCCCCAGCATACAGAAATGCGACGACATTGTGACTGCAAAGCCATTGTGATTTGCATGGTGATTATAGCCCCAGCATACAGTATGCGACGAGATTGTGATCGCAATCTGAGCATTCTCAAACAGCTCTGCAAAGCCATTGTGATTTGCATGGTGATTATAGCCCCAGCAGACAGATATGCGACGAGATTGTGATCGCAATCTGAGCATTCTCAAACAGCTATACAGACATTGCATACAGATCTGCAAAGCCATTGTGATTGCATGGTGATTATAGCCCCAGCATACAGATATGCGACGAGATTGTGATCGCAATCTGAGCATTCTCAAACAGCTCTGCAAAGCCATTGTGATTTGCATGGTGATTATAGCCCCAGCATACAGAAATGCGACGACATTGTGATCGCCTAGTTTAAACCCGTTGTCTTGCGATCGCAATATCATCTCATATCTGCTTGCTGGTTTACATGGCTGCTGCGGTCATTTTTCGTTAGCAATACCGTTTTGCGACGTGAATTTAGCTGCACGTAACGTGCGCCGTAAAGTGCGCACGCTGTGACGTCATGACGCTGGCGTCGCCCAATGCGGTATTATCATGGCAGCGAGACAGCGCTCAGTTAAATGGGAGGATGGAGAGGTCCGTTATCTAATAAAGAGAACGGACCAGTGGGATTATTTCTGCAGGGTACCTGTGGCGCATCCAAGGCGTCACAAAAGGGTATGCCTGCAGAGAATCGGCGGGGCCTGGAGAGGCGCTTCAATGTGCGGCGGACCCTGAGACAAATCCGCAAGAAGCTGGCGGGCCTGCGATACCGCTCACGCGATAGGGTCGCCAGCATCCGGGCCCAGCTACGCAGGCCTCTGAGTGAGTATTGATGAGGGTATCTGGAGAGGTTATGTTTTATGGGTTAGGCTACTTTCACACTTGCGTTATTTTGCGCTGCATTTCGATCGCACATGAAGCGCATTAAAAAAATGCATGCAAACGCTTGTAATAGCTGCGATATTTTGTCGCATCAGCATGCGCATTTAAAAAAAAAAAAGCGTTGGTCTTCGATTTCATTTGTTTTTTGTAGCCGTTTGCGGTTTTTTGGCGCATGCGTTGTCTATGTGTCACATTTCTATCATCTCTGTCTCCATCATCTCTGTCTCCATCATCTCTGGCTCTATCATCTCTGTCTCAATCATCTCTGTCTCAATCATCTCTGTCTCAATCATCTCTGTCTATTTTGACCGTGAAAAAAAAAAAGGCAACATGTAGCGTCTGGGCGCACACCGGGAAAATGCGCAGCGCACGACAAATGCACATGAACGCAGCAGTATATGGGGCCATTATTCAGTATGCAGCAGTATATGGGGCCATTATTCAGTATGGAGCATTATGTGGAGCTATTATACAGTATGCAGCAGTATATGGGGCCATTATTCAGTATGCAGCGTATATGGGCATTATTCAGTTGGAGCATTATGTGGAGCATTATACAGTATGCAGCAGTATATGGGGCCATTATTCAGTAGTTTTTTTCTTTCCCATCTTTCTCTCTCTGTTCTTTCTTTCTTGGGAGTACCGGCAGTGATAATAGGGATTCTGAATTGTATATTTCATTTACAGCACCACCTTCACCATCACCAGCACCACCTGCTCCACCGTCCCCAGCTACCCCTCCATCCCACCCATCCTACCACCTTCCCCGGCTACGCCTCCACCACCATCCTCACCTTCCCGGCTACGCCTCCACCCACTCACCTACACTTACCTCTCAACCCCTTCACCTGGAGCACCCCCCTCGTGACTCCGTTTGTTCCAGCCCTTCCCCAGACGTTGCTTCTCTCCACATAATCCGTGACACGGATGCAGCTCCCATCAGGTAATTAACGCACATTATATAAGCTTCAGACAAGTTTGAGAACTTAGTAAGGTCTTATGTGTAATGGCTGTTGTGATATAATTTTTTTTTTCTTTTTTTCCCTAGCCGGCGGAGCAACAGGATCAGGGTGGGCAGTAAGCGGGTCCTCTGAGGAAAGCCGTAAGTGTTAACAAACATAACATGTACATGTAGATGTTGCTACAGAATTCCCTGGTTAACTGTTACCTTTACCTCCACAGAAAACCCCACTGCCCAGGACCTGTTCCTGTCCCACCGCCGGCTGATGGCGACAATGCACACCGCAGTGGCGGCCATGAGCAGCGCTGTGTCTGCAATGAACTCAGCTGCCACAGCCATGAATTCAGCCGTGGCAGGCATGGATTCAGCTGTGGCAGGCATGAATTCAGCAGTCATAGCGCTGCAAACTGCCATGGGAGCTCTGCATCACCACGGGATGATGCTGGAGAGACAATTTTCTGGAGTCCGGGGCCCTCAGTAATTTTTTTTTTTGTTGTAAATAATTTGTTATAATGTAAATATTTTGTTCATAATTTTTTATTTTATTATGTAAATTTTTTGTTTTTATTTAAATTTTATTTATTTTTACAAAAAATATATATGACAAAAATATATATTTTATATTTTACGTTAATCAACGCAGGTGTGGTGTATTATTTTTTAGTATAAGGTTTTAGCGCTAGTGTGACCAGGGGCCTTTATAAGAAATGTTAATTTTTGAAATTTTTTTAATTTCATTTTTTCCCTATGATGGAACACCTATGATAGCTGGTAGTAGTACCATGACCCCGTGTGTGACAAGTAGATGTAATAAAAATACAACATTTTAATAGTTGACATCACATAACAATAAAAGACCACAATTCATTAGATAAATAAGATTTTTATTAAGAAAGGTAACAATGTAAAAAAAATATAGACAACAAAAAAAATTTTGAAAAACATTTTAAAAACTACAACTGCTGGTAAGAGGGATCGTTGCCATTACCACGCTGCCTCTGCGGTGTATAAAAATAAGGGGGAGCACCAACGTTTGGGTTTGGCACAGGATGCTGCCTCTGCGGTGTATTACAATAAGGGGGAGCACCAACGTTTGGAGCACCAACGTTTGGGTTTGGCACAGGATTGTGCGGCCACGAGTAGTCCGGGTACTGCGGTCTTGGCATGACAACATATCTGTTATCCAGGTTTCCAAAAGAGGCTTGAGTCAGTACCTCAAACATGAGTCTCTCTGCATGTAGCCGCTGAACAGGATCCAGAGTAGGGAGCCTCTCATTTGCGAAGTATGCAAACCCTGTTATTTTAGGTTCTTTTTCTGCTGTTAGCACTTTTTTTGCAATTTCCACCAATTCAGGAGTAGCCAAGGTGGTGGGAGCCTTCCTTTTCCTTCCTGAAGGTGAAAGCCGGCGCCGCACAGATGAGGATGGTGTCTCTTCTTCATCTTCGATCAACGGCATGCTGTCTTGTTCAGTTGCAGGTGTGGAGACGGACTCTTCTGTTTCCTGCATGAACAAAAAACAAATGGTAAATCACAAAGACAAAGAAATTAATCTTCACACAGCAAAAATGTGAAAACGACACTTGTAAAGACAAATCGATGTGAATACTTTTCCGTCCAATTATGACAAGAGCATTCTTAAGGTGATACCTTTATAATGTAATTATTCCAAATGTAATCTTGCCTGAACAAGGAGCCTGTGCGCTCTGAAAGCTAGCGAACATATAATTTTCTGGTTAGCCAATAAAGGTATCACCTTAAGAATGCTCTTGTCATAATTGGACGGAAAAGTATTCACATCGATTTTTCTGGCTAACACGGTACCACAATATAATTTATTATTGTACACCTTGTAAAGACAAAGCAATTTACTACACCCATATACAGCAAAAATGTGAAAATGACACTTGTAAATGGATAGGCCTCAACCGTTGAGCTAGATAAATTATCAGTACATGAAGGGATATATTCTGCCATTTTATCTACATTTCACAATTATATATTTTAAATTTAAGCCCACTTTGGCATGTACATTAAAATGTGTTGTAATACAAAGGTACTTACATGTACGACAGGGGAGTCCGGCTGGATCACTGGGTCTAGATCCGACATGGATGTCCCTTCTCTGGGTACTTCTTGGTCCCTTGTGAACTCGAACAGATCAAAGTACCACAGTTGGGGGACATAAACATCATCGGCCCCCGCTCCAGATTTGGTGGAATTTCTAACTTTATTGAGCTCTTTTTTATACACTGTGCGGAGGGCCTGTATGCGTTTTTTGACCGATGACACATCCGCAGGTACATCGGGGTAACGGCTCTTGCACATCTCCACCAGTTTTTGGTATGCGTCATTCTTTTTAAGCCTGTTACAGTAATCTGGTGATTTTATTCTCCATAGGCACGGCATGGAGCGGTAGAGCTCGATAAATTCCCGCAAAAAATCTTGTTTATCAGCCATCTGTAATAAAAAATATTATTATGTGAGAACGCCAGAATGGTTAAATAAATAAAATGTTTATAGCCTACAACATAGAACACAGCAGGGATCACAAAATGGTGGTTGGTGTGTTTGGTGGCCAGAACAAAACAAACAAACAATGGCAAAAAAAAAAAAAATTGATGAACGACAATGGTTTACAAAAGCAGAGATCTAAACATGGATCTGTAAAATTAAAGTTAAAATAAAAATGAAATGTGACAAAAATAATACCTACCTTACACAAGTTGTGATTCTGGAGAAAAAAGAAAACAGGGAAAATAGCGTCACAAACTGGATCACGCCAGAGAATGGATCGCAGAGGATATAACGTCAGAGACTGGATCGCAAAAAAACAACGTCGTAGACCGGAACACAGCAACAGCAATAGTGGCACAAATAGATCGCAGTAACTACAAAGGCTAGCAGGACACACTGGAACGATGCTGGAGATTTGAAAGAACCGCTTCTGCTCGAGAGCAATGGAGAGGAGTGCAGATACGTGGTCATCCAATCACAAAGCGGGAGAGCTGTGATAAATATTTATGAGGTAAATAGTGACCACCAATCTGTGATGAGGGGCGTGCAAAAGGTTGCGCTCAGTCACGCCTATCGAGGTCGTGATCTTTCACAGTATATGCAAGTGTGGCACGTCCCAACGACCGCCAAAGTCGTTAAAAAGATCGCTACTGCTGATGCGTCGTTAATTAAATCGTCCAGTTTGGCAGCTACTAGCGACATTAAAACGATCACAACCAACGATCTCATTAGTATGCGTCGTTATCGTGATCGTTAGCGATCTTGTTTAGTGTGGCAGTACCTTAAGTCGACGTGTCTCTGCTGAATGAATCCTAGAGAGTGCATCAGCCTTTCCATTGCGCGATCCTGGTCTATAAGAAATGACAAAATTAAATTGGTTTAGGAAAAAATTCCAGCGAGCCTGGCGGGGAGTCAGGCACTTAGCCGACCTCATAAATTCAAGGTTACGATGGTCTGTCAGGACGACTATTTGCTGTGCAGCTCCCTGAAGAAGGTGTCTCCATTCCTTTAAGGCGGCAATAATGGCCAACAATTCTCTATTGCCCACATCGTAGTTCCTCTCAGCCGAAGACAACTGCTGGGAAAAGAAGGCACAGGGATGCAAGACATTCTTCTCACCTGTTCTCTGAGAGAGTATAGCTCCAACGGCACAGTCTGAAGCATCCACCTCTATTATGAAGGCAAGCTCGGGGTTGGGATGTACTAAGATAGGTGCGGTGGTAAATTTATCCTTTAAACAGGAAAATGCTTCCTGAGCTTGCGGGGTCCAGGAGAACCTAGACTGTTTCCGGGTAAGTTGGGTGATAGGTGACACTACCTCAGAAAAATTCTTAATGAAACGTCTATAGAAGTTGGCAAACCCGATGAAACGCTGCACCTCCTTCACATTTCTAGGAATTGGCCAATCCTTGATGGCTTGGGTCTTGCTTCCATCCATACTAATCCCTTGCGTAGATAGTACATACCCCAGAAATTGAATTTCGGTCCTATGGAATTCACATTTTTCAAGTTTGATGTAGAGATGGTTTTGTCTTAGGCGTTCTAAGACCATTCTCACATGTCCATGATGTTCCTCTGTGGAGTTAGAAAAAATTAGAATATCATCCAGATAAATCACCACAAATGTATCTAGGAGATCCCTGAAGATATCATTCACGAAGTGTTGGAAAGTGGCTGGGGCGGTACTCAGACCAAAAGGCATAACTAGATATTCAAAGTGTCCATAGCGTGACCTGAAAGCAGTCTTCCATTCATCCCCAGGTCTAATACGGACCAAGTTATAGGCCCCACGGAGATCCAGTTTAGAGAAAATTTTGGCATGCCGCACTCTCTCCAACAACTCAGGGATTAAAGGCAATGGATAACGGTTTCTAATAGTAACCTTATTGAGTTCCCTACAGTCTATGCAGGGTCTCAGAGATCCATCTTTCTTCTTCACAAAGAAGATGGGTGCACCTGCGGGAGATGAAGAGGGGCGTATGAAGCCCTTGGCTAAATTTTCGTCTATATAATCCTTCAAAGCTTTTAGCTCGGGCCCCGCTAGGGGGTAGAACTTACCAAAAGGTATCTCGGCTCCAGGCAATAATTCAATTGGACAATCATATGGACGGTGAGGAGGAAGCTGATCAGCGTACTTCTTGTCACATAAATCCACATAGTCCTGGTATACAGCTGGTAGTTCAGGGACTGACATGGTTCCTTTAGGAACAGAGCAAGCTGAAACTCCTTGACTCATCTGTTTCTCCGGAAAGTGTAATTCCTTGGTCTCCCAGTTAATCGTAGGATTCTGCGCCTGCAGCCATGGTAGCCCTAGAATAATGGGAAAGTGGGGAGAAGAGATAAGCAAAAAATACATTTTCTCCTGATGATCTTTACCCATAAGGACCCTCAAAGGCTCTGTTTCTTGATCCACTGGTCCAGAAGTCAGTAGAGAGCCATCCACAGTCTCCATCTGTACTGGAGTAGCCTTCTTCACTGAACGTATCCCCTGTTTCAGAGCAAAGGAGATATCCATAAAATTTACACTTGCTCCTGAGTCGATCATAGCAGAGCTAGACACCCAGACTGAGTCAACCCAGAGTTTGATGGAAAGGAAGCAATGAGAATTGTTTCTTTTACAACTCAGCTGGGACACCGCTGAGGAAACTTGAAAAATTGCAGCGTTTATACCGTCATCGTCCCCAGAACTAACAGAGTTTAAGTCCGAGAAATCAAGATCTCTTGCAGCAGATCTCTCTGGAGCCTGAGGCTCGGACATGACAGAGCTCCTCTCGCAACACTCACAGTGAATGACTGCTGCAGTAGTCTTACGAGAACGGCTGGGGCAGTTTATAATGAAGTGCCCTGACTTACCACAGTAGAAACATAGATTTTCCTTTATACGATGTTCTTTGCGTGTATCACTAACCCGTCTTTGTAAAGAGTCCACCTGCATGGGTTCAGGTTCTGGTTCCCTTGTGATCCTACTCAAAGGTTCCTTAGCTGAGGAGGGAGGTAGTAAAAGGTTAGTGCGATTATTTTCGAACCATCTCTCTTGTCTGCGTTCAGTCAGACGAGCATCAATACGGATACAATAGTTAATAAAGTCACCTAACGCAGTGGGTCGGCACGAGCAAGTTCATCCTTAATCAGTGGAGACAACCCTTTCCGAAAAATAGATTTTTTAGCGGAAGTGTCCCAAGTGGTATCAAGAGCCCATCTCCTGAAATCCAGGGCATATTCGGCTACTGAACGCTTACCTTGGCGCAAAGTTAACATGGCTGCTTCAGCTGTTGCACCTCGATTGGGGTCATCAAACACCTGCCCCATGGCTGAAATAAAAGCATCAAGGTGATTCAAACAATCATCCTCAGTCTCAATCAGAGGGTTTGCCCACATCAAAGCCTTATTGGTAAGCAACATGATTATAGTAAGCACTTTGGATCGTTAAGTGGGAAATTGTGAAGCATGTGCAGAGAAAAATAAATTGCATTGATTAATAAATCCCCTGAATTTCTCACGTTCACCGCCAAAACGAAAAGGAGGTAATTTGGGGATCCCAGAACTCGGGGTTATGGCAAGAGCCTGGGCTCGTTCCTCTAGAGCCTCAATCCTGGCTCGCAATTCCTGGGTAGTCTGTCCAAACACTTGCAAATTATGATTAGTGAGGTCCTGTAGGCTTGCAAAACGGGTTTTTAAAGTCTGTACATCTGAAAGGATTGTATCAGTCACTACGCAAAGTTCCTTTATGCGGGCCTCCATCTTCCAGATCTTTTAAGGCAGAAGTGCTGGAAGAGGAAAGGAAAAAAAAACAAAACAAAAAAAACAATAGTGTTTACCTGTGGTAACACTCCAGAGTAAAATTTTAAGGGAATGCGCTCACCTGGAATGGTTGTGAGAAGTCACAACCACTGTCATCACATAAGGTATTAAACGGACATCTGATATCCACAGTCACAGCAGACACGGCTTTCCCAGACCCAGCAGACACTAAACATTGGCTCCTGAATCTTGTCATGTATAGTGTACAGTTCCTATAGCGTCTTGTGCTTGGGTGCGAGGAAAACACAGGAGACATAGGTTGAAATGAAATGACTTGTATTACTTCATACAAGCATGCTGAAAAGTTCACACAGTTTGCAGGAACAGCGACAGGAGACACAGCAGGCCAGAGTAACTTCAAGCACTACAATAAATCTCCAAAGCAGGTTCAGGATCTCTTCTCTGTACCGTAATTCCTCTGCAAACATGGATTCACCAAACAGCAGGTTTCCAGAGTCCAAAAGTGTTCCAAGGTTCCTCAGTAGGGAATAGCTGGAGTACAAGTCCAAGGTTTCAGGAGTCAGGTCACAGACTGACTGAGGCTTGATTCAGGAGCACTGATTGTTCAGCTGAGGCTGCTTAAGAAGCAAGAGGGAAGAATCAGGGCGGGAACATGAAAACTGGAAACTCCATATTAACTGAGGGCAAGAGCTGCAGAAAGACAGAAAGCAAAATGGCCGACGGAAAACTGAGTTTCAAGGAACATGTCAACAGAGACAAAGAACCTTACACCAGCCTTCTACCATCCGTTCTGGACCAGGACCTTATCCTTCTCTGTGAAGAACTTTCCATGGACTCTGTAAATACCTGTTACCCTTTTGGTCCCTCTGGGACAGCTGCCACGTGTCCGGGGTCTAACTGGAGGTAGCACCTGTGTCCTCCGGGTATTCCATTCTGGTCCTGTTCGAGGGGCCTTACTACGGGTACCCGGGGCTCACTAGTTACGCCCCCTTCGGAGCCCCCCGGACCGCGGTCTCGAGGTTCCACATTAAAAAATAAAAACGAATGTGAACTTCACCACCTCTGCCTCCGCTTCCATTCGTTACAGATTGCTCCGGCCATGGAACCCGCTGGATCCCAGAGATCTCCGACCACGGATCTGTGCCAGGAGGTGACCCGTTTGGGAGTTCAACAGGACAAGATCACGTCTTATCTACGCAGCTTGTCTACCCGCATGGATTCCTTGTGGTCCTCGTCTGCACCTGACTCTTCTATCAATAATCAGGTACCAGTTCCCATGGCAAGTCAAGGTCCCAGTCTGGCGGCTCCTACCCGTTTCCAGGGTGACCCTACTCTGTGTCGGGGTTTCCTCAATCAGTGCACTCTACACTTCGAAATCTTGGGGCATATGTTTGCTTCTGACCGAGCCAAGGTGGGCTTCATCATGTCACACCTGGGAGGAGAGGCCCTCGCCTGGCTAAACCCGCTATGGGAGAGAGGGGATCCGCTGGTTAACGATCTTCAATCTTTCCTAGAGACTTTTCGCAGGACTTTCGATGAACCTGGTCGCACCACTTCGACTGCCTCAGCTCTGCTCCGCCTGCGCCAAGGTACTCTCACGGTAGCTCAGTATGCTGTTAAATTCCGCACTCTCTCGTCTGAATTATATGCTAACTTCTGGGAGGGCCTATCCGGAGGAATCAAGGATGAGCTGGCGGGACGGGACAGACCTACCCTCTTGGAAGAGCTAATATCCTTGGCAACCCGAATTGACCTGCGTTTTCAGGAGCGCTCCATGGAGATCAAGCGGGACAAAAGGTCCTATCACCTGGACTCTAGTTTGCACAAAACAGGTACTTCGCCCTCCGCTTCCGATGCCATGGAGGTGGACCATGTAAGTTTGGCCACCCGCCGCCGGGAGGCACGTCGCAAGGAGGGAAGTTGTTACTACTGCGGTAGTTCTGAACATTTGATCCATTTCTGTCCTAAAAAGTCGGGAAACTCCAGTGCCTAGGTCCGGTAGGAGGGGCCAACCTAGGTAGAGAACAGTCCTCTCCCTCTTTACACATCTCAGTCTCCGTGTCCTATGGAGCAATAAAATTCTCCGAACAGTGTCTATTGGATTCTGGAGCTGCAGGGAACTTCATCCAGCAGGCGGTTGTGGATCATTACCGCTTACCAGTCCAGCGTCTTCCTGATCCATTACAGGTGTCCGCCGTGGATGGCAAACCGCTGACCGAGCCCGTCCAGTTTCAAACCGAGTTGGTGGAACTCCGGGTAGGTCTAATGCATACTGAACGAATGCGATTTTATGTATATCCCGGTTTATCCCATCCCATGCTTTTAGGTTTACCTTGGCTCCAGATGCATGAACCAGTCCTTAATTGGAAAACTGGAGAAGTTCTGCGTTGGGGAGATACCTGCATGAATCGTTGCTTAACCCGGATTCAACCTGTTTCGCCTCCAGTCCAGCCTGATACCCTGCCAGGGTTGCCTTCCGCCTATTGGTCCTTCTCTGACGTCTTTGGGAAAAAGGCTGAGAGACTACCTCCACACAGGTCGTATGACTGTCAGATAGAGCTTCTTCCTGGAGCATCTCCTCCTCGCGGGAGAGTTTATCCCCTTTCACAGGCAGAGACTCAGGCCATGTCGGACTACATCCAAGAGAATCTGGCTAGAGGATTTATCCGAAAGTCATCGTCACCGGCAGGAGCTGGATTCTTCTTTGTGAAGAAAAAGGATGGATCCTTGCGGCCCTGCATTGATTATCGGGGTTTAAATCAAATCACGGTAAAAAACAGGTATCCATTACCTCTTATTTCAGAGCTGTTTGATCGTCTCCGGGGGGCCAAGATCTTCACCAAATTGGACCTCAGAGGGGCCTATAACCTGATCCGAGTCAGAGAGGGGGACGAATGGAAAACAGCCTTCAACACCCGTGACGGCCACTATGAATACCTGGTAATGCCATTCGGCCTGAGCAATGCACCTGCGGTCTTTCAGGAATTTGTTAATGACATTTTCAGGGACTTGCTCTATACTTGTGTCGTGGTTTACCTGGACGATATTTTGATTTTTTCTGCTGACTTGACGTCACACCGGAGGCAAGTACGCCTGGCTATATGCCAAACATGAGAAATGCCTCTTTGAGCAGTCTTCTTTGCCTTTCCTTGGGTACATTGTATCTTCCACAGGATTAAAGATGGATCCGGAGAAGTTGTCTGCAGTTCTCAACTGGCCTCGTCCGTCTGGGCTAAAAGCCATACAAAGGTTCCTCGGGTTCGCCAATTACTACCGGCAATTTATTCCACACTTTTCCACCCGAGTGGCTCCAATCACAGCCTTAACCCGGAAAGGCGTAAACTCTAAGGAATGGTCCTCCGAGGCAGAAGAGGCCTTTGTTTCTCTCAAAAAAGCCTTCGCTTCCGCACCTGTTCTCCATCGTCCTAATTCATGTGAGCAATTTTTTCTTGAGGTTGACGCTTCTTCCATAGGTGCAGGAGCAGTTCTGACCCAGAAGTCGTCTACCGGGCGGATGATCTCGTGTGTTTTTTTTTCCAAGGTTTTTTCTCCTGCAGAAAAGAACTACTCTGTTGGTGATCGCGAACTGTTGGCCATCAAATTGGCTCTGCAAGAATGGAGACATCTTTTTGAAGGAGCTCATCACCAGGTAATCATATTCACCGACCATAAAAACCTTGCCTATCTTCAATCTGCTTTAAGACTGAATCCCCGTCAGGCCCGTTGGGCATTATTTTTTGCCCGTTTCAATTTTGTACTTCATTTCCGCCCAGCTGACAAGAACATCAAGGCAGACGCACTCTCTAGAGCCTTCTTGCCTCCTGAACTGGAGGAGGAACCTCAGCACATTATTGAACCTTCTAAGTTGGTCTCCGTTGCCTCCACTGATCTGGCCCAGCTTCCTCCTGGGAAGACTTTCGTGTCCGCTTCTGATCGTACTCGTGTTCTGCGCTGGGGTCATTCTTCTAAGTTGGCTGGCCATGCTGGTCAGAAAAAGACGCAGCAACTCATCTCTCGTTATTACTGATGGTCTACCATGGGCAAGGATATCCAGGAGTTCGTCGCAGCATGTCCTTCATGTGCCCGTAACAAAACTGTTAAACATCTACCAGCCGGCAGGCTTCTGCCTCTTCCGATTCCGTCCGCTCCCTGGCAGCACATCGCAATGGATTTCATCACGGATCTTCCCATTTCTTCTGGATGCTCAGTGGTATGGGTTGTGGTGGATCGCTTCTCTAAAATGGCCCACTTCGTTCCGCTATCTGGTCTCCCATCTGCTCCAGAACTGGCCGCTCACTTCATTCAGCACATCTTCCGTCTACATGGAATTCCTCTCCACATCGTGTCCGACAGGGGCGTCCAGTTCACCTCTAAGTTCTGGAGAGGACTCTGTAAAATGGTAAAAATTGAACTAGATTTTTCTTCTGCATATCATCCCCAGTCTAATGGGCAAGTGGAGAGGATCAATCAAATCCTGGCTGGTTACCTGCGTCACTTCGTCAACGCTCATCATAATGACTGGGTAGAATTACTGCCCTGGGCGGAATTCTCCTACAACAACCAAGTGAATCTTCTGGAAAGTCTCCCTTTCAGATTGTGTTTGGACTGCAACCTGGAATTCCTCTTCCTGTCTCGGGATTGTCTGATGTTCCGGCAGTCGATACCTTGTCTAAGAATTTCTCGGACATTTGGAGAGAGACCAGGTCGGCTTTGGAGAAAGCTTTTCAACGTATGAAAACGCATGCGGACAAAAGACGTTTGGAGGCTCCCATCTTTCGTCCAGGAGACAAGGTATGGCTCTCCTCCAAGTACATCCGTCTGAAGTTACCATTGTACAAATTGGGTCCCCGTTTCATTGGTCCCTTTGAAGTCTTGAGACAAATCAACCCGGTCTCTTATAAACTGAAATTGCCTAATTCTCTAAGAGTACCTAACTCCTTTCATGTCTCCCTCCTCAAACCAGTAGTGTTGAGTTCCTTCTTTAAGGACCCGGGTACCACTCCTGATCCGGTCTCTGAGGATGATGTTTTTGAGGTAAAACATATCTTGGCCTCTAAGCGAGTAAGGTAGGATCTATTACCTGGTGGACTGGAGGGGTTTTGGTCCTGAGGAGAGGTCTTGGGAGCCTAAAGAGAACATCCAGGCCCCTCTTCTTCTTAAAAGATTTCACGCAGGCTTGAAAAAGAGGGGGAGTAAAGAGGGGGATACTGTTACACCCCGGTCCCAGAGCTGGCCCTGCACTCCGTTCTGCTCACTCACCTGTCCCATCTGTTCCTCGGCGTCCTGTGTCCTCTCCCACTTCCTGGCACGCTGCTGGCAGGCCTCCAGATAGTCTGCTTAGGACGCGAGGCCGCACCCACCGTCTCTCTTAAAGGGGCAGCGTGCATTTTTTGAAATAGCTAATTAACCAATGGCTGCGCACTCAGTACTATATCTGGTCACTCCACCATTAGGGGAGTGCCGGAGCAACGTGTTCTATCATTGCTACATCCGGTTCTGTTCCTGATCTGTATGCGCTGCGTCTGCAGTCTCTGTGCTTCGCTGATACTGTTTGTCTCCTCAGATCATTGCTAACCCGTATCTGCTAACCTGGACAATCTCGGCTATTACTGGCGCAAGTGTCAACCCGTTCCGCCATCAGCCATCCGTACCCGTGGACCGTGACAAGGTCACTGAAGCCAGCCTTCTACCATCCGTTCTGGACCAGGACCTTATCCTTCTCTGTGAAGAACTTTCCACGGACTCTGTAAATACCTGTTACCCTTTTGGTCCCTCTGGGACAGCTGCCACGTGTCCGGGGTCTAACTGGAGGTAGCACCTGTGTCCTCCGGGTATTCCATTCTGGTCCTGTTCGAGGGGCCTTACTACGGGTACCCGGGGCTCACTAGTTACGCCCCCTTCGGAGCCCCCCGGACCGCGGTCTCGAGGTTCCACATTAAAAAATAAAAACGAATGTGAACTTCACCACCTCTGCCTCCGCTTCCATTCATTACACTAGGAGAGAAGCTGAAGGCCAGGACCTCCAAGGTGGTGTTTTTGGAAATACTGCAGGTGCCACGACCATCACTAGAAAGACAGCGAGAGCTTAGGAAGATAAATAAGTGGCTTAGAAATTGTTACATGAAGGAAGGGTTTGGGTTCATGGAGAACTGGGCCGACTTCTTTGTCGGTTACAAGCTCTATGGTAGGGACAGGCTGCACCTCAATGGGGAGGGTACAGCTGTGCTTGGGGAAAACATCAGATGGATGAAGGATCTTTTAAACTAGGATCTGGTGGGAGGGAGGGTGGTTAAGGGGATAGATAGAGTAGATGTAGACAAAGAGTGAGAAAGTAGGGGTCAATGAGGATTTAGGGAGGGCTGGGATATGCAAGGAAAGTAGGGAGCTGAGTAGGAGTAACAAATGTGCTAATAGTATTAAATGTCTGCTGGCAAATGCAAATAGTCTCACAAACAAAATGAATGAACTAAAGAATCTTATGTTGGTTACAGAATACGAGGTGGTGGGCATTACGTAAATCTGGCTAGATGAAAGCCATGACTGGGTGACAAATATACATAAAAAAACAAAAAAGTTGAAGGGGTGTGTAGTTTTGTAAAATCCAACTTAAAACCAGTGCTCAATGATGACATTGGGGGAAGCTATGATAATGTAGAGTCAGTATGGGTTAATGTACATGGGGATGACAATAATGGAAAGATGCTAATTGGAGTTTGCTACAAGCCTCCTAATATAGCTGAACAGGTAGAGGATGAAATGCTGCAACAAGTTAAAAATGCAGCAAACAATAATATGATCCTTATTATGGGTGATTTTAACTATCTAGACATTCAATGGGACATAGAATCTTCTGGTTGTGCTAAAAGATTCAAGTTCTTATCTACAGCTCAGGACAATTACCTCTCTTTGCTGGTAGATGAACCAACCAGGGGAGGTAATCTACTGGATCTGGTTCTGTCAAATAGACCAAATACAATTTCAGATCTACAGGTCATTTGGGAAGCAGAAAGAAACCATTATGGATAAATAAGGCAGTACAAAGTTTAATAAGACAAAAACAAGGGCATTCAAAATCCTGAAGGCCGACAATAGTGAGATAGCATTTCAGGAGTATAAAGGTCTCAATAAGAAATGTAAAAAATAAATTAAGCTAGCAAAGTTATCTACAGAGAAACAAATTGCCATCAACATCAAAATTAATCCCCCCCCAAAAATGTACAAATACATCAACGCCAAAAAAAAAAAAAACAGATGGTATCGGCCTCTTAAAAGAAGATAATAACAAGAAAACAGAACAAAGAACAAAGAAAAGCCTGATATATTAAACAAGCACTTTTCATCCATGTTCACCAATGACCTGTTTGTTCCAGTGATGTTCCAACAAGGCAAAAATTAAAATTCACCACCTGATATAACTAGTTTAGCACAAAAAGAAGGACGCTTTAATCTGAGCAAATAAAACATTGACAAATCTCCCGTCCCAGATGGCATTCATTCACGGATACTGAGGGATACAGTAACAGATAAATCTAACCTATAGTTGTTATAGAAGGTGGAAGTCGAAGACCAGGTTGCAGCCTTACATAATAATTCAATGGGAACTTCTGCTCTTTCAGCATAGGATGATGCCATAGCTCTTGTAGAATGTGCTGTCACGCCTTGAGGTGGATTCTCCCCCTTAGAATAATATGCCAGACCAAATGCGTCCCTAATTCCCCGGGATAGCATCCCCTTTGTAATCACAGACCCCTTTTTGTAGCCCTGAAAGATAAAAAGAACCCTGCTCTTCCTCCAAGGCTTTGTCCTATCTAGGTATGTCAGTATGGTTCTTTTCACATCTAGTGTGTGAAATCTCTCTTCCTCCTGAGTCGTGGGGTTATTATAGAAGGAGGGAAGAACAATTTCTTGCGACCTATGGAAACTAGTGGAAACTTTTGGTAAGTAAGAGGGATCTGTTTTTAGGACTATTCTATCTTGAAGTATTGATAGAAAGGGGGGATCGATTGATAAAGCTTGAATATCGCTTACTCTTCTTGCTGACACTAGGGCCACCAATAGGGCTGTCTTGAGGGAAACATTTCATTTGGGCTGAGTGTAGTGGCTCAAATGGGGCTTGTGTTAAAGCATTTAACACCAAATTGAGATCCCATGATGGCATTTGGGGAATACATACTGGGTCTTCACTCTAACATGCTGAAATAAAACGGCCTACCCATTTATCTCCTGCCACATTGTAGCCGTATAAGGCCCCCAGAGCTAAAATCTGCACTTTCAAGGTGTTGACTGAGAGACCTAATTCCCGTCCTTTCTGTACGAATTCTAAAATAGCCAGAATGGGTACCTTATCAGAAAGATTTACTGGATAGAAGTTAAAAATTTTTCTCCACACCCTTACGTAAATTCTTGTGGTGGTCTCTTTCCTACTTCTCAATAGGGTATCAATCAGGTTCTCTGAGAAACCTCTCACTCAGTAATTGCCTTTCAAATTCCAGGCTGTCAATCATAAGCCCTTGACCTGGGGGTGGTAGAAGGGTCCCTGAGATAGATCTCGGCTCTCTGGGAGAATCAATGGGTCTGAGATCGACATGGCTCTGAGCCAGGAGAACCATGGCCTCTTGGGCCAAAATGGGGCTATCAGAATAACGTTGCCCTCTCCTCCCTTATTTTCCTGATGACTATTGGTAGGAATATCATTGGAGGGAAGGCATATGCCCGCTAAAAGGTCCATGGAGCCTGAAGGGAATCGAGCATGTCTGGAATGTCCATCAGAAATAGAGAAGCAAACTTTTCGACCTGCCTGTTGCAAAAAAATCTATCTCCGGAATTCCGCATAAGTCTGTTATCATCTTGAAAATCCGATGATTCAGAACCCAGTCTCCTTGGTGGAGTGTTTGTCGACTGAGAAAGTCTGCCTTTGAATTGTCCACTCCTCTGATATGTAGGGCTGATAAGGAAAGATGTCTTTCTGCCATTGTAATTATTTTGTGCGCTATTCACGAGAGTCCCCGATCTCGTTCCTCCTTGACAATTTATATATGTCACAGATGTCATGTTGTCTGACAGGATTCTTGTATGGGTTCCTTGCAACTGCGGAAGAAATTTACGCACGGCATGGTAAATGGCTTTCAATTCCCTTACATTTGATGAATTGGTTATTTCATTCATCGACCACTGTCCCTGGACTACCTGCTCTCCAAGGTGCATACCCCATCCCCTAGGACTAGCATCCGTATAAACTGTTCTGGAAGGTTTAAGTTCAGCCACCAAGACAAGGATTGTAGAAGATCTGTTGATAAGGACAGAGGGCCCTCCAAGTCGCTCTGTAACCTGATTTGTTCGCATAATATAGTGTCTTGTAATAGCCTAGTATGGAATTGGGCCCATGGGACTACTGGAATACAGGAGAAAAAACCTCTGATTTACAGAGTCGAGTAGAAGGCCTAGAAATATTTGACAGGTTATCGGATGTAGTCTAGATTTTTCCCAATTAACTAGCCATCCCAATCCCTGTAATGATGAAATTGTATTATTTAGACGCTGCTGACATTGTAAGGCTGAATTCCCTATTATCAGTAGGTCATCTAGGTATGAGACTATAAGGGTGTCTTTTAATCTCAAATACGACATCACCTCTGCCATCAACTTGGTGAAGATTCTGGGAGCCACCGACAACCCGAAGGGCATTGCTGCATGCTGGAGGTGACGCACTTGACCTTCCAATGTGACTGCCACGCGGAGATATTTTTGATGTTCGACAGAGATTGGCAGATGATAGTATGCGTCTTTGAGGTCGAGAACCGCCATAAAACATCTGGGAAACAAAAGTTTATGGTTGACTTGATGGACTCCATTTTAAAGGTCTGATTCTCTAAAAAGACATTCAATCTTCTAAGATTTATTATCGTTCTATATGACCCATCTGGTTTAGCTACCAAGAATAAAGGGGAATAGAATCCCTTCCCTCTATGGTGTTTCGGAACCTCCACTAAGACCCCTTTAGATATCAGCCCTCCTATCTCTCATTCCAGAACCTCTTGTTGAGATCTGGAGTTTAGAGAAGTCAATAGGAAGGTGTCCGGAGGAACCCGGACGAATCTTAATTTTAGGCCGGATGTTACTACGCTAATGGCCCATGAGCTGGATGTTATGGCCTTCCATTGCTGGCTGAAGAAAGACAATCTGCCACCCACCGGCAGGTCGGGTCTAGTGTGGCTTCTCCTCAGGTCTGAAGGGCCGCTTGCTAAATAGAGCACCCTTTTGTCTGGTTCTCTTTTGGCCCCAGCGGTTCTGGTTTCCACAATCATTCTTCCTGTTAAAAGGAGGTTTTCGGAATGTTGTCCTATAAGACGGAATCTAAGAGTTAGGAAACCCTTTCTTCCTTTAACCTGCTTTGGTGAGAATTTCGTCTAACTTTTTGCCGAACAGGTACTCACCCTGGCAAGGCAGGCTGCAGAGCTTTGATTTTGTCTGCGCATCGCCCCTCCATCCTTTTAACCAAAGCGTGCGTCGTGCCGCGTTGATTAGGCCTGCTGACTTGGCGGCCAGGCGTATGGAATCGGCCGAAGCATCTGAGAAAAAGGCTGTGCCGCCTCTAATTAAAGGAATGGAGGACATCAGTTTTTCTCTGGATAGACCCCCTTTATGCCTTCTTCCAGATCATTCAGCCACACAAACATGGATCTGGCTGTGCATGTGGCTGATATAGCTGGCTTAAGTGCGCCTGTGCAAGATTCCCACAATCTTTTTAAGGCCGGCGTCACACTAGCGAGTTTGATGCGAGTTAGTCGCACGACTAACTCGCAGCAACACCCGGCACGGCCGCCCGCTCTCGGACCAGAGTGCGCGGCGGCACAGAAATACATGCAGCCGCGCACTCTGGTCCGAGAGCGGGCGGCCGTGCCGGGTGTTGCTGCGAGTTAGTCGTGCGACTAACTCGCATCAAACTCGCTAGTGTGACGCCGGCCTAAGAGCGAATCTGTCTTGCGATCTAGGGGGTCCTGTAGGGATACTGAGTCTTCTACAGGTAATGAAGATCGTCTTGCCGTGGAGGCTATGGCTGCGTCTACTTTCGGGGCTTTGGCCCATAAGGACAGGTCCTCGTCGTCAAAGGGATAGCGTCTTTTAGATGTGGACCAAAGGCCCTTTTGTCCCTGTTTCTCCCATTCCTTAATTATTAACTGTTTAATTGCTGGAATTACAGGAAAAGCTCGCTTCTTTTTGTCAGAAAGTCCCGCGAACATGAAATCCTGAGGGGTCTTAGGGTCTCTAATATCTGTAAGACCCATAGTTCTGCGAACTGATTTAACTAGATTGCTGACACTATCCGTTGGAAAACATGTCTGCTGTTCCTTATCCGAAGAAAAGGATTCTCGGGAGGACCATGAGCCTCTATCGCCCGTGTCTGAGGAACGTTCAGATCTTGGAAAATCATAACCACGGCTGGACTTCCCCCCAACAATGCTATCCGACCCCCTCAGGGCCTGCAATTCCTCTCTGATCAATAACCTGACATCATCCGTCTTTATAGAAGATTCCTCCTGCAAAGTCTGTGCTATACAGATTTGGCACATCCTCTTGGGGTAGTCGTCCGGTAGGGGCTGACAACACAGGGCACACTGTTTATGCTTAGACTTTTCGGTCCTTTTGGCCTAGGGTATACAGAAAGAAGGGGACTATCAGCTTAATAGGTGTGGAAAAAACACTCACCCAGTGAAGCTTCTGTTATAAGGTACCGGCTGCGGAGGTGGTGATGTGGATCGACTAGGTTTGTGCTTTCCACACGTTGTTTTGAGCGATTGCTGCCACTCTTTCTGCTGCTGTGCGCTGATTCTATTGTGTCCTGTAAGGGGGACACCATAGTCTCCTTGGGCGATGCCATCTTGCACGCTGCTGACGCTGCTAGCTGGCGTTTTTATATCAAAAAAAGGTTCTTCCCCTTTTTTTTTTTTATTACTACTCGGAAGTGCTTTACCACTTCCGGTCCCAGTAAAACTGTCTTCACATGCGCGGCATTCTCCCCGCGCTTTACTCCCCTGCAGCCGGATACCGCCCCCGGAAGCGAAGGAGATACCTTCCAAGGGAAAGAACGCTTGTGGGTGTTTTCTGCACAAGTGCGCGCTCGCCCCCGCCTCCTGGGTCCGCAGCGCGCCGACTGGAAGCGTCTTACCGCCGTCCTCTGGAGGTAAATCCTGTGCAGTCCCGGACCAGCGCCCTATCGCTGCACTGCGTTCTCACCATGAGCCGGGCTGACCCCCCCGGATCCCGGCCTCATGGTGTCCACGTCGGCTGAGGGGAATCTGCTTGCAGCAGACCCTGATGCCGCTTCTGGCGCTGGGGCCCCCGCCGTCTCTAAGAAAAAACTGAACGGGCGGCCCTCCCAGACCAGGTATCCTCTTCCTTCTTCACTGCACAGGTTCCCTAGAAGCAGGAAACCAACTGTGGGAGCGAGGGTGACCGCCCCTTTTATTTCTCCGTAGGTTTCCTGCTTCTAGGGGCGGACAACTCTCTCAGTGGGTGCTGTCATGGCGAGAAGAAAAAACAATACTGACATTACAGCAGTAGATCACAGAGGATTCATTTTGTGAGGTAAAATGTTTCACTGACTGTTTTTAAACAATATTTTACCTCACAAAATGTATCCTCTGTGATCTCCTGCTGTAATGTCAGTATTGTCTTTTGCTTCCTTCCCTGCCCAGGAGCAGTAGTATGTTCTGTACATGTAAAATGAACTTTCCCTTTAAAAAGCAAATATCAATGCCAACATGGCTCCTCCTAAAAAGTATGCCAATGACAATGAAAAGAAAGCAGCAAAGGCACAACGTCGAAGACGCGCAAAGGAGTGAGAGACAGAGCACAGGGGGAGACAGCTCAAGCGGGACAGCACATGAGGGGCGAACACAGAACAGGAAGGAGAGAGACAGCAGGCAAGGGGATAGCACATGGGGTAGACAGGTCAAAGAAAAGAGCACAGAGGAGAGAAGTCAGCACATGGGGAAAGAGAGAGTGGATAGGTGGGTGAGCACATGGGGGAGAGATTCTCAATGCTGCAAAGCCTGCCCCCATCGTGACAAAACCGCCCTCTGGTCCTCCATCTAGTAACATAATATACTAGTGATGAACCCGTTCTATGCCCGGGTGGCAAGCATTTTTATAGGTACATGGTCTCCCATTCTGGTATGTGCTGCCCCCCTCCTATCCTGGTATGCATGGCACCCCTCATCCCTATCCTGGTATGTATGGTCCCCTCACCCCCACCCAAATCTACTATGCATGGCACCCCATTCCTCATCCTGGTATGCATGGTCCCCTCATCCCCCAATCCTGGTATGCATGGTACCCCCTCATCCCTATCCTGGTATGCATGTTACCTGCTCATCCATATCCTGGTATTCATGGTTCCCTCACCCCCCAATCCTGGTATGTATGGTCCCCTCCTGCCCAATCCTGATATGCATGGTCCCCTCACCCCCCAATCCTGATGTGCATGGTCCCCTCACCCCCCTATCCTGATGTGCATGGTCCCCTCACCCCCCTATTCTGATGTGCATGGTCCCCTCACCCCCAATCCTGATGTGCATGGCCCCCTCACCCCCCAATCCTGATGTGCATGGCCCCCTCACCCCCCAATCCTGATGTGCATGGCCCCCTCACCCCCAATCCTGATATGCAAGGTCCCCTCACCCCCCAATCCTGGTATGCATGGTCCCATCACCCCCCAATCCTGATGTGCATGGTACCCCCTCATCCCTATCCTGGTATGCATGGTACCTGTTCATCCATATCCTGGTATTCATGGTTCCCTCACCCCCCAATCCCGGTATGCACAGTCCCCTCACCTCCCCAATCCCGGTATGCACGGTCCCCTCACCCACCAATCCTGGTATGCAAGGTCACCTCCCGCCCAATCCTGGAATGCATGGTCCCCTCACCCCCAAACCTGATGTGCATTGTCCCCTCACCCCCCAATCCTGATGTGCATGATCCCCTCACCCCCAATCCTGATATGCATGGTATCCTCACCCCAATCCTGATATGCATGGTCCCCTCACCCCCCAATCCTGATATGCAAGGTCCCCTCGCCCCCAATCCTGGTATGCATGGTCCCATCATCCCCAAATCCTGATGTGCATGGTCCCCTCACCCCCCAATCCTGATGTGCATGGTCCCCTCACCCCCTATCCTGGTATGCATGGTCCTCTCACCCCCTATCCTGGTGTGCATGGTCCCCTCACCCCCAATCCAGATATGCATGGTCCCCTGGCAAGCATTTTTAAAGGTATATGGTTTCCCATGCTGGTATGTGCTGCCCCCCTCCTATCCTGGTATGCATGGCACCCCTCATCCCTATCCTGGTATGCATGGTACCCCTCATCCCTATGTTGGTATGTATGGTCCCCTCCACCCCCACCCAAATCTGGTATGCATGGCACCCCATTCCTCATCCTGGTATGCATGGACCCCTCATCACCCAATCCTGGTATGCATGGTACCCCCTCATCCCTATCCTGGTATGCATGGTACCTGCTCATCCATATCCTGGTATTCATGGTTCCCTCACCCCCCAATCCCGGTATGCACAGTCCCCTCACCTCCCCAATCCCGGTATGCACGGTCCCCTCACCCACCAATCCTGCTATGCAAGGTCACCTCCCACCCAATCCTGGAATGCATGGTCCCCTCACCCCCCAATTCTGGTATGAATGGTCCCCTCACCCCCAATTCTGGTATGAATGGTCCCCTCACCCTCCAATCCAGGTATGAATGGTCCCCTCATCGCCCAATCCTGATGTGCATGGTCCGCTCACCCCCCAATCCTGATGTGCATGGTCCTCTCACCCCCCAACCCTGATGTGCATGGTCCGCTCACCCCCAATCCTGATGTGCATGGTCCCCTCATCCCCAATCCTGATGTGCATGGCCCCCTTAACCCCCCAATCCTGATATGTATGGTCCCCTCACCACTCTATCCTGATGTGCATGGTCCCCTCACCCCCCCAACCCTGATGTGCATGGTCCGCTCACCCCCCAATCCTGATGTGCATGGTCCCCTTACCCCCCCAATCCTGGTGTGCATGGTCCCCTCACCCCCCCAATCCTGATGTGCATGGTCCGCTCACCCCCTAATCCTGATGTGCATGGTCCGCTCACCCCACAATCCTGATGTGCATGGTCCCCTCACCCCCCAATCCTGATGTGCATGGTCCCCTCACCCCCCAATCCTGATGTGCATGGTCCCCTCACCCCCTATCCTGGTATGCATGGTCCTCTCACCCCCTATCCTGGTGTGCATGGTCCCCTCACCCCCAATCCAGATATGCATGGTCCCCGGGCAAGCATTTTTAAAGGTATATGGTTTCCCATGCTGGTATGTGCTGCCCCCCTCCTATCCTGGTATGCATGGCACCCCTCATCCCTATCCTGGTATGCATGGTACCCCTCATCCCTATGTTGGTATGTATGGTCCCCTCACCCCCACCCAAATCTGGTATGCATGGCACCCCATTCCTCATCCTGGTATGCATGGACCCCTCATCACCCAATCCTGGTATGCATGGTACCCCCTCATCCCTATCCTGGTATGCATGGTACCTGCTCATCCATATCCTGGTATTCATGGTTCCCTCACCCCCCAATCCCGGTATGCACAGTCCCCTCACCTCCCCAATCCCGGTATGCACGGTCCCCTCACCCACCAATCCTGCTATGCAAGGTCACCTCCCACCCAATCCTGGAATGCATGGTCCCCTCACCCCCCAATTCTGGTATGAATGGTCCCCTCACCCCCAATTCTGGTATGAATGGTCCCCTCACCCTCCAATCCAGGTATGAATGGTCCCCTCATCGCCCAATCCTGATGTGCATGGTCCGCTCACCCCCCAATCCTGATGTGCATGGTCCTCTCACCCCCCAACCCTGATGTGCATGGTCCGCTCACCCCCAATCCTGATGTGCATGGTCCCCTCATCCCCAATCCTGATGTGCATGGCCCCCTTAACCCCCCAATCCTGATATGTATGGTCCCCTCACCACTCTATCCTGATGTGCATGGTCCCCTCACCCCCCCAACCCTGATGTGCATGGTCCGCTCACCCCCCAATCCTGATGTGCATGGTCCCCTTACCCCCCAATCCTGGTGTGCATGGTCCCCTCACCCCCCCAATCCTGATGTGCATGGTCCGCTCACCCCCTAATCCTGATGTGCATGGTCCGCTCACCCCCCAATCCTGATGTGCATGGTCCCCTCACCCCCCCAATCCTGATGTGCATGGTCCCCTCACCCCCCCCAATCCTGGTATGCATGGTCCCCTCACCCCCCAATCCTGATGTGCATGGTCCGCTCACCCCCCAATCCTGATGTGCATGGTCCACTCACCCCACAATCCTGATGTGCATGGTCCCCTCACCCCCCCTATCCTGATATGCATGGCCCCCTCACCGCTATTAAACTGCACAGATACCCCAAAAAAAACAAACATTTATACTCACCTTTCATCCCTGTGCTCCAGCGCTGTTCCGTTCTGCTGGACGCCGGGGGAGGAGAGCGGCGCCAGAGTACGCGCATGCCCATACCGAGCGGTCCGGCGCCATATTGCTGAAGACACACTGTAAATGTGTCTTCAGCAAAATGGCGCCAGATAGCGCTATTGCGCATGCGCGATCCGACGCGCACTCCTGGTCTCCTGCCCCAGGAGAAGAGAAGCACCGCTCCTCCGAGAGAGAGAGAGAGAGAGAGAGAGAGAGAGAGAGAGAGAGAGAGAGAGAGAGAGAGAGAGAGAGAGAGACCGGACAGTTTTGGCAGCATTTTGAATGGTTTTCTATGGAGGCGACGGATCCGCTGGCAGATTCCATCAAAGACGGATGCCAGCGGATCCGCCGCCCATTATGCAAAATGGCGGATGCGGCGGATCCGCCACACTCTGCCATTTTGGCGGATCAAAAAAAACGTTGCATTGGACGTTTTTCTGAAATGACGGACGCCAATTTTTTGGCGGATACGTCAAAAAACGGACCTAACGGACGACCATCTGTCAAAATCCGTCACTAATGCAAGTCAATGGTAAAAAAACGGATCCGCCAAAAAAAAATGGCGGATCCGTTTTTTTCACATTTTGACGGATTTTGACTGACGTCGCACGACTGAAGTGTGAAAGAGGCCTTAGTGTCCATTATATTCATTGAAAAAATACTGCAGCTTGCCGCCCTTTTTCTTCCAGCGAAATTGATGTTAGTGTGAATCTAGCCGTAATCAAATACACTGCACAAAATGCGAGTGTAAAACCATCCTTTTTTTTTTTAACATGGAAAAGAAATATTAATTCAATAATGCACTACAGCCATCTAGTGGCCACTAGAGACTAAGCCTCATTTTTCAAATCTGACATTTGTTACTTTGTGTTGTAATAACATTTGGTTGTTTCCACATATTCGAAAGTGACTTAATATTTATAGACAAAAAGAAGGACCAGCACATCTGAGCTAGTGTGAATAGGCGCCAACCAAAGAAAGTATATGAGTCAAAAAGATTAAGGTTGCACCATAACTTACCAACAATGATTACTCTAGACTCGAGTAATGAATCTTGGTCACTTGGAGGCTTTTTACTGAAAGGTCCACAAAAATGACCCAATTTTAAACACATCAACCCGCAATGCATTCAAAACCTTATTTATGAAGTTTAACCCTTCAGGTGGTTCACAGTAAGTAACACAGAATGGAATGAAAAAATGAAAGCATCAATTTTTTTTCCACTAAAATGGTGATTTAACCTAAATTTTTACTTTGTTATAAGTGGTAACAGAAGAAAATGGACTTCTAATTTTTGCACAATTTTTCCTGAACACACCAATACCTTGTCTGTCGTAATACACTGTTGCTTGGGCATACAGCAAGACTCGGAAGTAAAGGAGAATTTTAGAGGGGAAATTTGAGTGGAATAGTTTGTTGACTCCATATTGTTTTTGAAGAGGCCCTGAGGTACCAAAACAGCAACAAAAAAAACAAAGTGTCACAGTTTTAGAAACTATATCCTTCAGGAATTTCACAGAATCATAGAATGATAGAGTTGAAGGGATCTCAAGGGTCATTTTGTCCAACCCCCTGCTCAAAGCATGATTCACTAAATCATCCCAGACAGATGTCTGTCCAGCCTGTTTGAAGACTTCCATTGAAGGAGAACTTGTCACCTCTCGTGGTAGCTTATTACCAGGAGGCAGCTCTTCCCTCTAAAGGTACTGCCACACTAAGCGATCTCGCTAGCGATCTCGTTAACGACGCAAGCTAACGAGATCGTTGGTGTGATCGCTTTTAGGTCGCTAGTAGCTGCCAAACAGGAGATCTCATAAACGACACATCAGCGGTCAGCGATCTCTTTAACGACTTTGGCGGTCGTTAGGATCTGTCATTAGCATGTACTGAGCGCAACCTTTTCCACTCCCCTCAGCACAGATATATGTTATGTGTTATGCTGCGTCCTGCTAGCCTGCTTTGCAGCTACTGCGATCCTCTCTGTGACGCAAAAGAAAACCTAGTCCCACCTGCCTGCTTCTACAGCTATTGCGATCCACTCCGTGACGCTAAAAAACCTAGTCCCGCCTGCGCCGCTGTCATATGCGTCACAAACGAGGTCGTTCGGAAAAGGTGCCAAACACAGCGATATAGGCTCACCAGCGGACGCCAACGATCAAAAAACGGTCCAGAACGCTAGTGAACGATCAGCGACATCACAGCAGGGGCCACATCGCTGCTAAATGCCACACACAACGACGTTGCTAACGAGATCGCTAAATAGTGACGTTTTAGCGATGTCGTTAGCGATCTCGCTTAGTGTGGCATACCCTTAAGGCTCGCTGGACAGTTCCTTGCTAAATCAGATACTAGTACCTCTGTTGTTCCTGATGTCTCCAACTTGAGTTCCAGATGTCTCCATCCCAAGCTCCTGATTGACTCAACCCTGTGATTACCTGATTGAACATGCTACTTAAACCTGGCACTGCACCCATCCTTAAGGCACTGCCACACTTAACGATCGCTCTAGCGATCACGACAACGACTTAACTTGGCGAGATCGCTATGTGATCGCTAGTTAGATTCCAAACACAACTCATCAGCGATCTGTGATTCCAAACACAACTCATCAGCGATCTGTATAACGACCTCTGCGGTCGTTGGGAAAACCTAGTCCCACCTGCGACGCTGGTGAAGTCGTTCATAAAGGGTGTCACACTCAGCGATTCAGGCTCACCAGCAGGACACCAACGACCAAAAAACGGCTCAGAACGTTCATAAGCGATCAGCGACATCTCAGCAGGGGCCACATCGCTGTTACATGTCACACACAGCTAAGTCGCTAACGAGATCGCTACTGCGTCATAAATGGTGACGCAGTAGCGATCTCGTTAGCGATCTCGCTTAGTGTGGCATACCCTTAAGGCCCCAGATGAGGGAAGCAACTGAAGTACAACCGCCCTCAGCAGCACCTGGCTCCAGCTTGGTTGGCAATATTACCAACACCAGTTGAGGCCTAATGTGGCCTTTTAAAGGATCCTGAGAGTGGACTCCACCTTCTCCTGACAAGTCAAGCAATGCAATTACACCAGCGGCCACCGGGGGCAATAACCCCCGCTGGCCAGACAGGAAAAAGGTTTCAACATGCAGAGATCTGCCACAGATCCAAATGTGGATCGTGACAGTATCCCCCCTTTAATGAGGGGCCTCTGGACCCTCAACACCGCACCTCATATACCACCTACGGTGAGGACGCCTCGAGCCACCAGGGTTCACCCCAGCAGTCACCTGACTCTCAGGTTTATGGCAAACGTGGACTGATGGAAATAGCAACAACATATGCTCCGGAGGTACTACAAATCTCCAGACCTGGGAAACGAGTTATGTACGGGCATTACTGGGGGTAACTCCAGCTGGTAAGTCCCTGGGCCGAGAATGGCCGACACCCGATACGGCCCGATCACCCTAGAACTCCAGCAGCACACTTCCACAGGATGTTTTTGGTGGACACCCATACATACTCGTTCACACACAGGTCCGGACCTGAACGTTCATTGCCACACACGCGTTTGCCACAAGATGGTGAACTCTTTCAGGAACTGACAACAGAGGCGTCCCCGTGTCACCATACTCACTCAATTCTCAGAGGAAACCACCACCCTCCACTGACCCCTCCTCCCAAGGGGCTCCGACTCACAGGGTTGGCTAGTGGTGAGGGTTGAGACTTGCCCCTACTCCTTGGCAGCACCTCTGCTACCCCCCACTGGAGAAGAAGGGGAAGGTTGCAGAAAGACAGCAGAGGCAGTAACCCCCAGGCAGCAAGCCTCCAGCTTGGTTGGTTTCCAAAGGAAGCAATATTACCAACACCAGCTGAGGCCTAATGTGGCCTTTTAAAGGATCGTGGGAGTGGACTCCACCTTCTCCTGACAAGTCAAGCAATACAATTACACCAGCGGCCACCGGGGCAAAGACTGAGATTAATCCCCGCTGGCCAGACAGGAAAAAGGTTTCAACATGCAGAGAGAGATCTGCCACAGATCCAAATGTGGATCGTGACACCTGAGAGCCCGCCGTGCCTCACTACAGCGCAGCCTGAGAGCCCGCCGTGCCTCACTACAGCGCAGTCTGAGAGCCCGCCGTGCCTCAATATAGCACAGCCTGAGAGGAGCCGTGCCTCACTATAGTGCAGCCTGACAGCCCGCCTTGCCTCACTACAGCGCAGCCTGAGAGCCCCCAATGTCTCACTATAGTGGAGCCTGAGGAGAGCCTGCCGTGCCTCACTACAGCGCAGCCTGAGAGCCTGTGCCTCACTACAGTGCAGCTTGAGGAGAGCCCGCCGTGCTTCACTACAGCGCAGCCTGAGAGACCGCCGTGCCTCACTACAGCACAGCCTGAGAGCCCGCCGTGCCTCAATACAGCACAGCCTGAGCCGTGCCTCACTATAGTGCAGCCTGACAGCCCGACTTGCCTCACTACAGCGCAGCCTGAGAGCCCGCCGTGCCTCACTACAGCGCAGCCTGAGAGCCCGCCGTGCCTCAATACAGCACAGCCTGAGAGGAGCCGTGCCTCACTATAGTGCAGCCTGACAGCCCGCCTTGCCTCACTACAGCGCAGCCTGAGAGCCCCCCATGTCTCACTATAGTGGAGCCTGAGGAGAGCCTGCCGTGCCTCACTACAGCGCAGCCTGAGAGCCTGTGCCTCACTACAGTGCAGCCTGAGAGCCCGCCGTGCTTCACTACAGCGCAGCCTGAGAGCCCGCCGTGCCTCACTACAGCACAGCCTGAGAGCCCGCCGTGCCTCAATACAGCACAGCCTGAGAGGAGCCGTGCCTCACTATAGTGCAGCCTGACAGCCCGCCTTGCCTCACTACAGCGCAGCCTGAGAGCCCGCCGTGCCTCACTACAGCGCAGCCTGAGAGCCCGCCGTGCCTCACTACAGCGCAGCCTGAGAGCCTGCCGTGCCTCACTACAGCGCAGCCTGAGAGCCGCCGTGCCTCATACAGCCAGCCTGAGAGCCCGCCGTGCCTCACTACAGCGCAGCCTGAGAGCCCGCCTTGCCTCACTACAGCGCAGCCTGAGAGCCCGCCTTGCCTCACTACAGCGGCATGCTGAAGCCCGCCGTGCCTCACTACAGCGCAGCCGAGAGCCTGTGCCTCACTACAGCGCAGCCTGAGAGCCGCGTGCCTCACTACAGCGCAGCCTGGAGCCCGCGTGCCTCACTACAACCAGCCTGAGTGGAGCCCGCCGTGCCTCACTACAGCGCAGCCTGAGAGGAGCCGCGTGCCTCACTACAGTGCAGCCTGAAGCCCGCCGTGCCTCACTACAGCGCAGCCTGAGAGCCCCCGTGCCTCACTACAGCGCAGCCTGAGAGCCGCCGTGCCTCACTACAGCGCAGCCTGAGAGCCGCCGTGCCTCACTACAGCGCAGCCTGAGAGGCCCGCCGTGCCTCACTACAGCGCAGCCTGAGAGCCCGCCGTGCCTCACTACAGCACAGCCTGAGAGCCCGCCGTGCCTACTTACAGCCAGCCTGAGAGGAGCCGTGCCTCACTATAGTGCAGCCTGAGAGCCCGCCTTGCCTCACTACAGCGCAGCCTGAGAGCCCGCCGTGCCTCACTACAGCGCAGCCTGAGAGCCCGCCGTGCCTCACTACAGCACAGCCTGAGAGGAGCCGTGCCTCATATAGTGCAGCCTGACAGCCCGCCTTGCCTCACTACAGCGCAGCCTGAGAGCCCCCATGTCTCACTATAGTGGAGCCTGAGGAGAGCCTGCCGTGCCTCACTACAGCGCAGCCTGAGAGCCTGTGCCTCACTACAGTGCAGCCTGAGGAGAGCCCGCCGTGCTTCACTACAGCGCAGCCTGAGAGCCCGCCGTGCCTCACTACAGCACAGCCTGAGAGCCTCGCCGTGCCTCTCATACAGCACAGCCTGAGAGGAGCCGTGCCTCACTAAGGCAGCCTGAAGCCCGCCTGCCTCACTACAGCGCAGCCTGAGAGCCCGCCGTGCCTCACTACAGCGCAGCCTGAGAGCCCGTGTCATAAGCGCACTGGAGCCTGCCTACTACAGCGCAGCCTGAGAGCCCGCCGTGCCTCACTACAGCGCAGCCTGAGAGCCCGCCGTGCCTCACTACAGCGCAGCCTGAGAGCCACTTGCTCACTACAGCGCAGCTGAGAGCCCGCCTTGCCTCACTACAGCGCAGCCTGAGAGCCCGCCGTGCCTCACTACAGCGCAGCCGGAGAGCCGTGCCTACCTGCAACGCAGCTTGAGAGCCTGGCGTGCCTCACTACAGTGCAGCCTGAGAGCCCCCCATGTCTCACTACAGTGGAGCCCTGCCGTGCCTCACTACAGCGCAGCCTCAGGAGAGCCCGCCGTGCCTCACTACAGCGCAGCCTGAGAGCCCGCCGTGCCTCACTACAGCACAGCCTGAGAGCTCGCCGTGCCTCACTACAGCGCAGCCTGACGAGCCCGCCTTGCCTCACTACAGCGCAGCCTGAGAGCCCGCCGTGCCTCACTACAGCGCAGCCTGAGAGCCCGCCGTGCCTCACTACAGCGCAGCCTGAGAGCCCGCCTTGCCTCACTACAGCGCAGCCTGAGAGCCCGCCGTGCCTCACTACAGCGCAGCCTGAGAGGCGCCTCAAGCGCTGAAGCCTTCACTACAGCGCAGCCTGAGAGCCGCCGTGCCTCACTACAGCGCAGCCTGAGAGCCTGCGTGCCTCACTACAGCAGCTAGCTGCCTTAAGGCAGCCAAGCCGTTGCCTCACTACAGCGCAGCCTGAGAGCCCCCCATGTCTCACTACAGTGGAGCCTGAGGAGAGCCTGCCGTGCCTCACTACAGCGCAGCCTGAGAGCCTGTTGCCTCACTACAGTGCAGCCTGAGGAGAGCCCGCCGTGCCTCACTACAGCGCAGCCTGAGAGCTCCCCGTGCTCATAAGCAGCCTGAGAGCCTGCCTGCCTCACTACAGCCAGCTGAGAGCCTGCTGCCTCACTACAGACAGCCTGAGAGCCCGCCGTGCTCACTACAGCGCAGCCTGAAGCCGCCTGCCTCACTACAGCCAGCCTGAGAGCCGCCGTGCCTCATACAGCACAGCCTGAGAGAGCCGTGCCTCACTAAGGCAGCCTGAAGCCCGCCTTGCCTCACTACAGCGCAGCCTGAGAGCCGCCGTGCCTCACTACAGCGCAGCTGAGAGCCCGCCGTGCCTCACTACAGACAGCCTGAGAGAGCCGTGCCTCATTATAGATGCGCCTTACAGCCCGCCTTGCCTCACTACAGCGCAGCCTGAGAGCCCCCTGCTCACTAATGGAGCTAGGAGAGCCGCCGTGCCTCACTACAGCGCAGCCTGGGGAGCCTTGCCTCACTACAGTGCAGCCTGAAGAGCCCGCCTGCCTCACTACAGCGCAGCCTGAGTAGCCCGCCGTGCCTCACTACAGCCAGCCTGAGAGCCCGCCGTGCCTCATACAGCAGCCTGAGAGCCGGTGCCTCACTAAGTGCAGCCTGAAGCCCGCTGCCTCACTACAGTGGAGCCCCTCCTCACTACAGCGCAGCCTGAGAGCCGCCGTGCTCATCACACAGCGCAGCCTGGAGCCCGCCGGTGCTCACTACAGCGCAGCCTGAGAGCCCGCCGTGCCTCACTACAGCGCAGCCTGAAGCCCCGTGCCTCACTACAGCGCAGCCTGAGAGCCCGCCGTGCCTCACTACAGCGCAGCCTGAGAGCCCCCGTTGCTCACTACAGCGCAGCCTGAGAGCCCGCCTTGCCTCACTACAGCGCAGCCTGAAGCCCGCCGTGCCTCATACAGCGCAGCCGAGGCGCCGTGCCACTACCGCACCGTGAGAGCCGCGTGCCTCACTACAGCAGCCTGAGAGCCCCCTGCTCACTAACAGTGGAGCCTGCCGTGCCTCACTACAGGCAGCCTGAGAGCCCGCCGTGCCTCACTACAGCGCAGCCTGAGAGCCCGCCGTGCCTCACTACAGCCAGCCTGAGAGCCGCTGCCTCACTACAGCGCAGCCTGAAGCCCGCCTGCCTCACTTACAGCGCAGCCTGAGGCCGCCGTGCCTCACTACAGGCAGCCTGAGAGCCCGCCGTGCCTCACTACAGCGCAGCCTGAGAGCCCGCCTTGCCTCACTACAGCACAGCCTGAGAGCCGCCGTGCCTCATACAGCACAGCCTGGGGGGGGGGGGGGGGGGGGGGGGGGGGGGGGGGGGGGGGGGGGGGGGGGGGGGGGGGGGGGCGCCGTGCCTCACTACAGCGCAGCTGAGAGCCCGCCGTGCCTCAATACAGCACAGCCTGAGAGGAGCCGCTGCCTCACTAAATGCGCAGCCTGAAGCCCGCCTTGCCTCACTACAGCGCAGCCTGAGAGCCCGCCGTTGCCTCACTACAGCGCAGCCTGAGAGCCCGCCGTACCTCACTACAGCGCAGCCTGAGAGCCCGCCGTGCCTCACTACAGCGCAGCCTAGAGCCCGCCGTGCCTCACTACAGCGCAGCCTGAGAGCCCGCCTTGCCTCACTACAGCGCAGCCTGAGAGCCCGCCTTGCCTCACTACAGCGCAGCCTGAGAGCCCGCCGTGCCTCACTACAGCGCAGCCCGAGAGCCCGTGCCTACCTGCAACGCAGCTTGAGAGCCTGGCGTGCCTCACTACAGTGCAGCCTGAGAGCCCCCCATGTCTCACTACAGTGGAGCCTGCCGTGCCTCACTACAGCGCAGCCTCAGGAGAGCCCGCCGTGCCTCACTACAGCGCAGCCTGAGAGCCCGCCGTGCCTCACTACAGCACAGCCTGAGAGCTCGCCGTGCCTCACTACAGCGCAGCCTGACAGCCCGCCTTGCCTCACTACAGCGCAGCCTGAGAGCCCGCCGTGCCTCACTACAGCGCAGCCTGAGAGCCCGCCGTGCCTCACTACAGCGCAGCCTGAGAGCCCGCCTTGCCTCACTACAGCGCAGCCTGAGCCCGCCTTGCCTCACTACAGCGCAGCCTGACAGCCCGCCGTGCCTCACTACAGCGCAGCCCGAGAGCCCGTGCCTACCTACAGCGCAGCCTGAGAGCCTGGCGTGCCTCACTACAGCGCAGCCTGAGAGCCAGCCGTGCCTCACTACATCGCAGCCTGAGAGCCCCCATGTCTCACTACAGTGGAGCCTGAGGAGAGCCTGCCGTGCCTCACTACAGCGCAGCCTGAGAGCCCGTGCCTCACTACAGTGCAGCCTGAGGAGAGCCCGCCGTGCCTCACTACAGCGCAGCCTGAGAGCTCGCCGTGCCTCAATACAGCACAGCCTGAGAGCCTGCCATGCCTCACTACAGCACAGCGTGAGAGCTCGCCGTGCCTCACTACAGCACAGCCTGAGAGCCCGCCGTGCCTCACTACAGCGCAGCTTGACAGCCCGCCTTGCCTCACTACAGCGCAGCCTGAGAGCCCACCGTGCCTCACTACAGCGCAGCCTGAGAGCCCGCCTTGCCTCACTACAGCGCAGCCTGAGAGCCCGCCTTGCCTCACTACAGCGCAGCCTGAGAGCCCACCGTGCCTCACTACAGCGCAGCCTGAGAGCCTGCCGTGCCTCACTACAGTGCAGCCTGAGAGCCCGCCGTGCCTCACTACAGTGCAGCCTGAGGAAAGCATGCCGTTCCTCACTACTGCGCAGCCTGAGAGCCCGCCGTGCCTCACTACTGCGCAGCCTGAGAGCCCGCCGTGCCTCACTACTGCGCAGCCTTAGAGTCCGCCGTGCCTCACTACAGCGCAGCCTGAGAGCCCGCCGTGCCTCACTATAGCGCAGCCTGAGAGCCCGCCGTGCCTCACTACAGCGCAGCCTGAGAGCCCGCCGTGCCTCACTACAGTGCAGCCTGAGGAAAGCCTGCCGTGCCTCACTACTGCGCAGCCTGAGGGCCCGCCGTGCCTCACTACAGCGCAG
>JARQOD010000004.1:263439089-263474349 GCA_033576555.1 Oophaga sylvatica | reverse complement strand
GTAGACAAAGGAGTAGCCTTTCACAGATTGTGGACAGTTGTGTTTCAGTGTTCACTTCAGTCTGTGTTTTTTATTTTTTGAGTGCACATCACGCTCCAGTTACTTGTTCAAGCACTGCTGCTTGTACTCTGCTGAGCGTGTCTCAGTGGCTCATCCTTTTCATTTATCTCCAATTGGTTCTGCTCCATTCCATTTAAAATCTAATCTATTAGTGTGACGCGCTTCCATCCGTATACAATACATTGGTTGCAAACACTATAGAAGTAGACAAAGGAGTAGCCTTTCACAGATTGTGGACAGTTGTGTTTCAGTGTTCACTTCAGTCTGTGTTTTTTATTTTTTGAGTGCACATCACGCTCCAGTTACTTGTTCAAGCACTGCTGCTTGTACTCTGCTGAGCGTGTCTCAGTGGCTCATCCTTTTCATTTATCTCCAATTGGTTCTGCTCCATTCCATTTAAAATCTAATCTATTAGTGTGACGCGCTTCCATCCGTATACAATACATTGGTTGCAAACACTATAGAAGTAGACAAAGGAGTTGCCTTTCACAGATTGTGGACAGTTGTGTTTCAGTGTTCACTTCAGTCTGTGTTTTTTATTTTTTGAGTGCACATCACGCTCCAGTTACTTGTTCAAGCACTGCTGCTTGTACTCTGCTGAGCGTGTCTCAGTGGCTCATCCTTTTCATTTATCTCCAATTGGTTCTGCTCCATTCCATTTAAAATCTAATCTATTAGTGTGACGCGCTTCCATCCGTATACAATACATTGGTTGCAAACACTATAGAAGTAGACAAAAGAGTAGCCTTTCACAGATTGTGGACAGTTGTGTTTCAGTGTTCACTTCAGTCTGTGTTTTTTATTTTTTGAGTGCACATCACGCTCCAGTTACTTGTTCAAGCACTGCTGCTTGTACTCTGCTGAGCGTGTCTCAGTGGCTCATCCTTTTCATTTATCTCCAATTGGTTCTGCTCCATTCCATTTAAAATCTAATCTATTAGTGTGACGCGCTTCCATCCGTATACAATACATTGGTTGCAAACACTATAGAAGTACAGAAAGGAGTAGCCTTTCCCAGATTGTGAACAGTTGTGTTTCAGTGTTCACTGCAGTCTCTGAGGAATAACCACACTTAGGCCTTATAACTTTTCTGACTTTCTTTATCAATCTACCAAGATGAAGAAGGCAGGGAGTAAGGCACGTGGTCGTGGCTGTGGAGTTTCAGCAGGGAGAGGACGTGGGGATTCTGTGGCTGCTGCCGCACCCAGTGACACAGCATCCACCAGTTTTCCCCGTGAGCGTTCCTTTATGCACACTTTTGTAGGAACTCAGCGTACCCCCCTGCTGCGGGAAGAACAAATTGAAGCCGTTGTTGGTTGGATGGCAGCCAATGCATCGACTTCAATTCCTTCCACCTCCTCTCAGGACCACAGCACTGTTGAACAACCATCTGTCTCTTCACCGCCTGCCAAATTGCCCAGGCAGTCAGAGAGTTATGAACTGGAGCCAGCTGAGTCTCTGCTTCTGTTCTCAGAATCTGTTGGCTTGCAAACAGGGGCCCAGCCAAGCAGCATTCTGGAATGTGAAGAAGAGGCAGTATGCAGTGATGCGCAACAGCTGTGTCTCTCTGAATGTGAAGAGGCGGGTGAGCCAGTGCCGATGGTCAGCACACCGCAGAATGCATCTGATGATGATGAGACTCAGGTGCCATTTTCTGTTGAGCATGGTGCTGGCCAGACCACCCAACAGCAGCAGGTGTTGGAAGAGGGTAGTGGAGATGATGAGGTCCAAGACCCAACATGGCGTGAGGAGCAGGAAGGTGGTGGTAGCAGCTCTGAGGAAGAGATTGCCCCAACGGTCCAAACAGTAGGGACAGTTAGGCTGCAGACTCGGTTGCCTGTAGCCTCCAGTTTGGCACCCGTTCGTAGCAGTTCTCTTCCAACAGCAAAAACGGGCGCTCCCAGGACTTGCACTGCGTGGTCCTTTTTTGACACACTTGCAGATGATATTTGCTATGTCAAATGCAAGCTGTGTAATCAAAAAGTAAAAAGAGGTAAAAATGTCAGTAACCTTAATACCACAAATATGTGGAAACATGTGCGGTCAAAGCACGTGGTTGAGTTCCAAAGACACACTGGAGATGTAGGCCAACCTACAGCAGCACCTACATCTTCAGCTCGTGTTGGAGCCTCTTCCTCCAGCTCACACACAGCTGGTTCGGCTTCCTCACAGGATCGCCATGGAAGAACCTCTGTCACTGTTGTCCAGAGACCCAGTGTTATTCCACCCACAGCTGCAAGTTCCCTGTCATCCTCACACTCCCAGGCCACAAAACAGCCATCGGTAGCACAGGCATGGGATAAAAGACGGCCATACTCGGCAAACCATCCACGAGCACAGGCTCTGAATGCTGGCATTGCAAAACTCCTGTCCCTTGAAATGCTGTCATTCAGGCTGGTGGAGACTGACAGTTTCCGTGACTTAATGGCATTGGCAGTCCCACAATACAATGTGCCCAGCCGATTTTATTTCAGCAGGCAAGCCGTCCCTGCTCTGCAAAAGCATGTTGAGGGAAAAATTAAACATGCGCTACTAAACGCCGTCAGTAGCAAGGTCCACCTGACCACCGATGCGTGGACCAGTACCCATGGCCAGGGACGATACCTTTCCCTCACTGCCCATTGGGTCAATGTTGTGGAGCCGGGTACAGATCTTGCCAGTGGCGCTGTACGTGTTCTGCCAACTCCAAGGATTGCAGGAATCAAGTCTGTCCACATTGACTCCTCCTCCTACTCCAGTTCCTCAGAATCATCGCTGCAGGAGCCGTCACGGTCTACCTCCACATGGACCCGTGAACGCTTACCTGATGCGACCGATATGAGCACAGCCGTGGCCAAACGTCAACAGGCCGTCCTGAAATTAATTTCCATGGGGAATCGAAGCCACACAGCGCAGGAGGTCTGGAATGCCATCAAGCAGGAGAGCGACGTGTGGTTTTTGCCAGCGAATCTCCAGCCAGGCTTGGTAGTGTGTGACAATGGCCGAAATCTGGTGGCAGCTCTGGGCCTTGGCAACCTCACTCACATACCATGTCTGGCACATGTGCTCAACTTGGTCGTGCAGAGTTTTTTGAGGGACTATCCGGATCTTGATGCACTGCTGCACAAGGTCCGCCTAGAGTGCGCTCACTTGCGACGTTCCAGCATGGCCAGATCGCGCATTGCAGCTCTGCAACGCAGATTTCGCCTTCCTGAACATCGCATCATATGTGACGTACCCACCAGGTGGAATTCCACGTTACATATGTTGGAGCGGTTGTGTGAGCAGCAGCCAGCAGTAATGGAGTATCAGCTGCATCAGGCGCAATCAACTCGCAATTTGCGCCGTTCACACTTCACCACTACTGAGTGGGCCTCTATGAAGGACATCTGCCACGTTTTGCGTCCGTTTGATGAGTCAACGTGGATGGCGAGTGCAGATGATGCACTAGTCAGCCTGACTGTCCCCCTTATCTGCCTGCTTCAAAAAAAAATTCAAACACTAAGGGATGAGGTTTTGGAAGAGGTGGAGGATGAGGAGTCACTAATTCCATCACCTTCTGGACAGTCAGCGCAACGTGGTTCCTCACAAAGGGCTGGGCAGGGCTCACTTTGTGAGGAGGATGAGGAGGAGTCAATGGAGGAGGAAGACATCGCTCCAGAGGGAGGTACACAACGCTCTAGTCAGTATGTAGAGCGAGGGTGGGGTGATGCAGAGCAGGCAGAGATGACGCCTCTTGCAGGGGACAGCGTTTCTTGGCCAGTTGGGAGTCTGCAGCACATGGTTGATTTCTTGCTGCAGTGCCTGAGAAACGACCACCGCATCGCCCACATTCTCACCACGTCTGATTATTGGGTGTACACCCTCCTAGACCCTCGCTACCGGGACAAGTTACAAAGCCTCATCACACCGTTGAACCGGGAGCGTAAAATGCGGGAGTACCAAGACACACTGGTGCAATCCATAATGTTCTCCATTCCAGCCGAGAGCACTGCTGCTGCTACTGCTTTACAAAGCAAATCTGTGCGTCGAGGCAGTGGAGACAGCTCTGCAACAAGAGGGAGCACAAGCAGCGCCTCTGCACAGGGCAACACCAGTATGTTCCAAATGTTGCAAAGTTTTGTGGCAGCGCCACAAATGTCTACACCATCCGAGACGGCTCCAGTCAGCAGGAGGCAACGTTTCCGTAAGATGGTGACAGACTACATGTCTTTCCCTCTCAGTGTACTCCCGGATGGCTCTTCCCCATTCAAGTTTTGGGTCTCTAAGCTGGATACATGGCCAGAGCTTAGCCAGTATGCATTGGAGGTGCTGGCTTGCCCTGCTGCCAGTGTATTATCGGAGCGCGTCTTTAGTGCTGCAGGTGGTGTACTAACAGACCGTCGCATGCGACTATCCTCCGATAATGTAGACCGGCTTACTTTTCTGAAAATGAACAAGGCATGGATCTCGCCAGAATTTGTCTGTCCATTTTCAGATTAAATAACTGGTTCGCAACGTTATCCATGTCTCCTGTTATGTTCATCTTTCTACCACCTGAACTCTACTCCCTGAGCTACAACACTGGCAGTTGCTGCTCAGAAGTGTCGTGTCCACAGACCAATACACAAGCTATAGTGTTACTGGCGTTCAGTAATGTCAGCTGTTCCCCTGCTGTGTGAACGGCAAAAAGTCATGCTGCCTCCACCCTGTTGTCTTCTCATCCCTGGGCTTCAACACCGCCAGTTGTTGCTCGGAAGTGTCATTGGCACGGGTACTCACTCCTGCCCAGACTGGTTACAGCACGCCATCTGTTTCCTGTCAGTGTAAACGTCACTTAGCCTCCAATAAGTTGTCCTGTCGTGTTGCGGTCGGGTTAGCCGACTCTATGGTGCTTGGAGTTTAGGTGCTTCCTATGTGTGCTGCGGGATATGCAAATAAAGGCTGTTTCCATTGTGACAATAGGACAATCACCCACTGTAGTACTGTGGGATTCGGTAACTGCGGCCGGCTCGCGGCCTGTCAACTTAAATTTCCATGGGTACCTTCTGCTACCCGTCCGGGTTCCAGTACCGTCAGCTGGTTCTCCGCAGTGCCTTTGCCCTAGGTGCCTCCATCTCGGTATCCGAGTTCCAGCAACGTCTGTTGGTCCTTGGTAGTGCTTTGGAGCACAGGTACCTCCTGCTTAGTAACCGTGTCCCAATAACGTCAGCTGGTCCTCGGTTGTGCCATTGGCTCTTTTCCTTCTGCTGCCCCTCCGGGTTCCAGCACAGTCAGCTGGTCCTCGTTACTTGCATTGGCTCTTGTACCTTCTGCTACCAGTCCGGGTTCCAGTACCGTCAACTGGTTCTCCGCAGTGCCTTTGGCCTAGGTGCCTCCATCTCGGTATCCGAGTTCCTGCAACGTCTGCTGGTCCTTGGTAGTGCTTTGGAGCACAGGTACCTCCTGCTTAGTAACCGTGTCCCAGTAACATCAGCTGGTACAAGGTTGTGCTACAAATACAAGATACAGAACAAGAGACACAAGAACAATAAGCAGAAGATCTAAAAATATATGCTCAAAATTATAAGCAGAAGAAGACTAAGCAGTGTATGGGGTGAGTCCGTTCCTCCTCGTGGTGCCCCTGGAAAATGCCTGCTGCTGCAGGCTAAACTGAACACGGACAAATACTGTTGTAATTTAAATCTTTTGTGACAGCAAGAACGGAAGAATGAAAAATTCATACTTTGACAGATTACAAGTACAGGATTCTCTGTCACAAATAAGAATATGATGAAGAAGATGAAGTACAATATGAATAAGAATAATAGTTTAATAAGAAGAATATGAGTAATGTTAAGAAAAAGATGAATAGCAAGAAGTTTAAGAAGATAAAGAAGGTGAAGATGAAGAATAATTTGATGAAAAAGATGATGCTGCTGAAGATTATGAAGGAGAAAGTGTGTCAAAAGTTAAAAAGGTGAAGAGCATGGAAGTTGTGAAATATACATATTTGCCAAAATAGAAAAAACGTGAACAACATTGTCAATTTCTTCGTCAATCCGAACATCTTTAAAAAAAAAAAAATTCCTGCTATTCCATTTGATTGGGTTAAACATCTATGCCTTTAATGTCTCCTCAACCTTCCCCAATACATTCTACATTACTCTTTGTTGTTTTCCTTCATGTACAATTAACCAACAAGGCAAGAATGGGGTTTTTTTAATTCCGATATTTTGTTCCCATAGACTTACATTGGATTTCCGGTATCGGTATCGGGTATCGCCGATATTTTTTGGGTATCGGCGATACCATTCCGATTCCGATACTTTTGGATATCGGAAAGTATCGCTCAACTCTAGTGCATACTTCTCAAAAAAACTGTCGTCTGCCAAGAGAAACTACGACATTGGTAATAGGGAACACTTGGCAATAAAGTGGGTCTTTGAGGCATGGTATCATTTTTTGGAGAGGGTAGTTAATCTGGAAATGGTAATCACTGATCATAAAAATATTTTGTATTTGGAACCTGCCAAATGTCTGACACCTAGACATGCAAGATTGTCATTGTTTTTTACCAGATTTAACTTCTTTGGGACTTCTAGGCCGTGAACGGGGTAAGAACATTAAGGCGGATGCTTTATCTTGCTGTTTTCTGGGAGGAGGAAGTATATAAAACCGATTTCTGTATTATAGAAAGAGTTTAGTTATTGCTACTATATGTTCTGAACTGGAGAATGAGGTCGTAGAGGCTCAGAGGGTCGCCCCTGCTGCATGTCCTTTAGGTAAACTGTTTGTCTCTGTGAACTTCTGTCTTAAAATTTTGAGGGAACATCAAGATTTGGTACTGACTGGACACCATGGTAGTAAAACCACCACAGATCTTCTTACCAGTAATTTTTGGTTGTCTAGGGTGCACCAGGATGTTTGGGTGTTATGAAGTGCTACAAGCACTAAGGAAAGATGGGAACTCTGTCCCTACAATAAAACTGAACTTGATCCCTACGATGTAACGGGGAACCTGATCCTGCGACCAGACCCGCTAAAGTCCTCAGCTAGTCTGAACGAAGACCTATAGTTGCGAGGGAGAAATCCCTACAAGATCTAGGGACTGGGAGAAAAGGTGGACACCTCCTAACAGAAATTGTAGCAGGGAAAATTAAACAGAAAACAAATTACTACGAGATCCTAAGATTAAGCAAAACTGACAGAGTAAGGCACCTAAGCACCCGGCTAGCTTAAGAGTAGATAATACAATGAAGTCCAGCAAAGCCAGAAGGGCGGAGCCAGACTAAATAGGGAAAAAAGGTCATGTGACCAGCAAACTGAAACAAAATCTAACAAGAGGGTTCTAACAGTACCCTCCCTTCTAAGAGGATCCTCCGGATCCCCTAGGACTTAGGCTTATCCGGAAACCTCTTGTGAAACGCTCTGACAAGTCTAGACGCAGAAACATCATCCGCCCTCACCCATGAGTTATCCTCGGGTCCATAACCCTTCCAAGCGACGAGGTACTGCAAACCCCCTCTATAACGTCTAGAATTTAGGATGCGGGAAATCTCATATTGCCCGTCCTCCACCACCAGGGGAACAGTGGTCGAGACGTCTCCATCTGAGACCTCAGCTTTTTTCAAGAGAGAAACATGAAACACCGGATTAATCTTCCAGGAGGTGGTAAGCTCCAACTTAACAGCAGATTGGTTAATAACCTGAAGCACCTTAAAGGGCCCTACAAACTTGGGACCCAATTTCTTAGACGGAATCCTCAAGCGCAGATTCTTAGAGGACAACCAGACCATGTCACCAATAGCAAACAAAACCTCTTGTCGTTTTCTATCAAAATACACTTTGGATCTTTTGTTAGCCTCCTGAAGATTACCACGCACATCAGTCCAAACTCTCTCCAACACACCAGAAAAATTCTCCTCTTCAGGTACAGCCGATCCCAACTTGGAAAATGACCCAAAAGACGGATGTCTCCCAGTACAACAAAAAAAAGGCGAACAACCAGCAGAAGCAGATGTATGATTGTTAAGAGCAAACTCAGCAAGTGGCAGAAACTCAGACCACTCCTCTTGATTATCAGTCACAAAACAACGCAAGAACTGCTCAACATCCTGGTTTTTCCTTTCTGTCTGGCCATTAGACTCAGGATGATATCCGGATGAAAACGACAAATGTACTCCCAACCTGTCACAAAAGGCGCGCCAAAAACGAGCCACAAACTGAGGTCCCCTATCAGAAACAATGTCAGTCGGAACACCATGTAGTCTGACTATTTCCTTGACAAAGGCCTTAGCGAGAGTCTTAGCGCAGGGCAATTTGATGAAAGGAACCAAGTGACACATCTTGCTAAAACGGTCCACGACCACCCAGATGACAGTGAAACCCTCAGAGGGGGGAAGGTCAGTAATAAAGTCCATAGCCAAATGTGTCCAAGGTGCACTAGGGACCTCCAGAGGGCAAAGCAACCCTGCAGCAGGAGTATGAGAAGACTTAGATCTAGCACACACAGTGCATTGACGCACCCACTTAATGACTTCCTTCTGCCATCCAGGCCACCAAAAGCTGCGACCCACAAGTCTCTTGGTCTCAGAGATTCCAGGATGACCTGCCAACCGAGAGTCATGACATTCAACAAACAAATCTCTCCTCAGGGTACCAGGCACAAACAACCTCCCATGCGGCGTGTTAGATGGGGCATTCTCCTGTGCTTTAAGAATCTCATCTTCCAACACGGAGTCCAAAACCGCAATAACAACCCCCTCTTGCAAAATGTTTTCCTCCTCCTCAGTACCCACCATAGGAGAAAAGCTGCGAGACAAAGCATCAGCTTTAACATTTTTAGTACCTGGGATGTAAGTAACGGTAAAATTAAAGCGTGAGAAAAACAGTGCCCACCTAGCCTGACGGGCATTCAAGCGTTTGGCAGCATCAAGGTAGATCAGATTTTTATGATCGGTGAAGACTTGAACGGGAAATTCCGCTCCCTCCAAAAAATGACGCCAGTGTTCAAATGCGAGTTTAATTGCCAACAATTCCCGATTACCGATATCATAATTTAGTTCAGACTCAGAAAATTTCTTTGAAAAAAAAGCACAGGGATGTACTCCATCCGTCTTTTCCTGAGACAACACCGCGCCGACCCCCACAGAAGAAGCATCAACCTCAACCAAAAATGGTTTAGTCACATCAGGCTGCATAAGGATGGGAGCAGAGCTGAACCTCTCCTTTAGCAACACAAAAGCCTCAATGGCCTCAGTAGTCCACTGAACCGCATCAACACCTTTCCTGGTGAGATCGGTCAGAGGTTTGGCAATCACAGAAACATTTTTTATGAATTTTCTATAATAATTGGCAAACCCCAAAAACCTCTGTATTGATTTCACACCAATAGGTCTAGGCCAATCCTGCACAGCTTGCACTTTCACAGGGTCCATCTCAAAACCTTCACTGGAGACAATGTAGCCCAAAAAATTAAGTCTCTGTACAGCGAACTCACATTTTTCTAGTTTGGCAAAAAGTGAATTATCACTCAGTAACTGTAATACTTCACGCACACTCCTCCAATGAGACTCCAAATCCGGTGAATAAATCAAAATGTCATCCAAATACACAACCACACTTCTGCCGATCAAAGGTCTAAGGATGTCATTAATAAGATTCTGAAAAAATGCCGGAGCACTGGAAAGTCCAAAAGGCATGACCAGATTCTCAAAATGACCCAGTGGAGTGTTAAACGCAGTCTTCCATTCATCCCCCTCCTTCATGCGCAACAAATTGTATGCCCCTCGAAGATCAATTTTCGAGAACCACTTGGCCCCCACTAACTGATTAAACAAATCAGGAATCAATGGCTGTGGGTAAGGATTGCGTATAGTAATCTTATTAATCTCACGAAAGTCTAGACAAGGCCGTAAACCGCCGTCCTTTTTTTTAACAAAAAAAAATCTAACCGCCACAGGAGATTTGGAAGGCCTAATGTGACCGGCGGCCAAGCTTGTCTGTATGTATTCCTCCAAAGCCTTTCAGGAATAGTCAAATTAAATAAACGACTTTTAGGAAGAGTCGCTCCAGGGACAAATTCAATTGCACAATCATATTCTCTATGAGGAGGCAATACCTGCGATTCTTTATCAGAAAAAACTTTCCAAAAATCCTGAATAGGTACAGGTAACTCCCCCTTAACTACAGCAGCAATACGCCCGTTACAACACTTGTCATAACACTTAGGACTCCAGGACTTAATTTCATTGGTAGACCAATCCAGTACCGGATTGTGCAATTTTAACCAGGGTAACCCCAAAATCACCGGAGAAGGTAAATTATTCAAAACTACCAAATCCAAATTCTCTTGATGAACACCATTAATAGTAAGAGGAAATTCACAGATATGGTGAGTAACATTTTTCAAGGAGAGCCATCCACAGACACCACATTAATAGGAGAAGACAGAAGTTTGGGTTTTAATTTTAGTTTTTCCAAAAATTTCCCATCAATCACATTGAGAGTTGAACCACAATCCACAAATACCCGAAACTCCATTAATTCCTCCTCACCAGCAGTGGTAGCAGAAAGAAAGACACCTTTATTGTTTAAACAAGCTATGCGGGCGACACTGACCTCATTTTTTTTTTCTCTTTATTCATTCAAAGCGCACAGTTCTTAATGAAATGCTCAGATTTACCACAGTAAAAACACAAACCTTGAGCAAATCTGCGTTCTTTTTCCCGAGAGTGAGGTGTCATTGCTCCAATTTCCATCGGCTCTGCAATGTCAGTACATTCCTTCTCCAAACCTGGAGCTGACAAAGTAGACTTACTCTCATTAACCCTTGCTCGCAGTCTCCTATCCACCCGTATGGCCAATTGCATAGCCTCTTGCAAGTTACCAGGTATAGGATAAGCAATCAGCAAATCTTTAACCCTTTCACTTAATCCTGCAAGAAATAAACTTTTCAAAGCTGAATCGCTCCAGCCCACCTGGGTGGACCACCTACGGAAGTGAGTACAATATTTTTCCACATTACCCGATCCCTGTCTCAAACGTCTCAACTCTGTCTCAGCTGATGAAACACGATCCGGATCGTCATACAACAACCCCAAAGCAGAAAAAAAAACATCCACTGATCCAAAGCATGGATCACTAGGCTGCAGAGAAAAGGCCCAGTCCTGAGGTTCTTTGCGCAAAAGTGACATTATAAACCCTATGCACTGTGATTCATCACCAGAAGATCTGGGTCTCAAACGAAAATACAACAAGCAAGCATTTTTAAAAGAAAAAAAATCTTGTTGTTCACCAAAAAATAAATCAGGCAAACGTACCTTTGGCTCCACGAAAAGTGCTCCAGAACAACTACTCACGTGTTGCTGGATTTCAGCCACCTCCAGAGAGAGACCCTGCAGGCGTTCAGCCAAATCTCGAACCGACACCATGATGAAAACAAAAAATCTTTCCTTAGAGATTTTTTTTTTTTTTTTTTTTTTTTTTTTCGTTGCTGGACTTACTGTTATGAACTGCTACAAGCACTAAGGAAAGATGGGAACTCTGTCCCTACAATAAAACTGAGCTTGATCCCTACGATGTAACAGGGAACCTGATCCTGCGACCAGACCCGCTAAAGTCCTCAGCTAGTCTGAACGAAGACCTATAGTTGCGAGGGAGGAATCCCTACAAGATCTAGGGACTGGGAGAAAAGGTGGACACCTCCTAACAGAAATTGTAGCAGGGAAAATTAAACAGAAAACAAATTACTACGAGATCCTAAGATTAAGCAAAACTGACAGAGTAAGGCACCTAAGCACCCGGCTAGCTTAAGAGTAGATAATACAATGAAGTCCAGCAAAGCCAGAAGGGCGGAGCCAGACTAAATAGGGAAAAAAGGTCATGTGACCAGCAAACTGAAATTGTAATTTGTATTAAAGAAATTGTGAAATTACATGGGATTCCATCTGATATTGTTTTTGGCCAGGGTGTTCAATTTATTTCCAAATTTTGGAAAGCATTTTGTGCTCGCTTAGGGATTCATCATTAATTTTCATCCACCTTTGATCCACAGTCTAATGGTAAACTGAACGAGTGAACCAGAATCTCTAGAGATATTTTAGGTGCTTTGTGTCCGAGAATCAAGAGTATTGGGTTTCTTATTTATCGTTAGCTAAATCAGCTGTGAATAACTGTTGTCATGAATCAATTGGCAAGTCCCCGTTCTTAGGGGCATACAATTTTCATCCTCAATTCTGCTAATTCAATGGGAATCATTCTTCAGAAGTACCTGAGGGGAAACAGTTTTCTTCGTCAATTAAATCAGTGTGGCAATGTGTTCTAAGTAATTTGAGGAGCATGGGGTCCAAATATAATGGCTGATTGTAAACACTTGGTGGGTCCAGACCTGTATGTTGGTGATTTGGTGTGGTTGTCCTCGAAGAACATTAAGTTGAAGGTTCCTTCTTGGAAACTGGGACCCAGGTTCATTGGTCCCTATAAGATAGTTGCCATGGTTAATCCAGTAACATTTTGCCATGCTTTGCCACCCACTTTCAAGATTCATAATATGTTTCACCTATCACTTCTCAAAAAATATATTGCTTCCCCTGAACCATCTCTACTACCACATTCCCCAGTCCAGGTTGATGGGAATCTGGAATTCCACATAGAGATAAGATTATCACTTCTCACTTGGTACGCCAGTCTCTTCAGTATTTGGTACATTGGAAGGGTTCCTGTCCCGAGGAAAGAAGGTGGTTACCTGCCTCAGATGTTCATGTGATCAGGTTGGTCCAATCTGTTATGTTTCGGTAGCTGAGGAGTGCAGGTAAAAAAGGCAATACACCAGAGAAGTTGGAATCTATGAGATTGCAGTACCCTGACTAACCACCACAACTAGAGGCAGCTGTGGAGCGTTCCTACGTTGGTCCTAGACGCCTCGTCACAGCCTGAGAAACTAACTACACCTAAAGATAGAAAGAGGAAAGCTATCTGCCCCGGAGCAGATCCCCAAAGAACATAGAAAGCCCCCAAACATGTAATGGTGGTTAGACAAGATGAAATACTGACACAGACAGAAAATAGTATGAGCAAACGTTGGGGCCCAAACTACCTAAATAGAAAAGGATAGGAAGGGCACTTACTGCAATCCCAAAAAACCCTGAAAAGCACCAACTCTACTAATTTCAAAATCACCTGAGATCACACGACCTCTACCACCTAAATTAGTTCTCTGGTGTAACAAAATCAAAACAGCAGCCACTGAAAAAACTGGAAAAAGCAAAAGTACAAACATCAGTGGCTGAACTAAACTGAGAGGGCAAAAGCCCCCGGAGGGGACCCTGAAGGCCCCCACAGAAGTGCAGGACAAAATGCAAAAATCAAGCACAAAAACAAAAAGAAGAAAATGTCTTATCTGTTAGCAGGAGATGCAGACACGACACAGCAGGCTACAAAGGAAACAGGACTCAAGGATTGGACCAGAACAATTGATCACCGGCAACCCTGATGGAAGGCGACTCCCTTATATAAGACTAGTCAGTAACACCTGATTCCCACTCCTCACAATCTTCACTGGACAGTCCAGTACCGCTTGTAACCACCAGAGGGAGCCTCTGCTCAGAACTCATTTCAAGTCCATTCACAACAGTACCCCCCCCTTGAGGAGGGGTCACCGAACCCTCACTTGAGCAACCAGGTCGGTCAGGATGAGTTCTATGATACGCACGGATGAGTCTCCTAGCATGGATGTCCGAAGCAAACACCCAAGAATTGTCTTCCTGACCATAACCTCTCCACTTAACCAAATACTGGAGTTTCCGTCTAGAAAAACGAGAATTCAATATTTTCTCAACCACAAACTCCATATTGCCCTCAACCAGAACAGGGTCAGGAGGCAAAGCAGTAGGAACCACTGGCTCAACAAACCTCTTCAACAAGGACTTGTGGAACACGTTATGGATCTTAAATGTCCCTGGAAGAAGCAAACGAAAAGAAACAGGATTAAGAATCTCCATGATCTTATAAGGTCCAATGAACCTAGGCTTAAATTTAGGAGATGCCACTCTCATAGGAATATTTCTTGAGGACAACCAGACCAAGTCCCCCACTTTAAACCGAGGACCATCAGTCCTATGCCGGTTAGCAAACCGCTGGGCCCTCTCCTGAGAGAGGGACAACCTCTCCACTACCTGGTCCCAAATCTGTTGCATACGCTCCACAACAGAGTCAACACCTGGACAGACAGAAGCCTCCGTCTGTCCTGAAGAAAATCGAGGGTGAAACCCAGAATTACAGAAAAATGGAGACATCAAAGTGGCAGAGCTAGCCCTATTATTAAGAGCAAACACAGCCAAAGGCAAAAAAGAGACCCAGTCATCCTGATCAGCAGACACAAAGCATCTTAGATAAGTCTCCAATGTCTGGTTTGTTCTCTCAGTTTGACCATTGGTCTGAGATGAAATGCCGAGGAGAAAGACAATTGAACACCCAGTTTAGAATAAAAAGTCCTCCAAAATCTGGAAACAAACTGGACTCCTCTGTCAGACACAATGTTCTCAGGAATGCCGTGTAAACGAACCACGTGCTGAAGGAACAACGGCACCAATTCAGAGGAGGAAGGCAACTTAGGCAATGGCACAAGATGTATCATTTTGGAAAACCTATCACAAATCACCCAGATGGCGGTCATTCTCTGAGAAACAGGAAGGTCGGAAATTAAATCCATAGAGATATGGGTCCATGGTCTCTTGGGCACAGGCAATGGCATCAACAAACCACTAGAGCGAGAGCAAGGCTTGGAGCGAGAGCAAGTCCCGCAGGACTGCACAAATTCCCTGACATCACGAGACAAGGTAGGCCACCAAAAGGACCGACTAACCAAGTCTCTGGTACCAAAAATTCCGGAATGCCCAGCCAACGCGGAACAATGAATCTCAGACATCACACTCTTTTTCCACTGGTCCGGGACAAACAATTTTCCAACAGGGAAGCGCTCGGGCCTATCCTCCTGACACCCCTCCAGAGCAAGTCTCAAATTGGGTGAGATGGCGGAAAGAACTACACCCTCTTTCAAAATAACAGAAGGATCAGATAACTCAGGAGAGTCCGCAAGGAAACTCCTCGAGAGGGCATCCGCCTTAACATTCTTAGTGCCAGGAAGAAAGGAAACCACAAAATTAAAACGTGTGAAAAACAAGGCCCACCTGGCCTGTCTAGGATTGAGTCGCTTGGCAGATTCCAGATAAACCAGATTCTTATGGTCCGTAAGGACCACCACCCGATGTTTGGCTCCCTCCAGCCAATGTCTCCACTCTTCAAAAGCCCACTTCATGGCCAATAACTCCCGATTATCCACGTCATAATTACGTTCAGTAGGAGAAAATTTTCGAGAGAAAAAGGCACAAGGGTTACTTTTAGAGGTCTCTGGATCTTTTTGGGACAAAACGGCACCTGCCCAATTTCAGAGGCATCAACCTCCCCCTGAAATGGCAGAGAATCATAGAATCTATCAAGAATGGTAGAGTTGGAAGGGACCTCCTGGGCCATCTGGTCCAACCCCCGCTCAAAGCAGGATTCTCTAAATATCCCAGACAGATGTCTGTCCAGCCTCTGTTTGAAGACTTCCATTGAAGGAGAACCACCACCCTCGTGCCCACCTGTTCCACTCCTTGATCACCCTAACTGTCAAAAAGTTTTTTCTAATATCTAATCTGTTCGCCTCCCATCAGTTTCATCCATTGCTTCTAGTCTTTCCTTGTGCAAATGAGAATAAAGATGATCCTTCTACAATGTGACAGCCCTTGAGATATTGTAGACAGCTATTAAGTCCCTTCAGTCTTCTTTTTGCAAGCTAAACATTCCAAATCCTGCAACCGTTCCTCATAGGACATGGTTTGCAGACGGTCACATTCTGGTGGCTCTTCTTTGAACTTGCTCCAGTTTGTTGATGTCTTTTTAAAATGTGTGCCCAAAACTGGACACAAATTCCAGATGAGGTCTGACCAAGAGGAGTAGAGGGCAATAATGACCTCACGTGATCTAGACTGTATGCTTCTGTTGATACATCCTAGAATTGTATTGCCTTTTTTGCTGCTGCATCACACTGTTGACTCATGTTCAGCTGTTATCATTAGATATACCCAAGTCTTTTTCACATGTGCTGTTACTTAGCCCTATTCCTCCCATTTTGTACATGCTTTTCATTTTTATTGCCAGATGTAGTACTTGCATATTTCCCTGTTAAAAACCTTCTGTTAGTTCTGCCCACTGCTCCAGTTTATTTATATCTTTTTGAATCCTCTCTCTCTCTCTAGTATTAGCTACCCTCCTAGCTTTGTGTCATCAGCAAATTGATCAGTTTACCCTCAATTCCTTCATCTAAAATCATTGATAAAGATGTTGGACAATACAGGGCCCAAAACAGAGTCTTGTGGTACCCACTTGAGACACTTACCAACTGGATTGTCAGCCATTTACGACCAACTCTTGATTCCGATCACTAAGCCAGTTATGAATCCACCTAACAGTTGCCTTGTCCATTCCATACTTAGTCATTTTTTCAATAAGGATTGTGTGAGATACTTTGTCAAATGCTTTGCTGAAGTCAAGATATACTATATCTACAGCATTTCCTGCTATCACACCAGTCAGTCATTCTGTCATAGAAGGAAATTAAGTTAGTCTGACATGACTTATTAGTTACAAACCCATCTGACTCTGTTATCACTTCTGAGAAAACTCAGCTGCCTAATAGAGATACCAGCGAAGTGAATCTCTGCTTAAGTCCTGAAATGCAGAGACTGCCTCAGAGCCAATTCACCACATCAGAACCCTTTTTGGTCAAATCAGTTAATGTTTAACAATACCAGAAATTACCAATAAATTTACGATAAAAATTGGCAAAACCCAAAAATCTTTGAAGAGCCTTTAATGAAGTAGGTTGGACCCAATCACAGATGGCCTGAACCTTGACCGGGTCCATTTCAATAATAGACGGGGACAAAATGAATCCCAGAAATGAGATCCTCTGTACGCCAAAAAGACACTTTGATCCCTTCACAAACAGAGCATTCTCTCTCAAAATCTGGAATACAGTTCGAACATGTTTCACATGAGAGTCCCAGTCATTAGAAAAAATCAAGATATCATCCAAATAAACAATCAGAAATTTATCCACAAAATCCCTGAAAATGTCATTCATGAAGGACTGGAAGACAGAAGGAGCATTAGTGAGCCCAAAGGGCATCACAAGGTACTCAAAATGCCCCTCCGGGGTATTGAATGCCGTCTTCCATTCATCCCCGTGCTTAATGCGAATAAGGTTATATGCCCCCCTGAGGTCAAGCTTGGTAAACCAAGTAGCGTTTTTCACCCTGGAAAACAGGTCAGAAATCAAGGTAACGGGTATTGATATTTCACAGTAATATTGTTCAAAAGACGATAATCAATACACGGCCTTAATGAACCATCCTTTTTGGCCACAAAGAAAAAACCGGCACCTAAGGGTGAAGAGGATGGTCTGATATGACCCTTTTCCAATGACTCCTTGATATAAGACCGCATAGCGTCATGTTCAGGTACAGACAAGTTAAAAAGGCGACCTTTAGGGAATTTACTACCAGGCACTAATTCAATAGCGCAGTCATAGCTCCTATGGGGAGGCAAGGATGCAGATTTACTTTCGCTAAACACATCAGAAAAATCAATCAAAAAGTCAGGAACATCCTGAGCCTGGGGGAGGCAGAAAAAACAGGAGTGTTGGTATTAACACATTGGCAGCCCCAACTGGTTACAGACACAGATTTCCAATCCAAAACAGGATTATGAGACTGTAACCAAGGGAAACCCAGTACGATAATATCATGCAGATTATACAGAACCAAAAATTTGCAGCACTCTTGATGATCAGGTTCAACCCTCATTATGACCTGAGTAGAGAACTGAGGTTTATTCTCAGCCAAAGGGGTAGAATCGATCCCCAGAAGGGGAATAGACTTCTGTAGGGGTATCAAGGGAAACCCACAACGTTTAGCAAAATCATAATCCATCAGGTTAATAGCTGCTCCAGAATCAACGAAAGCCTGAGCAGAAAATGAGGACAGAGAGCATATCAGAGTGACAGTTAGTAAAAACTTAGTCTGAACACTACCCAAGACAACTGAGCGTGCAAAACGTCTTCCCCGCTTAGGGCAGACTGAAATAGCATGAGAGGCATCACCACAGTAGAAACATAACCCATTGCGCTTTCGAAACTCATGACGCTGTGCCCCAGACACCACTCTATCACACTGCATGGGTTCAGAAGCAGGTTCACAAGGCAACACCATTCCACGCATACTTCTCCGCTCACGCAAACGTCTGTCAATTTGAATCGCTAATGACATAGAATCATTGAGACCAGAGGGGACAGAGAATCCCACCATAACATCCTTTACATTATCTGACAGACCCTTCCGAAAAAGAGCCGCCAAAGCGTCGTCATTCCACTTGGTCAGGACTGCCCACCTACGGAATCTCTGACAGTATAACTCAGCGTCATCAAGACCCTGATTTAATGCCAACAAGGCTTTTTCAGCTTGATCAGTGACATTAGGCTCATCGTACAATAACCCCAAAGCCTGAAAAAATGCATCAACATCACTCAAAACAGGATCCCCAGGTGTCAGGGAAAAAGCCCAATCCTGAGGATCGCCGCGCAGGAGAGAGATGACAATTTGAACCTGCTGCGCTGCGTTCCCTGAGGACTTAGATTTTAAGGCAAAAAACTATTTACAATTATTTTTGAAATTCTGAAACTTAGCTCGATCCCCTAAAAACAAATCTGGCACGGGAATCCTAGGTTCCACAACAGGCAACCTAGCAAGATAGGCAGCAATACTCCGAACCTCAGTGGCAAGCTGATCCACACGGCCAGACAACTGTGCAAACTCCATTGAGAAAAAAAAAAAAATCCTCCCCAGCACTCAGAGATACAGAGGGAAAAAAAATGCAACAAACAGAAAAATATCTCTGACAACTCTGACAACCTTTTTTCTTTCACAATATTTTTTCCCTTCTGTGAGTACCATACAATCTTCAATTTTTAGGCCGGTGATACTGTTATGTTACGGTAGCTGAGGAGTGCAGGTAAAAAAGGCAATACACCAGAGAAGTTGGAATCTATGAGATTGCAGTACCCTGACTAACCACCACAACTAGAGGCAGCCGTGGAGCGTTCCTACGTTGGTCCTAGACGCCTCGTCACAGCCTGAGAAACTAACTACACCTAAAGATAGAAAGAGGAAAGCTATCTGCCCCGGAGCAGATCCCCAAAGAACATAGGAAGCCCCCAAACATGTAATGGCGGTTAGACAAGATGAAATACTGACACAGACAGAAAATAGTATGAGCAAACGTTGGGGCCCAAACTACCTAAATAGAAAAGGATAGGAAGGGCACTTACTGCAATCCCAAAAAACCCTGAAAAGCACCAACTCTACTAATTTCAAAATCACCTGAGATCACACGACCTCTACCACCTAAATTAGTTCTCTGGTGTAACAAAATCAAAACAGCAGCCACTGAAAAAACTGGAAAAAGCAAAAGTACAAACATCAGTGGCTGAACTAAACTGAGAGGGCAAAAGCCCCCGGAGGGGACCCTGAAGGCCCCCACAGAAGTGCAGGACAAAATGCAAAAATCAAGCACAAAAACAAAAAGAAGAAAATGTCTTATCTGTTAGCAGGAGATGCAGACACGACACAGCAGCTACAAAGGAAACAGGACTCAAGGATTGAGACCAGAACAATTGATCACCGGCAACCCTGATGGGAAGGCGACTCCCTTATATAAGACCAGTCAGTAACACCTGATTCCCACTCCTCACAATCTTCACTGGACAGTCCAGTACCGCTTGTAACCACCAGAGGGAGCCTCTGCTCAGAACTCATTTCAAGTCCATTCACAACAAGAATGATATCATCATTCCACGCGTGGCTGAAGCTGTCGGCCACTGTGATGCTGTGATGGGAGAGGTGCTGTGTGTGTGTGGCTGGAGGAGAGCATGCGGTGTGTTGTGTGTGTGTGTGTAGAGATGAGTGGTGATGTGTGTGTGCATGCATAGCGCTGCGAGGGAATGTGCAGAGAGGTGAATAGTGCTGTCTGTGTGTGTAGGTGGAGGAGAGGGCAATGATGGGGAGGTGGAGGAGAGGGCAATGATAGGGAGAAGACAGTGATGGGGTGATAGAGAGGGCAATGATGGGGTGGTGGGCGAGAAAGCAATGATGGAGGTGGTAGAAAGGGCAATGATGCAGGTGGTGGAAAGGGCAATAATGAGGGTGGTTGAGAGGAGGAAATGATGGAGGTGGTGGAATGGGCAATGATGGGGTGGTTTGGAAAAGGCAATGATGGTGGTGGAAAGGACAATGATGGGGATGGGGGAAAAGGAAATTATGGAGGTGGTGGAATGGACAATGATGGGGTGGTGGGGGAGAAGGAAATCATGGTGGCAGTGGAAAGAACAATGATGGGGTGGTGGGGAAGGAGGCAATGATAGAGGTGGTGGGTGAGAAAGCAATGATGGAGATTGTGGAAATGGCAATGATGGGGTCGTGGGGGAGAAGGCAATGATGGTGGTGGTGGAAAGGACAATGATGGTGGTGGTGGAAATGACAATGATTGGGATGGTGGGGGAAAAGGAAATGATGGGGTAGTGGGGAAAAGGCAATGAAGGTGGTGGAAAGAGCAATAATGGGGGTGGTGGGGGAGGAGGAAATTATGGAGGTGGTGGAATGGGCAATGATGGGGGTGGTAGTGGAAAGGACAATGATGATGGAAAGGGCAATGATAGGGGTGGTGAGGGAGAAGGAAATGATGGAGGTGGTGGAATGGGCAATGATGGCGGTGGTGGGGAAAAGGCAATGATGGTGGTGGTGGAAAGGACAATGATGGTGGTGGTGGAAAGGACAATGATGGGGATGGTGGGGAAAAGGAAATGATGGAGGTGGTGGAAAGGACAATGATGGGGTGTGGGGAAAAGGCAATGATGGTGGTGAAAAGGGCAATAATGGGGGTGGTGGGGGAGGAGGAAATGATGGAGGTGGTGGAATGGGCAATGATGAGGGTGGTGGTGGAAAGGACAATGATGGTGGAATGGGCAATGATGGGGGGGTGAGGGAGAAGGAAATAATGGAGGTGGTGGAATGGACAATGATGGGGTGGTGGGGGAGAAGGCAATGATGGAGTTGGTGGAATTGGCAATGATGGGTGGTGGGGAGAAGGCAATGATAGAAGTGGTGGAAAGGGCAATGATGGGGTGGTGGTGGAGAAAGCAATGATGTAGGTGGTGGAAAGGACAATGATGGGATGGTGGGGAAAAGGCAATGATGGTGGTGGAAAGGGCAATGATGGTGGTGGAAAGGGCAATAATGGGCTTGGTGGGGGAGAAAGCAATGATGCAGCTGGTGGAATGGGCAATGATGGGGTGGTGGGGAAAAGGCAATGATGGCGGTGGTGGAAAGGACAATGATGTTGGTGGTTTAAAGGGCAATGATGGGGATGGTGGGGTGGAGGAAATGATGGAGGTGGTGGAATAGACAATGATGGGGGTGGTGGGGAGAAGGAAATAATGGTGGCAGTGGAAAGGACAATGATAGTGTGGTGGGGAAGGAGGCAATGATGGAGGTGGTGGGCGAGAAAGCAATGATGGAGATTGGAAACGATAATGATGGGGTCGTGGGGGAGAAAGGGGTGATGGAAAGGGCAATGATAGGGTGGTGGGGGAGAAAGCAATGATGGAAGTGGTGGAAAGGGCAATGATGGGGTGGTGGGGGAGAAAGCAATGATGGAGGTGGTGGAATGGACAATGATGAGGTGGTGTGGGAGAAGGCAATGATGGAGGTGGTGGAATGGGCAATGATGGGGTGGTGGTGGAGAAGGCAATGATTCAGGTGGTGGAGAAGGCAACGATGGAGGTGGTGGAAAGGGCAATGATTAGGGTGGGGAGAGAAAGCAATGATGGAGGTGGTAGAAAGGACAATGATGGGATGGTGGGGGAAAAGCCAATGATGGTGGTGGAAAGGGCAATAATGGGCGTGGTGGGGGAGGAGTAAATGATGGAGGTGGTGGAATGGGCAATGATGGGTGTGGTAGTGGAATGGACAATGATGGTAGAAAGGTCAATGATAGGGGTGGTGAGGGAAGAGGAAATGATGGAGGTGGTGGAATGGATAATGGGGTGGTGGGGAAGAAGGCAATGATGGAGGTGATGGAATGGGCAATGATTGGGTGTGGGGAGAAGGCAATGATGGAAGTGGTGGAAAGGGCAATGATGGGGTGGTGGTGGAGAAGGCAATGATGGAGGGGGTGGGGGAGAGGACAATAATGGGATGCGGGGGGAGGAGGACAATGAGAGTGTGGGGATTGAGATGGGAGAAATGGGGATTTATAATGGATTTAGGAACAGGGGAGGTGGAGGAAGACTTTATTGCTTACTATGTCTAACGCAGTCCCTTAGTATATAGTGTACTCACTTATTATACATAACACAGCCCCTTAGTGTATAGTGTACTCACTTATTATGTATAGCATAGTCCCTTAGTATATAGTGTACTCACTTATTATGTATACCGCCATCCCTCAGTATATGAAAAACAGAGGAAAAAAAGATCATGCCTATAGAAGTTAATACCCTGAAGAGCTCAATAAAAGGGTAACTTTTTATTGACCAGCAAAAACAACACATGTAAAAAACACACAGACTGAATAAAAACATTTAAAAACACAAAGTAGAAGAGTATCTAGTTATTCCCATGATGGCGATAACTCACTCTCACTAAATCCCCAACAGCAATGTAAGTAACCACATATGGCTCAAGAAAAAAATAACAGAAAGCACACAATGTACTCAAAAGACAGTGAAACCAATCATTTAGATAGGACTATATATGTCCATTCACAGCACCATATGGAAAGTTGAACAGCCAAAGAAAACTTAAAGGAACAAGAGATGGAGTGATATTCCAAAAGTGCACGCGTGCAATGATTGTAAACCAAAATGGGCTAATTCACTATATGACCAAAGAAACAATAGATGTAATATGTGGAACATTTGAAATAAAAATCAAACCAAATTCTGCAGTGTATGAAGAGAAGAGCCCAAAAAAACCTAAATCCATTGGGAGAAGAGTGAAGGAATCATGCAAGGAGCCATAGAAGCTGAGAGGGATTGAGGGGGGTACAACCCCACGCGTATCGCCACAAAACCGTGTGGCTTCTTCAGGGAAAAATGGTCCCTTGTTATATAGTGTACTCACTTACAGTGGGTTCAGAAAGTATTCAGACCATTTTAACCCCTTCACCCCCAAGGGTGGTTTGCACGTTAATGACCGGGCCAATTTTTACAATTCTGACCACTGTCTTTTTATGAGGTTATAACTCTGGAACGCTTGAACGGATCTTCGCGATTCTGAGATTGTTTTCTTGTGACATATTGTACTTCACGTTAGTGGTAAAATGTCTTCCATATAACTTGCGTTTATTTTTGAAAAAAAACAAATATGGCGAAAATTTTGCAATTTTCAAACTTTGAATTTTTATTCAATTAAAACAGAGAAATATGTCACACAAAATAGTTAATAAATAACATTTCCCACATGTCTACTTTACATCAGCACAATTTTGGAACCAACATTTTTTTTTGTTACAAAATTATAAGGGTTAAAATTTGACCAGCGATTTCTCATTTTTACAACAAAATTTACAAAGCCATTTTTTTTTAGGGACCACCTCACATTTGAAGTCACTTTGAAGGGTCTATATGGCAGAAAATACCCAAAAGTGACACCATTCTAAAAACTGCACCCCTCAAAGTACTCAAAACCACATTCAAGAAGTTTATTAACCCTTCAGGTGCTTCACAGGAGCTGAAGCAACGTGGAAGGAAAAAATGAACATTTAACTTTTTAGTCACAAAAATGATCTTTTACAAACTTTTTTTTATTTTCACAAGGATAACAGGAGAAAATGGACAGATAAAGTTGTTGTGCAATTTCTCCTGAGTATGCCAATACCCCATATGTGGGGGAAAACCACTTGTTTGGGCACACGGCAGAGCTCGTAAGGGAAGGAGTGCCGTTTGACTTTTTCAAACCAAAATTGGTTGGAATTGAGATTGGACGCCATGTTGCGTTTGGAGAGTCCCTGATGCGCCTAAACAGTGGAAACCCCCCACAAGTGACACAATTTTGGAAACTAGACCCCTTATGGAACTTATCTAGATCTGTTGTGAGCACTTTGAACCCCCAAGTGTTTCACAAAAGTTTATAATGCCTGGGTGTGAAAAAAAAAAAAATTTCCACAAAAATGATTTTTTAGTCCCAAATTTTTGATTTTTCCCAAGGAAATTGGATCCCAAAAGTTGTTCTCCAATTTGTCCTGAGTACGCTGATACCCCATATGTGGGGGGGGGAACTGTTTGGGCGCACGGCAGGGCTTGGAAACAAAGTAACGTCTTGGAATGCAGACGTTGATGGGGGTCATGTTTCGTTTGCAGTGCCCCAGATGTGCCTAAACAGTGGAAACCCCCCACAAGTGACCCCATTTTGGAAACTAGACCCCCTAAGGAACTTATCTAGATCTGTGGTGAGCACTTTGAACCCCCAAGTGCTTCACACAAGTTTATAATGCCCGGGCATGAAAATAAAAAATCCTATTTTTTTCCCACAAAAATTATATTTTAGTCACCAATTTTTTATTTTCCCAGGGGTAACAGGAGAAATTGGACCACAAAAGTTGTTGTCCAATTTGTTCTGAGTACTTGATACCCTATATGTGGGGGGGAACCACTGTTTAGGCGCACGGCAGAGCTCGGAATGTAAGGAGCACCATTTGACTTTTTCCAACCAAAATTGGCTGGAATTGAGATTGGATGCCATGTTGCATTTGGAGAGCCTCTGATGTGCCTAAACAGTGGAAGCCCCCCACAAGTGACCCCATTTTGGAAACTAGACCCCCTTAGGAACTTATCTAGATCTGTGGTGAGCAATTTGAACCCCCAAGTGCTTCACACAAGTATATAACGTAGAGCCGTAAAATTAAAAAATCATATTTTTTTCCACAAAAATGATCTTTTCACCCCAATTTTTATTTTCCCAAGGGTAACAAGACCCCAAAAGTTGTTGTGCAATTTGTCCTGAGTACGCTGATACCCCATATGTAGGGGTAAACCACTGTTTGGGTGCATGGCAGAGCTCGGAAGGGAAGGAGCTCCGTTTGACTTGTTCAACGCAGAAATGGCTGGACGCCATGTCGTGTTTGGAGAGCTCCTGATGTACCTAAACAGTGGAAACCCCCCAGAAATGACACCATTTTGGAAACTAGACCCCTCAAGGAACTTATCTAGATGTGTGGTGAGAACTTTGAACCCCGAGGTGTTTCACTAAAGTTTATAGCGCCCAAGCATGAAAATAAAAAAATCATATTTTTTCCACAAACATGATCTTTTAGTCCCCAACTTTTTATTATCCCAAGGGTAACAGGAGAAATTGGACCCCAAAAGTTGTCCATTTTGTCCTGAGTACGCTGATACCCCATATGTGTGGGCACACGTCAGGGCTCGGAAGGGAAGTAGTGACATTTTAGATTGCAGACTTTGATGGAATGGTCTGCAGGCGTCATGTCGCGTTTGGAGAGCCCCTGATGTGCCTAAACAGTGGAAACCCTCCACAAGTGACCCCATTTTGGAAAATAGACCCCCCTAAGGAACTTATCTAGATGTGTGGTGAGCGCTATGAAGTCCCAAGTGCTTCACCGAAGTTTATAACGTATAGCCATAAAAACAAAAAAAAAATCATTTTTTTTTTGACAAAAATGATATTTTCGCCCCAATTTTTTATTTTCCCAAGGGTACCAGAAGAACTTGGACCCCAAGAGTTATTGTGCAATTTGTCCTGAGTACGCTGATACCCCATTTGTGGGGGTAAACTACTGTTTGGGCGCATGGCAGAGCTCAGAAGTGAAGGAGCACCGTTTGACTTTTTCAACGCAGAATTGGCTGGAATTGAGATAAGACGCCATGTCACAATTGGAGAGCCCCTGATGTGCCTAAACAGTGGAAACCCCCCAATTCTAACTCCAACTCTATCCTCAACACACCCCTAACCCTAGTCCCAACCCTAGCCATAACCCTAACCACAAACTTAACCCTAACACACCCCTAACCCTAATCCTAACTTTAGCCCCAACCCTAACCCTAACTTTAGCAGCAACCCTAACCCTAAGGCCCCGTGCACACGTTGTGGATTTACTTGCGGATTTTTCTGCGCAGATTTTGCTAAAACCGCAGGTAAAACGACCTGCGTTTTACCTGCAGTTTTAGCGCGGATTTACTGCGTTTTTTAGGCTTTTTTTTTGCGGATTTGCCTGAGGTTTTACACCTATATCAGAATAGGTGTAAAACTGCTGCGGAATCCGCACAAAGAATTGACATGCGGCGGTTTTAAAACCGCACCAAATCCGCGTGGAAAATTCCGCATTATGTGCACAGCTTTTTTTTTTCCCTTCACTAACACTGTACTGTACATGGCGTTCGGTTCTGCTGCGAATCCGCAGTGCCAAAACCGCTGCGGATCCGCAGCACAATCCGCAACGTGTGCACAGGGCCTAACCCTAATGGGAAAATGGAAATAAATGCATTTTTTTAATTTTATTATTTTTCCCTAACTAAGGGGGTGATAAAGGGGGGTTTGATTTACTATTTATGGCGGGTTTTTATGATTGGCAGCTGTCACTCTAAAAGACGATTTTTATTGCAAAAAATAGATTTTGCATCACCACATTTTGAGTGCTATAATTTTTGCATATTTTGGCCCACAGAGTCATGTGAGGTTAGAATGAACAAAAATCAGCAATTTATGAATTTCGTTTGGGGGGGGGGGCGTTTATACCGTTCCACGTGTGGTAAAATTGATAAAGCAGTTTTATTCTTCGGGTTAGTACGATTATGGCGATACCTCATTTATATCATTTTTTTATGTTTTGGCGCTTTTATACAATAAAAACATTTTTATATAAAAAATAATTATTTTTGCATCGCTTTATTCTGCGAGCTATAACTTTTTTATTGTTTCGCTGATGATGCTGTATGGCGGCTCGCTTTTTGCGGGACAAGATGATGTTTTCAGCGGTACCATGTTTATTTATATCCGTCTTTTTGATCGCATGTTATTCCACTTTTTGTTCGGCGGTATGATGACAAAGCATTGATTTTTTTGCTTTGTTTTTCTTTTAAGGGGTTCACTAAAGGGGTTAACTAGTGGTACAGTTCTATAGGGCGGGTCGTTACGGACGCGGTGATACCAAATATGTGTACTTTTATTGTTTTGTTTTTTTTTGCATGAAGAAATGAATTTATTGGGGAATATTTTTTTTTTCCTTTTATTTTGTAATTTTTTTTACAATTTATTTTTATTTTTTTTTACATTTTTACTTTGTCCCAGGGTGGAACATCACTGTGTAGGGTCAGATCGCTGGTGTGACAGTGTGCACAGCACTCTGTTACACCAGCGATCGCACAGGCAGTGCTGCAGTCTTCTCAGTGCCTGCTCTCAGCAGGCGCTGAGGAAGCCGCCTCCCTGCAGGACCCGGTGGCCATCTTGGATCCGGGGTCCTGCAGTGAGGAGAGTCCCTCGGAACAGCGCGACACATCACGCTGTTCTGAGGGTCTCAGGGGAGCGCGCAGGGAGCCCCCTCCCTGCACGATGCTCCCCTGTGCCCCCGGTACACCGCGATCATGTTTGATCACGGTGTGCCAGGGGTTAATGTGCCGGGAGCGGTCCGTGACCGCTCCGGACACATAGTGCTGGGTGTCAGCTGTGATAATCAGCTGACACCCGGCGGCGATCAGCTGCGTTCCCCCGGGAGCGCAGCTGATCGCCCTGGACGTACTATTCCGTCCATGGGAATGAGGTCCAGGGTCACATGGACGGAATAGTACATCCGATGGAATAAAGGGGTTAAATTTTTCATTCTTTGTTTCATTGCAGCCATTTGGTAAATGCAAAAATGTTCTTTTTTTTCTCATTAATGTACACTTTGCACCCCATCTTTACTGAAAAAAACAGAAATGTAGAATTATTTGCAAATTTATTAAAAAAGAAAAACTGAAATATCACATGGTCATAAGTATTCAGACCCTTTGCTCAGGATTGAGTAGAAGCACCCTTTTGAGCTAGTACAGACATGATGTGACGAGGAATGATGTGACAAGGTTTTCACACCTGGATCCTCTGACATTCTTCCTTGCAGATCCTCTCCAGTTGCATCAGGTAGGATGGTGAACGGTGCCAGCCACTTTCTGGTCTCTCCAGAGATGCTGTAAGGTTCTGTGTACATGTTCCTGAAACTCAGTTTGTTCGTCAGCCATTTTACTTTCTGTCTTGCTGCAGCTATCTTGCCCTCAGTCAAAATGGAGTTTCCAGCTTGCATGTTCCCGCCCTGATTCTCTCCTTTTGCTTCTTAAGCAGCCACAGCTGAGCAATCAGTGCTTCAGAATCTAGCCTGCAGTGAACCTGTGACTTGACTCCTAAAGCCTTGGACCTTGTACTCCAGCTATTCCTACTGAGGAACTCTGAAGCACTTGTGGACTCTGAACCCTGCTCTTTGAAAGACCCACGTTTGCATGGACTTACGGTAACAGAGAAGAAGATCCTGAACCTGTTGTGGAGAGTGATTGCTGAGCTTAGATTACTCTGGCCTGCTGTGTCTCCTGCTTCTGTGTCTGCAAACTGTGTGACTATTTTTGCCAACTTGTATGAAGTAATACAAGACTTTCTATATCAAACCTGTGTCTCATGTATTTTCATCGCACCCAAGCACAAGACGCTATATGAACTGTACTACATACATTACAAGATTCTGAAGCCAAAACGTTAGTGTCTGCTGGGTCTGGAAAGGCTGTGTCTGCTGTAACTGTGGATATCGGATGTCCGGTTGTACTTTCTGTGATGACAGTGGTTGTGACTTCTCACAACCATTCCAGGTGAGCAATTCCCTTAAGTGTTTTTTTTTTTCTGCAGTGTTACCACAGGTAAACACTATTGTTTTTTTTTTTTTTTCTCTTTTCTCTTTTTTTGTCTGCTGTAACTGTGGATATCAGATGTCCGGGTGAACTTTCTGTGATGATAGTGGTTGTGACTTCTCACAACCATTCCAGGTGAGCAGTTCCCTTAATTTTTTTTTCTCTCTGCAGTGTTACCACAGGTAAACACTATTGTTTTTTTTTTTTTCTCCTCTCCTCTTCTTCCAGTACTCCTGTCTTAAAAGATCTGGAAAATGGAGGCCCGCATAAAGGAACTTTGCGGAGTGACTGATAATATCCTTGCAGATTTGCAGAATATAAAGACCCGTTTTTCAAGCCTACAGGACCTCACTAATCACAATTTGCAAGTGTTTGGACAGACTGCCCAGGATTTGCGAGCCAGGATTGAGGTTCTAGAAGAGCAAGTCCAGGCTCCTGCCGTAGCCCCGAGTTCTGGGATTCCCAAGTTGCCCCTTTTTCGTTTTGGCGGTGAACGTGAGAAATTCAGGGGATTTATTAATCAATGCAATCTTTTTTTTTCTGCACATGCTTCACAATTTCCCACTGAACTATCTAAGGTGCTTACTATAATTATGTTGCTTACCAACAAGGCTTTGATGTGGGCAAACCCTCTGATTGAGACTGAGGATGATTGTTTGAATCACCTTGATGCTTTTATTTCAGCCATGGGGCAGGTGTTTGATGACCCCAATCGAGGTGCAACAGCTGAAGCAGCCATGTTAGCTTTGCGCCAAGGTAAGCACTCGGTAGCTGAATATGCCTTGGATTTCAGGAGATGGGCCCTTGATACCACCTGGGACAGTTCCGCCAAAAAATCTATTTTTCGAAAGGGGTTATCTCCACTGATTAAGGATGAACTTGCTCGTGCCGACCCTCCCACTGCGTTAGGTGACTTTATTAACTACTGCATCCGTATTGATACTCGTCTGACTGAACGCAGGCAAGAGAGATGGTTCGAAAGCAATCGCACTAACCTTTTCCTACCTTCCTCTCCAGCTAAGGAACCTTTGAGTAGGATTACACGGGAACCTGAACCTGAACCCATGCAGGTAGACTCCTTTACAACGACGGGTTAGTGATGTACGCAAGGAACATCGTTTTAAGGAAAATCTATGTTTCTATTGTGGTAAGTCAGGGCACTTCATTATAAACTGCCCCAGCCGTTCTCGTAAGACTACTGCAGCACTCATTCATTGTGAGTGTTGCGAGAGGGGATCTGTCAGGTCCGAGCCTCAGGCTCCAGAGAGATCTGCAGCAACAGATCTTGATTTCTCGGACTTAAACTCCATTACCTCTGAGGACGTTGACTGTGTAAACGCTGCCATTTTTCAAGTTTCCTCAGCGGTGTCCCAGCTGAGTTGTAAGAAAAACAATTCTCATTGCTTTCTTTCCATCAAACTCTGGGTTGACTCAGCTTGGGTGTCTAGCTCTGCTATGATCGACTCAGGGGCAAGTGGAAATTTTATGGATGTCTCCTTTGCTCTGAAACAGGGGATACGTTCAGTGAAGAAGGCTACTCCAGTACAGATGGAAACTGTGGATGGCTCCCTGCTGACCTCTGGACCAGTGGATCAGGAAACAGAGCCTTTGAGGGTTCTTATGGGTAAAGATCATCAAGAGAAACTGTCCTTTATGCTTATCTCTTCTCCCCACTTTCCCATTATTCTAGGGCTACCATGGCTGCAGGCTCAGAATCCTACCATTAACTGGGAGACCAAGGAATTACACTTTCCAGAGAAACAGATGAGTCCAAAAGTTTCAGCTTGCTCTGTTCCTAAAGGAACCATGTCAGTCCCTGAACTACCAGCTGTATACCAGGACTATGTGGATTTATGTGACAAGAAGAACGCTGACCAGCTTCCTCCTCACCGTCCATATGATTGTCCAATTGAATTATTGCCTGGAGCAGAGATACCTTTGGTAAGATCTACCCCCTGGCGGGGCCCGAGCTAAAGGCTTTAAAGGATTACATAGACGAAAATCTAGCCAAGGGCTTCATACGCCCCTCTTCATCTCCTGCAGGTGCACCCATCTTCTTTGTAAAGAAGAAAGATGGATCTCTGAGACCATGCGTAGACTATAGGGAACTCAATAAGGTTACTATTAGAAACCGTTATCCATTGCCTTTAATCCCTGAGTTATTGGAGAGAGTGCGACATGCCAAAATTTTCTCTAAACTAGATCTTCGTGGGGCCTATAACTTAGTCCGTATTAGACCTGGGGATGAATGGAAGACTGCATTCAGGTCACGCTATGGACACTTTGAATATCTAGTTATGCCTTTTGGTCTGAGTACCACCCCAGCCACTTTCCAACACTTGGTGAATGACATCTTCAGGGATCTCCTAGATACATTCGTGGTAATTTATTTGGATGATATTCTAATTTTTTCTAACTCCACAGAGGAACATCATGGACATGTGAGAATGGTCTTGGAACGTCTAAGACAAAATCATCTTTACATCAAACTTGAAAAGTGTGAATTCCATAGGACCGAAATTCAATTTCTGGGGTATGTACTGTCTACACAAGGAATTAGTATGGATGGAAGCAAAACCCAAGCCATCAAGGATTGGCCAAGTCCTAGAAATGTGAAGGAGGTACAGCGCTTCATCGGGTTTGCCAACTTCTATAGACGTTTCATTAGAAATTTCTCTGAGGTAGTGTCACCTATCACCCAACTTACCCGGAAAGAGTCTAGGTTCTCCTGGACTCCCCAAGCCCAGGAAGCATTTTCCCGTCTAAAAGATAAATTTACCACTGCACCTATCCTAGTACATCCCAACCCCGAGCTTGCCTTCATAATAAAGGTGGATGCTTCAGACTGTGCCGTTGGAGCTATACTCTCTCAGAGAACAGGTGAGAAGAATGTCTTGCATCCCTGTGCCTTCTTTTCCCAGCAGTTGTCTTCGGCTGAGAGGAACTACGATGTGGGCAATAGAGAGTTGTTGGCCATTATTGCCGCCTTCAAAGAATGGAGACACCTTCTTCAGGGAGCTGCACAGCAAATAGTCGTCCTGACAGATCATCGTAACCTTGAGTTTATCAGGTCGGCTAAGTGCCTGACTCCTCGCCAGGCTCGCTGGAATCTTTTCTTAAACCAATTTAATTTTATCATTTCTTATAGACCAGGATCGCGCAATGGAAAGGCTGATGCACTCTCTAGGATTTACTCAGCAGAGACACGTCCAATTACTCCTCCTAAGACTATTCTTCCTGACTCTAGATTCCTAGGAGTAATTCATAATCAAGACCTACTTAAGGACATCAAGGAAGCATACCATGCGGATTCCTTTTTGGCACAACCCCCAAGGGACGTAAGTCTTGTCTTTAAGAATGGTGTGTGGATTCAGGGACAACGTCTGTATATTCCTGAAACAGTCAGATTGAGAGTATTGCAACTCATTCACAATTCCAAGATAGCTGGGCATAGAGGAATTCTAAAGACACAGGAATTTCTCTCTCGTTTCTTTTGGTGGCCCACTTGCAGGAAGGATGTTTTAAACTATGTCACTTCATGTGAAGTCTGTGCAAGATGCAAAACACCTCGCTCCTCACCAACTGGTCTGTTACAGCCTCTTCCCACCCCGTCCCGCCCGTGGGGATCCATTTCTATGGACTTCATTGTGGAGTTACCAACCTCTCAAGGGAAGAACACCATTCTAGTGGTGGTTGACCGTCTAACAAAGGCAGCTCATTTTATCCCTTGTGTCGGCTTACCCACTGCAAAACAGACATCAGATTTGATGATTAAAGATGTGTTTCGCTTACATGGAGTACCGGATGAGGTTATTTCGGATCGAGGGGTGCAATTCACTTCTAGGTTTTGGCAAAATTTCTGTGCAGCATTGGACATTAAAGTAAACCTTTCTTCTGCTTTTCATCCCCAGACTAATGGACAGACCGAACGAACCAATCAAACCCTGGAGCAGTATCTCCGCTGCTTTATCTGCCACCTACAGGATGATTGGGTGGATCTACTTCCATTAGCTGAGTTCTCGTATAACAACTCTCAGAGTGCCTCCACTAAGCAGTCTCCTTTTTACTCTAATCTAGGTTATCATCCTAACATTCTACCACGATTTCCCATAGAAACGCCTTTACCAGCAGTGGCTGAAAGAATCACGTCTTTACAGAAGAATATGGATCTTCTAAAGGAGAATCTGGAATCGGCTCAGGAAAGGTACAAGAAAGCAGCAGATAAATTTCGTAAACCTGCACCAGCTTTCAAGGTAGGAGACTTGGTCTGGCTGTCAACCAGAAATCTTAAGTTAAGGATTCCATCGTCTAAGTTGGGACATAAGTACATTGGACCCTATAAAATCAGTAAAATTATAAGTGCCGTTGCTTGTCGTCTTCAACTGCCCAGAACTATGAGAATTCACCCTGTCTTTCATGTATCCCTACTAAAGGCTGCGACACCCAATACGTTTCCTGGACGTTCTTCTCCTTGCCCTGACCCAGTGCTAGTCGATGGTCAGGAAGAATTTGTGGTGGAAAGGATTTTAGATTCCAGGTTGTATAGAAATCAGTTACAATATCTGATTAAATGGCAGGGCTACCCAGTGGAGGACAACTCATGGGAACCAGTCAATAACGTTAATGCTCCTCGCTTGCTCCGTCAGTTTCATCAGAGGTACCCACACAAGCCTGGCCTGAGGTCATCCGGAGGTTGTCCCTAAGGGGGGAGTAATGTAAGGTTCTGTGTACATGTTCCTGAAACTCAGTTTGTTCGTCAGCCATTTTACTTTCTGTCTTGCTGCAGCTATCTTGCCCTCAGTCAAAATGGAGTTTCCAGCTTGCATGTTCCCGCCCTGATTCTCTCCTTTTGCTTCTTAAGCAGCCACAGCTGAGCAATCAGTGCTTCAGAATCTAGCCTGCAGTGAACCTGTGACTTGACTCCTAAAGCCTTGGACCTTGTACTCCAGCTATTCCTACTGAGGAACTCTGAAGCACTTGTGGACTCTGAACCCTGCTCTTTGAAAGACCCACGTTTGCATGGACTTACGGTAACAGAGAAGAAGATCCTGAACCTGTTGTGGAGAGTGATTGCTGAGCTTAGATTACTCTGGCCTGCTGTGTCTCCTGCTTCTGTGTCTGCAAACTGTGTGACTATTTTTGCCAACTTGTATGAAGTAATACAAGACTTTCTATATCAAACCTGTGTCTCATGTATTTTCATCGCACCCAAGCACAAGACGCTACATGAACTGTACTACATACATTACAGATGCTCAATTGGGTTTAGGTCAGGGCTTTGGCTGGGCCAGTCAAGAATGGTCACAGAGTTGTTCTGAAGCCACTCCTTTGTTATTTTAGTTCTGTGCTTGGGGTCATTGTCTTGTTGGAAGGTGAACCTTCAGCCAAGTCTGAGGTCAAGAGCACTCTGGAAGAGGTTGTCATCCAAGATATTTCTGTACTTGGCCGCATTCATGTTTACTTCAATTGCAACCAGTCGTCCTGTCCCTGTTGCTGAAAAACACCCCCATAGCATGATGCTGCCACCACCATGTTTCACTGTTGGGATTGTATTGTGCAGGTGATGAGCAGTGCTGGGTTTTCTCCACACATACCACTTAGAATTATCACCAAAAAGTTCTATCTTTGTCGCATCAGACCAGAGAATCTTGTTTATCATAGTCTGGGAGTCCTTCATGTGTTTTTTTTTAGCAAACTCTATGCAGGCTTTCATATGTCTAGCACTGAGGAGAGGCTTCCATTGGGCCACTCTGCCATAAAGGCCTGACTGGTGGGGGACTGCAGTGATAGTTGACTTTGTGGAACTATCTCCCATCTCCTTACTGCATCTGTGGAGCTCAATCACAGTGATCTTGGGGTTCTTTACCTCTCTCACCAAGGCTCTTCTCCCACGATTGCTCAGATTGGCTGGACGGCCAGGTCTAGGAAGACTTCTGGTGGTCCCAAACTTCTTCCATTTTAGGATTATGGAGGCCACTGTGCTCTTAGCAACCTTGAGTACTGCAGAAATTCTTTTGTAACCTTGTTCAGATGTGTGCCTTGCCACAATTCTGTCTCTGAGCTCCTTGGCCAGTTCCTTTGACCTCATGATTCTCATTTGGTCTGACATGCACTGTGAGCTGTGAGGTCTTATATAGACAGGTGTGTGCCTTTTACATTAATAAGAAAAAAATGACCATTTTTGCATTTACCAAATGGCTGCAATGAAACAGTGAAAAATTT